>CM070873.1:169690603-170003103 GCA_036365515.1 Torymus aiolomorphi | reverse complement strand
GTCTTTTATAGCCAGATCCCTTCATAAGACTTTCCATTTTCTCTTCAGCTTTGCGTTTCAGCTTATTACCAGACCCGTGAACTCTACTTCGTAATGACTCTTTAAAAGGCATTTGATGAGAACTAACATCATCAATAATATTCACACCAGCTCGGAGAGATTCTTTACCCACCGCTCGCGCTCTACGTTTTAAAAAAGGGAGTGCCTTATGAAAAAGACCACCGAGAAATCTGCCTATCCCACCGTGCCCTTTCTGAAATGAAGACCCTGCGTAAACTTGCTCAATGCCTCCATTTCTAACCTGCACATCGTAATATTCTATGTAGTGACTCATTTTTTAATTTTTAATTTTTATTTTATTTTTATTGATACTTTAATGAGCCCGTCTAAAATGAAGCGTCACTGTTGAAGTTCTACACTCGAATGGTACAACACGACCAAGGTGATCTCTTATATCTATTACAACAGTTCTAAAACTATTTCTTATAACGGGGATGTAATTCACAGGTGTAAAAGTGTGATGCTGATTGGAGCCAAAAACATAATCTTTGTAATTTACAGGCACTATGCGTAATAGCGGTGATTGTACATCTCCAACTATACAAGGTTGACAAATATCTGAATAAATAAATAGTTGACGTGGCATAGCATTTAAAATATTTGCAGGGCGACTAGCTACAGCCGGATTGGAATCTACATTTAAATAACTTTCCACATCGACAAAACGAAGAATATCTAAAATGGCACGGCTTATTTTCAACGAATGTTGATATCTACATGTTTCATGTGTACGTTCTCTCGGCAATTACAAAAGTATTATTATGCTCTACTGAAAATCTAACTACAATATGAATACCATCTATTGCAATGTTTAGTACTTGTAGAAATTCCACAATGTCTACGTATATTCCATAAGAAATTTTGAATTTTTTCACAATAATATCATTATTTGTGGCTTTATGTGTATCTCTAAATATTCGTGTTAAATTATACGTAGCTGTAATATCTCTTTCTTCTTCACGGATATGTAGAAATGAGCGAGGAAAATGAATTTCTGTTATACACACTTTCCAATTACCATGTAAATTAACTTCTTGAGGTAGTTTGATTGTATAACATGCAGTAGTATTATCGGGAAATGTGTTCATACTACTATTACTCGGTAGAACCATATAAAATTGATTTTTCATTTTTAGATATTTTGCACGTCTGAAGCCAGTATCCAAGAATGAAATGTATTCGGGTATCCCACCCAACTAACAACATATTTTTTTCTCGAAGCAGTTCCACTCGTTTTTAGAATCTTATCAATTTTATAAGTTGCATCCGATATATTTTCATCAATGTCTGATAGTTTTTCTTCATCAAATATACCATCTATAGTTTCACTATTCAAGTTTTCTATTACATAAACAGGTGGTTTTCTATGTTTTAAAACACAGATTATTTTAAAAATTTCTTCAGACCAATTAGCAACATAACCTTTCTCAAAGGTTCCTTTCGTTGGACTAATACGAAATAGATTACCTGCAACGTATTTAGCCTTTCTCTCGACTGTTTTGTAACGAGAATCCATATTTTTCTTGGCTATAGAAGCATTAAAAACTGTCACACATGACGGCACCATCTTTATAGTAGAATGATAAGCATTGTTGTATCCTGTAACGAGATCTTGTAAAACATCTATGTAACATCTTAAATTTTTGTATGTCAATTATCGCCACATTTTTTCTTTGAGTGTACGATTAAACCTTTCAACAATCGCAGCCTTAATATCGGGGTTACGGGTCACACAGTGAAGAATATTTTGAGATTTTAAAAACTGCTGTATAACTGTACCTGTGAATTCTTTTCCTTTATCAGTTTGAAATAACCGAGGAACTCTTTCACTACTTCTAGAAAGTACGTTATTGAATGCCTTAGTAACTTCTGAGCATGACTTATCTTTTAACGGCTCTACCCATATGTATTTACTTAAAATGTCAATAACAACGACTATGTATGAAAATTCATCATTATATGATTTTAATGAGCAAAGTTCTATAAGATCACCTTCCCACACAGAGTTGATTTCATTGACTCTATAATGAAGTCTTGGAAATTTTGATGTACTGGTTTATGTAAAGTATAAGCATCTTGAGCACGTAACCATTTATAAATTTTATTTTTATCTACCTTGTTTCTTATTTTATGTACAATACGTCGTGCACCTGCAAATCCGACCTCGTTCGTCGGTTCATAGTAGATTTTACAAAGTTCTCCATTTTCGTCGTCAGCCATTTTTTAATTTTTTTTTTTAATTTTTTTTTTAATTTTTTTTTTATTTTATTAGAAAGACAAAGTTAACCATCCACCTTTTTGATTGGGATATTTTTTACTTTTCTGTCTAGTCCCCATCACTAACAGCCTCTCTATTTATAACAGTATTCTCGTCATCTGCTTCGCTTTCAAGAGATGCATTGCTTATGAGGTTTCTAGGCAATGGCGTAGAGTATCGTGTGTATACACCAGATGTATGTAAACGCAAATCTAAAAAACTCACATGAGGTGGTGAAGATGATCTATTATTAAAATGTTGTGCTTTCTTATACAAACTCGTATTTCCAATAAATTCTAGTGGCATTCTAATGCTCGTAAAAACCATGAAAAATGATCTCTACCAATGACTTTTACACCTTTTCTACTGCGAACAACATCATTTATAAGATCTATAATATTTGAACCATTGAGTACTCTATTGTCTATAGAAACTATTCCTTTATTGTTCCATGTAATGCGTTAGGATATGCCTGGGTTTTTTAAGTACTACATCAACAACTCAGCCTTACGCCTGTACGTCACGAGTACAGATGATGTTATTGTATCAATACTTACACAGGTTAATGTTTCTTGTTGAATTAACTCAGCGGTGTTAACACTATTTCTCAAATTTTGCAAATAAGTTAAATACCGTTGTAAAGTTTGTTGATATTTTGTCCACTTTGTACGTTCGTCAAATTCATTCGAATTCAAAATTTCACTCATTTCAGAATCCAATCTTGTTAAATGGCTACCAGGTGTCTGAGTTCTTTCAATATTTTTACTGTTGTCATATTTTTTATTAACATTTTGTAAATTCCCAGTTTCACTTGTTCCAAAAAGTTTACCAATACTATCTTGCGGTACAAGAACCGTTTTTCTGGCGTGTTCCATTATTATTATTATTAGTTATCAGAAAGAGAAGATAAAAGAACTAATAAAACAGTTGATAATACAGGGGCCAGCAAGGCCGTGAGAAAACCCTCACCCTTCTGCACAATCAAATGTTTTTTACTTTTCCAGGAACGACAGTTTTTATCACACAATCTTCTTAGTCTGTGTCTATGTTTTATTAGTTTTTTCTTTTGGGCTGATGTGAGAGTAATTGTACCTTTTAATGTATTTAATGCACACTCGCAAATAGCTTTAATCATACGATGATTTACCGATTTTAAAATAGTCTTTCTCTGCTGTTTGTTTAAATGATACAGTGCATATAACTCATTCGCTGTTTTCCGATCGAGTGTCTTCCTTGTTCTTGACGACGCCATTATATACGCAATGCTCAATATTCAGAGTCTCCGCTACCTCTTTTTATATCTTTAGGTACATAAACATATTGGTGAATATCATCGGGGAATATACTGGTGCACACCCTACAACTTTCAGGTGTATTTTGTTTCAAGTCTAATAATAAATACCCATGTGGTTTAGATGGAGCATCGTGATAAGCTTTTTGTAAAAATTTTGAGTTTTCAGTATAAACTTATATTTTAAAAGTAACAATATAGTTAGTATTGAGCGAAATATCTCTTTGTTTTGGACCTTGATGAAATAATTTTTGTGTAATAAACATAACACTAATATTTTTGTGATGACTTCCTTTCGTAAATAAATCAGCCACTGTATTATTGGACGATTCACGCATTAAATCGTCAATTACAATCAGCTTTCGTCGCGGATCTGATGAAAAATCCTCATTTTGTGGTAAGCCCTCGTGAAATTCTACATCTTTCCCATATTCTAAATCACCATCCTGCTACTCTGAATAGTACAACATTTTACGGGCAAAAGCAGTGTCTGAGATACGATCAATGAAACATAAAAATCTTTTTACAAAATAAGTTTTAAAAATTTTTACAAAATAAGTTTTCCCACAACCGGTAGGACCACAAACCATGGAAGTCCATGGATGTTTCCAAGCAAGACCCATTTTAAATTTACCTACGTAGTTTAAGTGTACTGTGTGAAAGGTAATAAGGGAATGAATGATTTTACAGAAAGAGAAGCAAAATAAAGGACGTGTGAACTGTGTGAACAAAATAGATGACAAGTTTACATTTTTAATAGTTTTTATTTTATTTTTTTTTTTTTTTTTACAAGTGTTTTTCTTTACAAACATTTTTATTGAATAAAGAGATGAATAGTGTATGTTTTACAAGTTTTTTTATAACTAATTCTTTACAAAATATTTTTAATTAGACTCGTGATGATATGCTATGTGCACAGCATACACGGCTGCTGTGTATACGACCGCGTACACGTCAACTTATAAAATTTACAAACGATACATCTATTCTATTGTTAAGCTCCACAAATTGAATAATTTGCTCGAACGATTTAACTCTATATTCTGGAAAATCACGATCATAGTAAATGGTGATGGCGGCAGTATGTGTGCCTTCGGGGTACTCCCGGAATTTTTTAAGGTACGGTAAACAACCATATAAATCATCTGCGGTGAAAATATCCTGTGTTGTGTTACACCAGGCACAATATTTGTAATTTAATAAATATATTGAAATCTTAACCTGATGACGTTCAGTTTTAAGGTCACATCGTTAAGTGAAATCTTTTAAAAGAGTCAATAACAGATAATATTTTTCGGTACATCCCAATACTTTATACTTCACCAGCTGTTTTAGCATATTATATAGTGCCATGCCTCTTAATGTTTTCTTGTACAGCAGATAACAAGGACATGTCGGTGTTTTACACTCGTCAAAACGTGCATGACTTCTCAATTGTATTTTAACGAGGTCTGAAAAGAAAAAAAAAGAAGAAAATATTATTAACTTTTCTAATAATCTCGTTAAATTATATAAATATATATATATATATATATATATATATATATATATATATATATATATATATATATATATATATATATATATATATATATATATATATATATATATATATATATATATATATATATATATATATATATATATATATATATATATATATATATATATATATATATATATATATATATATATATATATATATATATATATATATATGTTTTATGTTAGTTTCCAGGACATTCCAGATGTTTAACGTTGGTTTCGGGGACATTTGTTAGTTTTGGGGACAGTCCCTGAATCTACATATGTTTAACGTCAGTTTTGAGGACATCGGCCCCCATAAGAGACATTCTTTCTTTAGTCATGTATAGGTGTACAGTAACATGGGGTCCTGGGAACTAACGTTATACAAGTTTATATATACACATATATATATATATATATATATATCTTCCTATATTATATAATTGTAAGGGCAAAAATGGGTATCTACCCCCCGCCCCCTCCGCCCCTCCACGCCTCTCCACCCCCTCCACCCCCCTCCACAACCCCTCCACTTTTTACCGTTAAATTCTTTCAAATTTTACGTTATTTTGAAGGGCGTCTGTCCCTCCACTCCTCTCCACTCCCCTCGACACCCTTCACTCCCCTGCACCTCCCTCCACACCCCTCCGCCCCCTCCACGCCCCCTCCACACCCCCTCCACCTACCCCTCCACCTGCCCCTACACATACCACACTACAACTAATCTCTTATAGATATGTTGCTGAAACTTGTATATAGGGGGCATCGAGATTCGCTGATTAGGAATTTGAACTCAGATTTTGAAAATTGAAAATAGTGGAACGAAAATGTCTGCCGCATATTGAAATATTACTGAATTTTGCTGAAAATTGTATATACGGGATTTCTGGATTCGATTATTACGAATCTGAACTTAGATTTTAAAAATTGAAAATGGTGGCAAAATATTTAAATAATACTGGATTTTGGTAATAATTGTATTTAGGGGATCTCTAGATTACGAATCTCAACTCAGATTTTCAGAATTCAAAATGGCGGATCGAAGATGTCGGCCACATATTGAAATATTACTGTATTTTGTTGAAAATTGTATATAAGGAGTTTTTGGAGTCGCTTATTACAAATCTGAACTCAGATTAAGAACATTCAAAATGGCGGATTTAAAGATGGTGGTCAAATATTGAAATATTATTAGATTTTGCTGAAATTTGTATTACCTTAATACGAGATTTTTGGTTTCGCTGATTAGGAATCTGAACATATATTGTGATAATTCAGACTGGTGGACACAAGATCGCTAACAAAAATTGAAAGTTTACTCGATTTTGCTGAAAATTGTACATAAGGAATATGTGGATTCGCAGATTACGAATCCCAACTCAGATTTTCAGAATTCAAAATGGCTGAACGAAGATGGAGACGAAATATTCAAAAACTACTGGAATTTGCTGAAAATTGTATATACGGGGTATGTGGAATCGCTAATTACGAATCACAACTCAGATTTTCAGAATACAAAATGGCTGATCGAAGATGGAGGCAAAATATTCAAAAACGACTGGAATTTGCTGAAAATTATATATAAGGGGTATGTGGATTCGCTGATTACGAATCACAGCTCAGATTTTCAGAATTCAAAATGGCTGATCGAAAATGGAGGCGAAATATTCAAATACTACTGGATTTGCTGAAAATTGTATAAAAGGGATTTCTGGATACGCTGATTATGAATCTGAACATATGTTTTGAAAATTCAGCCTGGTGGACCCAAGATGACTAACAAAAATTGAAATTTTACTCGAGTTTGCTAAAAATTGTCTACATTGGGTTTCCGGATTCGGCAATAAGGAATCGTAACTTATATTTTGAAAATTCAAAATAGAGGACCCACGATGGCTTCCAAAAATTGAAATATTACTAGATTTTGCTGAAAATTGTATATACGGGATTTCTGAATTCGATTATGACGGATCTGAACTAAGATTTTAAAAATTCAAAAGGGCGGCAAAATATTAAAATATTATTGGATTTTGCTGAAAATTGTATATAGGCGTATCTGGATCTGCTGATTATGAATCTGAACTCAGATTTTGAAAATTCATAATAGAAGACCAAAGATGACGGCCAAAAATTGAAATTTTACCGGAATTTCCTAAAAATTGTATATTACGGGTTTCCGGATTCGCTGATTAGGAATCTGAAATCAGATTTTGTAAATACAAAATGGCTGCCAAAAATTGAAATATTACTGGATTTTGCTGAAAATTGTATGTTGGGTATTTTGATTCAATGATTCTGAATTCGAACTCAGATTTTCAGAATTCAAAATGGCACATCGAAGATGGAGGCCAAATATTCAAATATCACTGGATTTCGCTGAAAATTGTATATAGGGAACCCAACTGGATTCACTGATTAAGAATCTGAACTCATATTTTGCCAATTCAAAATGGCTGCCAAATATTGAAATATTGCTGAATTTTACAATTGCATATGGGAAATTTCTGGATTCCCATGATGATGAATCAGAATTCAGATTATGAAACTTCAAAATGGCATACCCAAGATGGCGGCCAAAAATTGAACTTTTCTGTTTTGCTAAAAATTGAATATACTGAATTTCTGGATTCGCTGATTACGAATATGAACTCAGATTTTAAAAATTCAAAATGGCAGTAAAATATTGAAATAATATTGGATTTTGCAAAAAAATTGTATGTATGGGGTTTCCGAATTAGCTGATTACGAATCTGAACTCAGATATTGAAAATTCAAAATGGCGGAACGAAAATGTCTGCCACGTATTGAAATATTACTGAATTTTGCTGAAAATTGTATATACAAGGAAAGAAGCATTCAGAGCTATAGGCCGTGAGTTAAAACAGAGTGACCGGGTTCTTCTCTGCTACCGTGTGACGGCCAGACATTCAGGCATGTCAACGATGGTCTCTAGGCAACGCTATACGGGATGACTGCCGCAGCCGTCAGACGTGCCACTCACGCTTGCCGCCGTGCGCGTTAAAGCTTGAACTCAGTGATAGTCACGGCCTACATCCGTGTCACGCGAGCACCGTTCATCGAAATGACCACAGTCACAGTCATAGACGCATATGTCACAACATCCGGCAATGCTATATGGTACGCTATTTTTTTCTCGCGCGTCACGGGCTACAGCTATGCATTCTTCTTTCCGTATACGGGATTTCTGAATTCGATTATGACGAATCTGAACTCAGATTTTAAAGATTCAAAATGGCGGCAAAACATTTAAATTATACTGGCTTTTGCTAAAAATTGTATATAGGAGGTTTATATATTCGCTGATTACGAATCTGAACTCAGATTTTCAGAATTCAAAATGGCGGATCGAAGATGGAGGACAAATATTCAAACATTGATGGATTTTGCTGAAAATTGTATGTTCGGGATTTCTAGATTGGATGATTACGAATCTGAACTCAGATTTTCAGAATTCCAAATTGCCAATCGATAATAGCTGTTACATATTGAAATATTACTGGATTTTGCTGAAAATTGTATATACAGGATTTCTGGATTCGATTATTACGAATCTGAACTCAGATTTTAAAAATTGAAAATGGCTGCAAAATATTTAAATAATACTGGATTTTGCTAATAATTTTATGTAGGAGATTTGTAGATTATGAATCTCAACTCAGATTTTCAGAATTCAAAAGGGCGGATCTAAGATGTCGGACACATATTGAAATATTATTGGATTTTGCTGAAAATTCTAATTCAAACTGGTGGACCTAAGATGACTAACAAAAATTGAAATTTTACTCGAGTTTGTTAAAAATTGTATATAGTGAGTATCCGGATTCGCTGATTAGGAATCTGAATTCAGATTTTGTAAATATAAAATGGCGGCCAAAAATTGAAATATTACTGCATTTTATAATCAATAGGTTACAAATAAAATCAGAGCTGACGTAATGAACTACATATAAATTCTGCATTATTTTTTTAAATATAATATACTTAGTACTTTAAAAATTAATAAATGTTAAGAATAATGTTTTTAAAAAACATTACCGAAATTTTAAATGAAAAAATAATTGTTTCATGATATTATGTAATAGAAGATTATCCTCATTCATTATTATTAATATTTATCTCTAATAATGGGGGTTGGCGAGCGGAGCGAGCAGGGGGCGAAGCCTCCCTAGTATATAGATATATATATATACGGGTCGTTCTTGTACTTTTCGGTCATAACCGGTCGCAGGGGGTCAACCGTTTTCCTCGCTGATTTTTCCTGTGAAAGTACGTATAAAAAAGTGAGAAAGCCCCAATATTAGCTCCCCATATCTAATATTGAGACAGCTACACCGTGCTGAATATCGAAAAATTGTCAAGAAATGGCTATTTTCGAAAACTTCTGTACGGCTCGTTTTTTGATCGATTTGAATGATTCAAGAAGGAATTTTTTTGCTATTTTGTCAAATTTTAGAAAAAAAATTTGTGGAATATAAATAACGCAATGAAATTTTTACACAAAGGAAAACGTGAATCTAAATATTTTTGTTTTTAAGGTTACCTTTCAACATTTGTAGTTCCTCAAGTTTTATAGATATTGAGATCGGACACAACCCATTTTCTTGCTCTTAAAAAGACGTTTCATTTTCACTCGGCCAACGATTGATTTGATTAACTGCAAGCAAACATACAGCTCTTTCAAAATGGTCGATTTTCGAAAATCGTAATGTTGGCACCCCTGTAACTTTTTTCTATCAAAATCAATTGCGCTCGTATTGAGCGGAAAAAAGTTTTAACCTTCTAGAAAACGACCCAATTGGTTTGGTTCGGTTTTTTGGATATTTGCAAAAGTTACGAATATTTCAAAATAGGTGTTTTTCGTTTACGTATCCATTAAGGGCGTATTACACCTAGTGGCTTCGGAGGCCAAAATCAGCTGAATCGATGGCTTTTCATGGGTCTAAATTACTTGAAATTCATATATTTATTGCCCGAAGAGTTGAAAATATTAAAAATATTTTATTAAATAATTTTCAGTTCTAATTGTGCTCTCGATAAGAGTAGACGTGTTTACATCGAGCTCCAGCCAAGTATGTAAATACTAGTTCAAGTGTGTTACTGTGTATAAGTGCGAACGTTAAAATCACTGATTTTCTCAATTTTGAATATAAATAGAAATAAACTGCTAACCAAAATTCAAAATTTTATCTTTTTAATAAAAGTCAATCGGCTAACATGGCCGCTACTGAAAAAGTCACTTTGGCTTCGCCGATAAACACCGATAATAACGAAAAGTGGAACTCAGTTTATAAAAAACGACAAAGAAACAGCCCAGATGAAATAAAAGCTAATTTTAAAAAACGTCAAACGCAAATCAGAGACTACTGGCTAAGTAATCCAGTGGTGACTCAAAACAATTATGAAAAACTAGAACTCGTAGAGGATGTAGTTCCTGCAGGAGAAAATAGTGAGAATTCTAGTAAAGCGAGTGCTCAAAAATCACCACCAATCTTCGTAAGCGGAGTGGAGAATATAGCACCTTTGAAAACCCTTCTCGATAAAATAGCTGAGAATAACTACACTTTGAAAATACTTTCTAATAACGAGGTGAAAATTCTACCAAACTCCTCAGAAAAATATCTTCAAATAGTAGAAGAGCTCAAGAAGAAAAAAATTGAATTTTACACATACCAGAGGAAGCAAGACAAAAGTTATAAAACTGTTTTAAGACACATACACCCGTCAGCTGATACTGGAGAAATACAACAGGCAATAGAGGAACACGACCATAAAGTATTAAGAGTAACAAATATACGAGATCGATACACGCAAAAACCGTTACCCTTGTTCTTTGTAGAAATTCAACCCAATGATAACAATAAGGAAATATACAAAATAGATAGATTATTGAATACAATCGTTAAATTTGAACCACCATATAAAAAAAGAGATATACCTCAGTGTATTAAATGTCAAGGATTTGGTCACACCAAAAATTACTGCTACAAAAGTGCGGTATGCGTTAAATGTGCTGAAAAACATTTAACAAAAGACTGTTCGATAAAAGAAAAAATACAAGACGTTAAATGTGCAAACTGTGACGGTAATCATCCTGCTAGTTATAAAGGATGCATTGTTCGTGTTAACTGCAACAAAAATTATTTCCTAAACTCAGAGAAAAAACCGTAGTGCAAAACTCACAAAGTTATCCTCCAAATTTAAATAATTTTATTAAATCTAATATATCTTTCGCTCAAGCCACAAGCAGTCAACCAAAAAACATCATAACAGAATCTATACAAACAGAGACAGAATCCCAAATAATAACAAAAATAGCAGAAAAATCAAACACAAATAAACTCGAAGAAATGATGCTTCAAATGATGACAAGAATAGATACAATGTTAAACCTTCTTACAAGTTTGATAAATAAAATTCAATAATGAAATAAAAATAGCAGTCTGGAATGCGAACGGTTTAGCACAAAGAAGTCTTGAATTAAAGAAGTTTCTAATCGAACATAATATTGACGTAATGTTAATATCAGAAACTCATTTTACATATAAAAACTACTTGAAAATACCAAACTATTTCATATATGATACAAAATGTCCTACTGGGAAAGCGCGCGGCGGAACTGCAATTATCATTAAATCTAATATTAAGCATTATGAAAATGTAAAACACATGGATGATTATCTGCAAGCAACCAGCGTAACTCTGGAAGATGTAAAAGGATCAATCACTCTATCAGCAATATATTGCCCACCTAAGCACATTATCATAACAGAGATGTTTTCAAAATTCTTCGTAAGTCTTGGACATCGTTTCATTGCTGCCGGAGATTACAATGCTAAGCACCCATGGTGGGGGTCTAGATCTTCGGCTGGAACTCCACGAGGTAGACAGCTTTATGCAACTATGCAGTCACAGAATTTATTCCCGATTTCAACCGGAGAACCCACCTACTGGCCTACTGATAAAAATAAGACGCCGGACCTCCTTGATTTTGCCGTAGTAAAAGGTATCAACCCCGACTGTCTCACAGCTACATCCTGCTTAGATCTTTCGTCAGACCACTCACCGATCATTATTTCTTTTAAACAACAACAACTTAAAATGAACCAAAAAACACCACATTTGTACAATAAAAATACTAACTGGGGAAAATACAAAGAATATCTAAATAATAATCTAAACTGCAACATCTCACTTAAATCTATAGATGAACTCGAAAATGCAATAGAAGAATTCAACATACAAATACACAACGCCGCTAAAGAAGCTATCACATTATTTGAACATCCGGAAAAACAACAGCACATTGCTAAACACATACTTGAAAAATACGTGAAAAGAGACAGTTAAGAAAAACTTGGCAAATTTATAGATCCAAACATATAAAAACTAAATTAAATAAATCAATTAAAGAATTAAAAACCTTGCTTATAGAAGAAAAAAATGTCGGCATCCAAAATTACTTACAAAACTTAACTGCAAATGAAGCAACTGAATATTCCCTCTGGAAAGCCACTAAAAAACTTAAACGTCCACTGCAACATATACCACCAATCAGGAAATCTAATGGAGATTGGGCCAGAAGCGAAACGGAAAAAGCTGATACGTTCGCAAACTATCTCAGTGAAGTTTTCAAGCCAATAAATCGAGAAATTACCGAACCACAAGAAGAAGAATTGTTTAAACAAGAAGATCACCATGCCCAAGTTAGTCCTTCAATAAACATCAAAATTAAAGAAGTGCAAAAGATAATCAAAGCCCTTAAGAACAAAAAATCACCTGGATACGACGGAATAAATGGCAAAATAATCAAGGAGCTACCACAGAAAGCGATCCGATTTCTTACTATTATATTAAATGCAGTCTTTCGTTTGTGTTATTTTCCAAGCCAATGGAAAGTTGCACAAATAATATTAATAGAAAAATTAGGCAAATGTCCAGACCTCGTTACGTCATATAGACCTATCAGTTTACTGCCAGCTATTTCAAAATCTGCGAAAAACTTATTCTCAACAGACTCAATCCAATTATTCATTCCAAGAAGTTGATTCCTGATCACCAATTTGGCTTCCGCAACTGTCATGCTACAATTGAACAAGTTAACCGATTAACTGTAAAAATACAAGAGACCTTCGAAAATAAACAGTACTGCTCTGGAGCTTTTCTAGACGTTGCCCAAGCCTTTGACAAAGTATGGCACAAGGGATTACTCTATAAACTAAAGAAGTACTTTCCAAAAAATTTATATAAACTATTAAAATCATATTTAACAGACAGAACATTTCAAGTAAAAATTAACCAAACCGTAACAAAACTGTTCCCTATAAACGCCGGAGTACCTCAAGGAAGCGTGCTAGGCCCTACTTTGTATCTGCTGTATACTTCTGATCTACCTACAATGCAAGAAATCATTACAGCAACATATGCAGATGATACAGCAATTCTCACAAGTCATTCAAGTCCTGAAATAGCATCCGAAAAACTACAAAAATATTTAGATCTGATCAATATATGGTTTAAACAATGGAGAATTAAAGTCAATGAAACAAAATCAACTCATGTTACATTCACACTTTGTAAAAAGACTTGCCCCCCACTCCTGCTAAATGATAAACCCATACCGCAAAGTGACAACGTTAAATATTTGGGAATACATCTGGATCGTCGCCTCACTTGGAGAAAACATATATGGACAAAACGAAAACAACTAAATCTCAAACTAAGAAAAATGTACTGGATACTAGGAAATAAATCTGAGTTAAAACTTGAAAATAAAATACTTATATACAAAACTATTCTTAAACCAGTGTGGACTTACGGAATTCAACTCTGGGGATCTGCAGCAACTTCTAATATTGAAATACTCGAAAGATTTCAATCCAAAATACTTAGAAACATAGTGCATGCTCCTTGGTTTGTCACAAATGAAATCATTAGGAATGACTTGAACATACGAACAGTCAAACAAGAAATAGAAGCACACTATAGTAGGTACAAGGAGAGACTAACAGAACATCCGAACCATCTGGCAGCAAATTTAATTGATGTAATCCGATCCAGTACAAGACTTAAAAAATATCAAATTATTAATGTGTAGTTGTAAAATGTTCTGTATACTAACGTATCATTATATTATTATAATATTATATTACCATAAATATTGTTCTCTTGTAAAAGCATATATTTAAAGGATTTGTAACAGTATTAACCAGTGGGTCTAATACTCTCATGTTATTGTAAATACTTGTATACTATTTACTATTGTCAACTAGACAGATTGTAAATAAACACGGTTGAAAAAAAAAAAAAAAAAAAAAAATTAAATAATTTTTAAATGCTAAAAATGACAAAGAAAATTACAAAAACTCTTAAAATTAAGCAATTAAAAGTGGTTTTTAAGTATTTTTAAAAATACTTAATCAAATAATTTTAATATTTCCAACTCTTCGGGCCATTACTGCATGAATTTTAAGTAATTTAGGACTTGTCCCATAAAAATTCATTGAATACTTTTTTTTTTTTAATTTCTCAGAAACCACTATGTGTAAGACCGCCTTTGAGGAGGTTCGATACCGAAATGAAAAATGTTACGTCATTCCAAAAACTAAATATTATTGTTCTTCGATTGATTTTCTATTAGTGTGTGAAATTTCAGATCGTTTGTCAACTCGGTTATGAAATTATTCAACTTCAAAGTTCAACTCTTATACACGGGCTCTTATGGAAGTACCTGGTAAAACACAAAACACTTAGGACGCGAGTCTTTAAAAAAGGTTAGAGCGAATCACAAAACTACAGGCAATATAGCAAATATACAGGAGAATGTTTAAATGCAATCTGATCGCGATTGACAACAGCGATTCCGAGTACTGCGGCAAAACGTAAACATACGATTGAGTTCGTTGGCTGCGGGAGGTGGTGCGCGGTGAGCTATCGAACCACCTTAAGGTGGTTCCCGGGGTAAGAGAGAAACAGACAACTTTGAGCAAGAGAGATAGAGAGTGCACGCTGGCGCGCTGAGCGTACATAACCCTCGAAACATATCAAGTTCTGCGAAAGCGATATATTTAAGAAGCTCTATTTTAATAATGAAACGATGAATCAACTTCATTCTTGCGCGAAAATATTCCTTATTATATATTCTATGAGTACATGAAATTCCAAGGCTGACTTGAATCTCGTTGCTTAGATATTGTTGTAAACAGATACATAACGCGACAGTTTCGATATATATAGATATATCTCCCATGTAATCCCTGTAACTTTACACAGCAATTACTCAGAAGCTAAAAGATAAAATGCTCTGAAATTTGGATATGACATTCGTTAATTTCAAGTATGTGTTGAATCAACTCTGATCTCCAGGGAACCACCTTAATACGTAAAATACAATACACAAATCATCAGTTTCTTGTTTGAGCATCCGCAGCAAAATTTATATTTCGACACATATTGTTACTATCCCACTTTTTAAAACATTGTTTCTATATCTATAAAAGCTCGTCTATAATGGTCCTGTCTCTTTTTCCATGAAAGATTCTTGTATCCAGGATTGTATATCCATAGATTATGTTTTCTATAGATTCATTTTTTTATTTGAAACAACACTTTAAGCAATGAATAAAGTTCGATCTATCAGCCTTTTACACATCTTTGAGGAACAGATCCAAACAATAATGCGGTCACTACAATATTTTAAAAAATGGGATAGTAAAAATATGTATCGAAATATAAATTTTGCTGCGAATGCTCAAACAAGAAACTGAGGATTTGTGTTTTACGTATTAAAGGGGGTCTTACACATAGTGGCTACTGAGGCCTTTTTAAAACAAGTATTCAATGAACTTTCATGAGACAATTCCTAAATTAGTTAAAATTCATGCAGTAATGGCTTGAAGTGTTGGAAATATTAAAATTATTTGTTTAAGTATTTTTAAAAATTGAAAAACCACTTTTAATTGCTTAATTTTAAGAGTTTTTGTAATATTTTGTCGTTTTTAGCATTTTAAAATTATTTAATTAAATATTTTTAATATTTTCAACTCTTTGGGCAATAAATACATGAATTTCAAGTAATTTAGACCCATGAAAAGCCATCGATTCAGCTGATTTTGGCCTCAGAAGCCACTAGGTGTAACACGCCCTTAATGGATACTTATACGAAAAATCCCCATTTTGAAAAATTCGTAACTTTTGCAAATATCCAACAAACCGAACGAAACCAATTGGGTCGTTTTCTAGAAGGTTAAAACTTTTTTTTCCGCCCAATACGAGCCCAATCGATTTTGATAGAAAAAAGTTACAGGGGCGCCAACATTGCGATTTTCGAAAATCGACCATTTTGCAAAAGCTGTATATTTGCTTGCAGTTAATCAAATCAATCGTTGGCCGAGTGAAAATGAAACGTCTTTTTAAAAGGAAGAAAATAGGTTGTGTCCGATCTCAATATCTATAAAACTCGAGGAACTACAAAGGTTGAAAGGTAACCTTAAAAACAAAAATATTTAGATTCACGTTTTCCTTTGTGTAAAAAATTTATTGCATTATTTATATTCCACAAATTTTTTTTATATAATTTGACAAAATAGCAAAAAAATTCCTTTTTGAATCATTCAAATCGATCAAAAAACAAGCCGTACAGAATTTTTCGAAAATAGCCATTTTTTGACAATTTTTCGAAATTCAGCACGGTGTAGCTGTGTCAATATTGGATATGGGGAGCTGATATTGGGGCTTTCTCACTTTTTTCATATGCAGTTTCACAGGAAAAATCAGCGAGGAAAACGGTTAACCCCGTGCGACCGGTTATGACCGAAAAGTACAAGTTGTAACGGGGTAGGTTTTCACCTCAGTGCCGCAAATCTCCAAAGCGGAATTGCCGATGAACGGCGCGAGCACTGGCTCGCGCCAACCCTCGGCGAAATCTCCTCGCTCTCGCCGGCGCGCCGTCGCTCGCCGTCGGCTGCCTTCGTCGGCAGCCGTACCTACAGGCGTTACAACGCGCGACATCGCTGTCGCGCTCTCTCTCTCTCTCTCGTGCGTGCTGTCTCGGCTGCTCAGAATCGCGCGAGTATTGTGTACTCGCGCCCGCGGAGGCCGGTGGTATTCTATACCGCCGCGCCACCGACTAGGAAAAGGGATCCGGGAATACGCGCCAAATAATGCACGAGCGCGTATGAAAAATAAAAGAAGTTTATTGCCCCTCGGGCGCAAGGATTAATATACATGCGGCGCGTACGCAGTGTACGCGCCGATTCGGGTGGTGCGCCCGCGCTCTAGATACGTGTGCGCGCGGTCGCACACACGCACTCGCAAAAGCAGCCCGCATCGACGTTGGTCGATCGCCGCGCGCGATCGACACACACGCGCGCGTCGGTGAGCCTCGCTCGCTCGCGCGGGAGTCGCTCTCCGGACGCACGTCGTCCGCGGGGAGAGCGCGCGTTCGCCTGGCCAGGTCTTACCTTCTAGGCGCAGCGGCGTCCGTGAAGGATTGGCCGGGCGGCTAGGCGGCGAACCTCTCTCTCTCTCTCTCTCCGCTGCTCTCGTCGCCGGCGGCGTTCCTCTCTCTCTCTCTCTCTCTCTCTCTCTCTCTCCGCTGCTCCGGTAGCCGGCGGCGTCTCGCAGCCTCTCTCTCTCTATCTACTGTCCAGGGCACTCGCGCGTCCGTTTTCGGGGAACAGGCACTCGGGCTGTGGCCGAAACGCTACTGCCTGCCTGCTTCTTCGTCGGCACGCGCAATCATCTCTCGGCCTTGCCCTTCGCGCGAGGTTGAGAGACGTTTACCTTTACCGTGTCCGCAGCCCGAACTAGAGATACCGCGTGTATCCTCGGAGACCGGTGCCCGATCATTTCAGATACGGTGTGGTCGATTCTGGAACTCTCTTCCTTCCTCCCTGCGCCACCTACCATCATTGTCAACATTTAAGAGGGCGATGCGAAAACACCTTCTCGGCCTCGACGCCTAGCTATCTTTTGTTGTGGGGGACGTGTCTACCGCCCTCAATCTAGTAATCTAGTAATCTAGTATTTTTTATTGTTTTGCTTTTTCATTCCAGAGAGAAAATCCCATCGACCTACTTTCCGTAGTTTCTATAACTTTTATTATTGTAGCCAGAGAAATAATTTTTGCGAATTTGTGATGTTAGATTTTAATAGCTAGAATAATTAAAAGCAAATACTTAAAACTAGTCATTTATATCTGTATTGGAAAGAATAGAGACAAACTGTGATATCACAGACGCAGATAGCTTAGTATTTATATATTATTAGTTTTTAAATATAAGACTAATTATTAGTTATATCAACTTTACGCTAAATGTATATGTGGAAAATTTATGTTTTATTGACTCTTGTCGCTTTCTAGTGTATTTATGATATGAATTTGTGATTTTTTTTATCTAGTGTAATCATAAACATGCCGTTGCCGGCGGCGTCTCGCAGCCTCTCTCTCTCGCTCCGCTGCTCCGGTTGCCGGCGGCGTCTCACTCACTCTCTCTCTCTATCTGCTGTCCAGGGCCCTCGCGCGTCCGTTTTCGGGGAACAGGCACTCGGGCTGTGGCCGAAACGCTGCTGCCTGGCTGCTTCTTCGTCGGCACGCGCAATCATCTCTCGGCCTTGTCCTTCGCGCGAGGTTGAGAGATGTTTACCTTTACCGTGTTTGCGCGTGCCGTCGCGGTGTGCTGAGACTCGCCTCGAGTCTCATCGGCGCACACCGATACACACACATATGCGCGCACGCACACGAACCGTCCGTTACACCCCCCGTCCAGATGCGGGCTATCCTTCGGAGAGTCTGCTCTGCTATCTCACTATCAGCCTGTTCAACGGCGGCACGAGACTTCCTGGAAAGGGATAAGGTGTGAGCGCGAAATAATAAGGAAGGCAGGTTGAAAGAAATAATTTGGGGCTGGCCCCTCTCTTTATTTGCCCCGAAGAGGAGGCGTACACCCGGGTTGGCGGGGAATCCGGCCGTGGCTACTCCCGGTTAAGGAACCACGGCCTTGATTTCTCGGGTCGGGCGACGTTCGCACACTTGGCATCCGTGGAGACTCCGTGTCGGCCGCAGTAGTAGCAGCGGCATCGGGATCCTCCCGACGCCGGGACCGTCTGCTGCTCGGGAGGCGAGGGCTGGGGCATTGGGGTAGCACCCCGAGGGCGCTGGAGCCTTGTTAGGTCGGCCGTCGTCTCGGCGGCGGTCGTACGGCCTGCCCGGCGTAGCGCCTCCTGGCGCTTCTCCTCCGCCGCCTTGATGCGATTCCGCGCGAGCATCGCGTCTCTTTCAGCGGCCCGAATCTCTACCTGGGTTTGGGCCACCGCCGCTTGGGCCTCACGCCGTTCCCGTCGTGCTCGCCGCGTCGCGGAGACTGCCTCGCGGAGGCCGTCGACGCGGTTCGCCCACGGTCCCGCGAGCTGGCGCCCGTAGGGCGTTTCGGCGATGAAGGCGTCCCAGGCCTGCAGTGCCTCGCCTTCCTCGGTCCAGGCGCGGCGACTGCTCGCCTGCGCCGCCTCCAGGCGCTTCTCTAGCGCGGCCCAGCCGATCATCATAGGCGACGGCCGATCTGCAGTGGTCGCGCTGGGCGTCGCGACCTCGGGGGTCGGGGATCCCCGGTTCTCGGCGGGCAGGTTTTCCGGGCCTGGCTGGCCCTCCGCCGTCGGTGGGCCAGCTTTCCCGACGTGGCTCCGTCGGTGGCTTTCGGTCGGCGCAAGAGCGGCGCCGGTGGGGATGCGGTGGGCATACGAGGGAGCGCTAGGGCTCCGGCCGCCTCGGGCAGCTCCTCCAGCACCACCGAAGACGGGCGAGCGAACTCAGCTCGCCCGAGCAGCTCGATGGCGCGCAGAACCCCACGCACCATCGCCTCAGTGTTGAGGGCACTGCCCTCGATGCTCGGCACCGGTGATTTCTCAGCCATCTGTAACAAAAAGAGCCCGAGCGAAAAGGTGCATTAGTCGGAGTCGCTAGCAACTGCGGAACTCCTGCTATTGTCTAACACTCTCGCCCGCCGCTGTGCGCGAGTCAACCGCGGCGAGGCATCTAGGTGCGACCTCGGTTCCTGTCGCTTCGCGGAACCTTTCGGTCGGCCCCGGAGTTTTCCCGTCCCGGGGTTCACCTTCGCTGTCGCGCGCGTTTTACCGGGAACCGCGCGAACCACGACGCTAACCGTTTTACGCGGACGTCCCCGAAGACGTTTTGCGACGGGACGCGCGTCGCTCGGCGGCGCTCCGCCGGCCTCCGGTGGATCGCTCATCACCGGGACGCTTACGTCTTCCCTCGGCAGTTGCGGATCCTCGACGTCGTCGACTTCTTCGCCCGTTTCGTCGCTGCTTTCTCCGTCATAAGGCTTGAGGTGAGAAACATGCCGGATCTCCTCGCTCGCATCCTTCTCGTCTCTTACTCTTACCGTATTGGAGCCTGTTATGTCGGTCACCTTCAGTGGACCGGCGTACTTCGGCGCTAACTTCGCCCATATCCCTGGCGCTGCTGAGGAAAGGACTCTGTTCCTTTTCCAGACGAGGTCTCCTACTCCGTAGGATACTTCTCTCCGACGCGCGTTGTAGTATGCCGCTTGTCGCCGGTGCTCGTCGGCAATTTGTGCGGCAGCCCTCTTTCGCAGGCTATCCATATCATGCAGGCGCTCAGCCCACGTATCCACCGCCTCGCATTCTCGTTGCTCAAGGGCCTCGCGCTCTTGCTCGCGGCGAGTTGTCGCCGGGGGAAGCGGCTGTCTGCCGTAATTGAGGGCGGCCGGGCTCACGCCGGTCGAAGCGTGCACGGAGTGGTTCAACGAGAACATCAGCTCCGGCAGTTTCTGATCCCACTCGGCGTGAGATTCCTTGACGAATACGACTAAGCGGGTCTTTAACGTCCGATTTACCCTCTCCACGGGGTTTGCCTGAGGGTGATACGGCGGGGTAGTCGAGTGATGGACGCCGACGTCGGCGAGGTATTCGTCCACGATTTTATTCTTGAATTCTGTGCCGTTATCGGACAAGAATACCTCCGGGGTGCCGAATCGAACAATCACTCTCTCCTTGAACTCTTTCAAGATGGTCTTCGCATTCGCTTTGCGTATAGGCACGCACTACACCCAGCGAGTGAAGAGGTCTTGGAACACCAAGATATACTCGTACCCGAGTTTACTTCTCACGAACGGGCCGGTTATATATCTCCGGCAACTACTTGCCACGGCCCGTCGATAACTCGCTGTCACATCAGCCCCGCTGGCGGTCTTTGCTCCGCCTTTGTCTGCTGGCACACTTAGCAATGTTTCACGTACTTCCTCACGGCATGGTACATTTTCGGCCAGTAATATAACCTGGCCGCGCGCTCGTACGTTTTTTCTCGACATTGGTGCCCGGCGGTCGGATCATCGTGTGATTCGCGGAGCACTTCGCGACGATGCTCCTGCGGCACGACGAGTTTCCATGCGTCGTCGTCGGCGACCGCCGCCTCTACTATCTCATCCGTGAGAAAGTACAATAGTCGACTCCTACCACTTTCCATCTGGGATGGCTTGAGGGGTCGCGTGTCACTTCGTCCAGCCAGGTTCGGTACCACTCATCTTTGGTACCGTCGGACCACGTGCTCGCGTACACCTCGAGGTCGTCTTCTTCCTCGTACATGCGCGAAAGCGCGTCGGGCACGTGGTTCAGCGCGCCCTTTCGATGTTCCACATCGAAGGAGTGTCCCTGCAGCTCGAGAGCCCATCTCGCCAGTCTTCCTGTGGGGCTGTGCACGCTGCGCAGCCATCGCAAGCTGCTATGATCCGTTACCACCAAGAAGTGATATCCTTCGATGTACGGGCGGAACTACTTAATCGCCCGGATCACCGCTAGGCATTCGCGCTCCGTGACACTGTAATTGCGCTCCGCTGGCGAAAGTGTTCGACTGGCGACTTCGCGGAATTATTCCTGTCCCTCGATGACTTGCAACAACACCGCGCCGCTGCCGGTGTCGCTCGCGTCTGTCTGTACGACGAACTGAACATCGAATGAGGGTCTGGCGAGGACAGGAGCCGAGGACACCAAGGCTTTGATCTTTTCGAAAGCCTCTTGCTGTGCGTCGCCCCATTCATATCGTCGATCCTTCTTCGTTAGCGCTGTGAGCGGTTCGGCTATCGTGGCAAAGTCTTTCAAGAACTTACGGTACCAAGATGCCATTCCCATGAAGCGGCGCAGTTGCCTCAAGTTCTTTGGTACCGGAAAGTTTATCATCGGCTCGATCTTATCAGGATCCGGCCGGAATCCGTCCCGGTTGACGAGCACACCGAGGTATTTGACTTCAGTCTTGCCAAACACACTTTTCTCGCGGTTGATCGTCAACCCGACCTCTTTGACGCGCTTTAGCACGTGCTCGAGCCATTTCAGGTGCTCCTCTTACGTCTCTGTCGCAATGATGATATTATCGAGATACGAGAAGACGTACGGCTCGAGCTCGGGGCCGATGACTTTGTCCACAAGGCGTTGAAACGTCGCTCCGGCCTGAGATAGGCCGTACGGCATTCTCGTGAACCGATACAGGCCCAATCCGGGCACTGTGAATGCCGTCAGCTCCTTCGATTCCGGCGTCAGCGGAATCTGGTGGTATGCCGAGCTTAGGTCAAGTGTCGAGATGTACTTCGCGCTCTTCAGCTTGCGCAATATCGCGTCCATGCACAGCAGTGGATACGCGTCTGCTTTCGAAACCGCGTTCAATTTACGGAAATCGATACAGAAACGGTACTTGTCGTTGCTTTTCCGTATCATGACGACGGGGTTCGACCACGCGCTCGTAGAGGGCTCGATTACCCCGGATTCGAGCGTCTCGATCACTTGACGGTGCATATCCTCTTCGAGCTTCTTGGACACCGGGTAGTAACGCTGCTTCACGCGGCGTGCGCTCCCCACTTCAATGTGGTGGCTCGCCCACGTAGTGCGGCCGAGAGCTTGGTCCTCTCCGCCGAGAATTCGGCCTACTAGCTCTGCCATCTCCTGGCGCTGTTCATCCGAGACCTCTTCGAGGCCGATCGACGATACCTCTGGCGCCTCGACGGATGAGACCCCCACGACTTCCAAGTCTACGCGCTTATCCGCCGCGCTCACGATCAACTGGTTGTTGATGGGGTCGTGGATCGTACCGAAGGCTCTGACAAAGTTTGCGCCCAAGTAACAATCCACTTTGTCATCCGGCAGCACCGCTACCCGAATGTCTCGCTTTACGCCAGCTACCTCGAACGGCAGCTCGACGTAACCGGCGATCGTCGCCGTCTGTCCTCCGACGACTTTCGCCCGGCGACCGTAGCTCGGCATTAAAGGTCGCCCTAACGCGGAGGCGAGCTGTAGTCCGACCGCCCCTATTACGGTGCGCGAAGCTCCCGTATCATAGAGGGCGCGGAGCCTGTAATTTCCGATCGCCACCTGTAGCCACCACCGCGATTCCTGCTCGTGCTCGGCTACCGGCTCAGCCGTTATCTGCTCGGCCGCGGCATCCGGATTTAGTGCGGGGACTTCGACAGACGAAGCGGAAACCCCGCTTACTTCGCCTGCGGTACGTTTCCCGCGCACTTCGGGCAATTTCGGCGAATTACTCCGGGAGCGCCACATCCATAACAGCTGAATGCTCCCGGTGCCGGTGCGCTCGGTTCGCCTGTCCTCCTTGGCAACCTCTTGGCTCGGTCTTCTTCGTTCGAATCGCTGCTGGAGTTTGATTTCTCGCTCCTTCTACTCGTCTTCCTGCTGGGGCGTTTGGAGCTACTCTTCTTTCTCCGGGCCCCTTTCTCTCCGCTCCGGTTCCGCGTCGACGGGGGTGCAGATCGAGGAGGGAGCGGTTGCTTCTGTTGCATGCGTTGCATCCCCTCCAGGATCACCTTCGCGAACCGCTCGATCGTTTCATCTATCGTCGGCGTTTTCGGTGGCGGTGGAGTCGGCGGCAGCTTTGTCTCTACCGCCGCGGCCTTCACCTTAGGCGGAGCCGATTTGCGGAGTTTGTACGCCAACTGCGCGTACACGCACGAGTCTGGCGGCGGCGGAGGCTTGAAGGACTTTTCCGCGTCCACTGCAAGCTCCGCCTCCATTGCTAAATCCAGCAATGACTCAATGTTTTCGAAGTCGCTTCGTCGAATGAGTTGCTGCAGTCGCGACTTCATGTTCCGGTGTAGCGTCCCCAGCTTGAAATCGAGCGTCGGCAGTGGCTCCATCTTCCGCATCATTGCTTCGAGGCACGTAACGTAATCACGCACGGACTCTTCCGGTCCTTGCGTTCTCAAAGCGACCTCGTGCCTCAGCCGTTGCTGTACCCGGTCCGTCATGCCGCACCATCGCAGTATCTGGCGACAGAATTCCTCCCAGGTGATCCAGCTCGTCCTGTTGGATCGCACCCAGGTACCGGCTACGCCGACGAATAGCTCCGGAAGGGCACTCAGTATTTCCCCTTCCGTAAGCTTGGCGAGTTCCCAATTTTCCTCGACTCGCTCGAGGAAGGTGTCGATGCTTTCGCCAGGATCGCCGGCGAACTTGAATCCCCATCGGCGCACTACTTGGCCGACATCTCGGAGTCCGCCGCCTGTCATGTGGTTCGATTCTTCGAACGATCCTGGCATCGACCTTCCTCTTGGTTCTCGCCTTATCTCAGAGTCAGTCAATTCAACTGGCTGGCTCTGTGATCCCCCCCCCCCCCCCCCAGGCGCCACGAACCCGGTTCGGCGCGACAGCGGGGTAATAGGTGGCGGCGGCCTCTCATCCGCCGGAGGCTGTCGAGGCCTTGAACTGGGCTGCTGTATCGGGATCGGCAGTTCCCGTCCGCCGATGTCTAACCGAGAGGACAGGCCTCTCAACTGAGTCTCTTCTTGTAGATTCTCTTCATTCCGGCGGGCAGGCATGACGTCCGTGAACGTCACTTGTCGCATTGCTTCGGCGCTCTCCCGGCGAGTGCTGTTAGCTTTTGGATGCTGAGTTGAGTTGGCGGCTAGGATCCGCGTCGACTCTTTGAATTGCCGAGTTTTCTTGTCAACCGCGGCCATGTATACGGCCCAATCGGTCGGCACTTGCAGTGTCGTGCCGTCCGCCATTGACATTTCGAACATTACCGGTCCTTTCATGGCCGTCCCTCGTTCGCTCTCCTCAGCCTCATTGTTGGTGGTATCACCCTGGCCCGTCGTTTCCTCTTCGCTGTCGACTGTGGTTGCGTTTGATGCCCATTCGCGACTGCGCTCGAGATTTTTCTGGACTAGCCCGTCCGTTTTTAAAATCTCGAGCGAGTGCGGTTCGTCCGACGTGGAGTTTGCCCACGATATGTCGTGTTCCGAACCGGACGTTCGATCCAGGAACGTGCGGCGAGCATTCCCGCGTTCCACCCACGCGGAATGCTCGTCAGCGGCGGCTACGCCTTCAAAATCCTCTGGATCGTAGTCGCCTGCGAGCCACTTACTGATGCGCTCTAGCTTCAGGAATGTTCCGCCGCTTGTCTTCAGTCCGAGCGCTTGCGTGTAGCGCAGTGTCTCGTCCTCGGTGAGACATCTGCACCAATTATCGATGGCTTTGGCTGCAGACGCTCCCATCGCTGCGTTAGGTTACAAACAACCCAAAAACTGAAACCTCTCCCGGAGTATACCTGAGCACGGCTAAACGAATACGCTCGCGTATCGTGTGGGCGCACCAAAGAAATAACAAAAACAACAAAAAAATACAAAGTAATTTTTCTCCTATCAGGTATACTCCGATCGAGTGCGCGTGTGTGTTTATTCCGGTTCGACTCTCAGTTGTAGCTCACAATCTCTCTACCACCGCTGAGAGACGACGAACCGTTTCCTTCTGTTGCCTTTATTCTCTTCGGCAAAAACCGACGAAAAGGAATTAATAGAGAAAAAAACGAAAAACCGCTGAAGCGCAAAAAAACTAATTTTCTATCTCGACTATCTAATTAATATTTAATTAAATTTTTTTTTTTTTAATTCGCTAGTTATTTTATTAACTAACGCGACAAAAGAAAGGGCAATTAAAAAAAGTTAAACTCTCGTCGTCCCGTCAATGTTTACTATACTCAGCTTGTATATGCTGGTCTTTCGCCTAAGAAGGCGATGTTTATCGCTCGCGCACACACACGCTTACACTCGTGGTTTATCGCGCGCTCGTGAAATTTTCGTACGCGGCGCGTCGCGGTTATCCGCACCACCCGATTCTACAATCCGTAGAAAAAAAAACCTGATTTTATTCAGTCAAATTCCTAATTTTAACTTCTAATCCCGATTTTTCGAGGAAAAAAAACCAGAGAAAAAGTCTTTCTCCCAATCTAATTTCCCGCACGCTCGTCGGTGGCAGGTATCCGTGTATCCACACGTTAAGGGTGCTAGTTGTAACGGGGTAGGTTTTCCTCTCAGTGCCGCAAATCCCCGACGCGGAATTGCCGGTGAACTGCGCAGCGGTTGACAGGCGCGAGCACTGGCTCGTGCCAACCCTCGGCGAAATCTCCTCGCTCTCGCCGGCGCGCCGTCGCTCGCCGTCGGCTGCCTTCGTCGGCAGCCGTACCTACCGGCGTTACAACGCGCGACTTCGCTGTCGCGCTCTCTCTCTCTCGTGCATGCTGTCTCGGCTGCTCAGAATCGCGCGAGTATTGTGTGCTCGCGCCCGCGGAGGCCGGTGGTATTCTATACCGCCGCGCCACCGACTAGGAAAAGGAATCCGGGAATACGCATCAAATAATGCACGAACGCGTATGAAAAGTAAAAGAAGTTTATTGCCCCTCGGGCGCAAGGATTAATATACATTCGGCACGTACGCAGTGTACGCGCCGATTCGGGTGGTGCGCCCGCGCTCTAGGTACGTGTGCGCGCGATCGCACACACGCACTCGCAAAAGCGGCCCGCACCGACATTGGTCGATCGCCGCGCGCGATCGAAACACGCGCACGCGTCGGTGAGCCTCGCTCGCTCGCGCGGGAGTCGCTCTCCGGACGCACGTCGTTCGCGGGGAGAGCGCGCGTTCGCCTGGCCAGGTCTTACCTTCTAGGCGCAGCGGCGTCCGCGAAGGATTGGCCAGGCGGCTTAGGCGGCGAATCTCTCTCTCTTTCTACGCTGCTCTCGTCGCCGGCGGGGTTCCTCTCTCTCTCTCTCTCTCTCTCTCTCTCTCTCTCTCTCTCTCTCTCTCTCTCTCTCTCTCTCTCTCTCTCTCTCTCTCTCTCTCTCTCTCTCTAATTCCGGTCACGTGTGAGGCCGATATCGATGCGCTAGCCCCTCCGTCGCTGGCTGCCCAGCTGTCATGACGTCCGCCTAGTCGTCAGTCTCGCCCCCCTCCCTCTGGGGCCTTTATCTCCGGCCACATTAATGTAAACGGCCTATTCCCGTCTCATTTTGCCCTGCTCGAGGCCAAGGTTGCCGAGTCTCGCTTCGATGCTATCGCGATTAGCGAAACCAAGATTAACCCGCTTGCGAGTGACTCGCACCTTGCCCTCGATGGGTTTAACTTTTTTCATGTTGACAGAGAGGGAATGGGCGGTGGTGGCGTCGGCCTTTATGTTCGCGATTCGTTTAGCGTGGAAATCTTGGCTGGATCCGAACCATTGTTCGACAACACTCCCGAATTCATTATATGTGAGATAAAAAAGGACCAGCTAAAGTTACTTTTCGCCACCGTGTATCGTCGACCTCATGCAGCTTACCCAACCCACTTTTTTAACTGCCTCGCAAATTATCTCCCCCATTTCACTTCCGTCATTGTCACCGGTGATTTTAATATTAATATGGACCTTCCTGAGTCACCCGCAGCCATCCACCTTAGTAACGCTATTAGTGCGAGTTCCCTCTCCCTTGTTCCTTCCGATCCCACCCACCACCAACTCTGGCGTGATTCGCATACCTGGATCGACCTTTTTATCGTGGGCAACTTAGATGACCTACTTTCATACTCTAAGTCGACTGCCCCCTTCATTGCGGGGCATGATTTCATAGAAATTTCTCTCGCCTGCAATAAGCCCCCACAGATCGAAAGGTCGATCCAGTCGCGCGATCTCAAAAGAGTCAACCCTGAACTACTATGCCTAGCCCTCTCTCACCACCTCAACACACCCGACCCGCATGCACCTTATCCTCTAAATACCTTTATTGCCACTACCAACACTACCGAGCTTGTCTTGGGCCCATGCCCCACCAGCGTTGACACTGCCGAACGAACCCTAACACATGCGTTCGCGAACGCGTTCGATACCGCCGCACCTCTGCGGAAACTGATTCTGTCATAGCGTCGCAAACCATGGGTCAATCCGCAGATTAGGGCGCTTATGAGATCCTGTGATCGCGCCTATCGGCTTGCTCGTGCCTCAGGTACCCCCGCCGATCTTGCTCGTTTTCGTGTTCTTCGCTCAGAAACCTGCAATGCCCTCGACACGGCCAAAAACAAGCATGTCGCCTGCCGTCTCGCGGATGCCCCATCTGCCAATGCGAAGTGGCTTGAACTCCGGCGCCTGCATGTCACTAAGCGCAGCTTACCGTGTCCGCTCGAGAAATTTTCGGCTCAAGCCCTTAACGCCCACTATGCTGCCGCCGTGAGTCGTCACCCTCCTGCCACTGAGCTTGATTTCGAGGTCATCGTCAACCAGCCCCTATCGCTTAGCACTATCTTCTGCCTCCGCCCTTTCTCTGAGTGTGAAGTAGCTGAAGCCCTTCATCGATCCACCTCGAAGTCTATGGGCCACGATGGTCTCTCTGTGCCCATGCTGAAACTTATTGCGCCTCATTCCCTCCCGTACATCACCAACTTATTCAACACCTCTATTGGAAGTGCGACTTTTCCCGCTAGTTGGAAAAGAGCCATCATCAAGCCGCTCGCCAAGGTTAAGGTGATGACCCAGCCCTCCGACACTCGGCCCATTGCCCAATTGCCCGAGCTGTCGAAAGTTCTCGAAAGGCTGGTCTATAACCAACTTCAGGGATACCTAGAGGCGAATCGCCTACTCCACCCTCGCCAGGCAGGTTTCCGGCATGGGCACAGCACGCAGACTGCTCTTCTCGGAGTTTTTGATGACATTCGACACGCCATTGACTAACGCATGCTCACGTTCCTTATCCTTTTTGATTTCTCCAAAGCCTTCGATTCAATACCACATACTACCCTCATAGCTAAACTTCGTGCAATAAACCTCTCAACCCATTCACTCCGATGGTTTTTTACCTATCTCGCCGATAGGTTCCAGGCTGTCATCGACTCTGGCGGCAGGGTCTCCGACTGGCTTCGTGCCTCGTCTGGGGTTCCCCAAGGAAGCGTTCTCGGCCCGCTACTCTTTGCTGTTTTTATCAACGATCTCCCGGCAGTGGTTCATTTCTCCAGGATTATGATTTTTGCCGACGACACGCAACTATACCATCACTTTTTTCCTGCCGATTTCCATCTAGCTCTCGCACGCGTAACTCGAGATGCTCAAGCGGTCGCCGACTGGGCCCGTTCCAATGGCCTCCTCTTGAATTCCAGCAAAACTAAAATACTAATCCTTGGTAGTGTTAACTACACCCGCGAGCTCGACCTCGAATCCCTGCCGAGAGTTATCGTTGACGGCCACGCTCTTCCTTACGCCACTGAAGCTCGGAGCCTGGGGGTAATTTTCACCAACTCGCTCGACTGGCAAATTCATGCGCGGCACGTCTCGCGCAAGGTGTATGGAACGCTTTTCACCCTGCGTTTCTTTCGTCATGCCCTCTCTCGGGACATACGCAAACACCTCATTGAGGCACTGGTCTTCCCGCTCTTTAACTACGCCTCCCCGGTCTATAACCATCTTGACAAGGAGCGTGTCAAGAAGCTTGAGACGACGCTGAACGCCTGCGTTCGATTTGTTGTCGGCAATATTTCTCGCCGCGACCATGTTACACCCTACCGGCTTGCACTCGGCTGGCTCTCAGCTGAGCGCAGGCGCGAATACGCCATTGGCCTCCAGGCCTTTAAAGTTGTGGCCAGTGCGCACCCGCAATACCTCGCTAGTCGCTTCGCCTGTAGGGTTAGCGATCTCGATCTTCGCCGCTCTGACCGACGCCCGCCGCAGCCGTTCGAGCCACCCCCTCGGCGCACCGAGGCGTTCAAGCGCTCGTTTGCCCTCGAAGCAATGGACCTACTCAACTCCATCCATGTGACTGATTTTACCTCTGCCAACTTGTCCTCGTTTAAACGCACATTACGCGAAACCCTGTTCAGCCGAGATGTAGCTGATTGGAATCTGCGCGTCTGTAACGAGCGCCTTTCGACGCACCTCTGCTACCGACTACCGACGACATCAGCCCCGCCGTCCGCTCGCCTGTGACCCTGCGGCGCACCTCTATTTTGTATCCGTATACTTTACTCATAATTTCTATTTTAATTTGTTATTGCGTTATATTAATATTTTTCTACTCTTGTTACTGCGTTATTTTATATTTCTTTTATCTACTGCTTGTTATCACCTTTTTACTGTTATTATCACTCTGTATTCGCACTTAAGCACCAGACGGGGTTTAACCCCATGGTGTCAAATAAAGACCAAATCAAATCAAATCTCTCTCTCTCTCTCTCTCTCTCTCTGGCTGTCTCTCTCCGCTGCTCCGGTTGCCGGCAGCGTCTCGCAGCCTCTCTCTCTCTCTCCGCTGCTCCGGTTGCCGGCGGCGTCTCGCAGCCTCTCTCTCTCGCTCCGCTGCTCCGGTTGCCGGCGACGTCTCACTCACTCTCTCTCTCTATCTGCTCTCCAGGGCACTCGCGCGTCCGTTTTCGGGGAACAGGCACTCGGGCTGTGGCCGAAACACTACTGCCTGCCTGCTTCTTCGTCGGCACGCGCAATCATCTCTCGGCCTTGCCCTTCGCGCGAGGTTGAGAGATGTTTACCTTTACCGTGTTTGCGCGTGCCGTCGCGGTGTGCTGAGACTCGCCTCGAATCTCATCGGCGCACACCGATACACACACACATGCGCGCACGCACACGAGCCGTCCGTTACAAAGTACGACCCATATATATATATATATATATATCTTCCTATAGTATATCGTTGTAAGAGGCTTGTAGGGTACCCAGCTCCTCCTACTCCCTCCACCCCTCTCCTTACAGCCACTCCTCAACCCCTCCTCAAAATAACGGAAAATGAAATTAGAAATAGGAGTTTTTGGTATTACATTTGCTCCACAAAACCCCTCCACCATCCACCACTCCCTCCACCCCCTCCTCCTGCCACTCCTCTTAAGATTGTATTGTTTTTCTCATTTTGTTATACGTTTCATATATATTACGAATGATTAAATATTGTTAATATTATTGATGTTGTTTCTATATTATAAAATAATTATAATATCAAATGTTATCAATTATAAGGTCAAGTTTAAAAAATTTGTATAAGTTCCCCGTTCCTTTTTGCATGTAAGAAGCCTTAATCACATCAAGGTATGGCTTTAATAACGTTACTAATGATTATAGTTTAATCTAATAATAATACATTAATACTTATAATATAGTGTATTTAACATGGCTAAAATAATTTTTTTTAACAAAATGTCGATATTTTAGAAAAAGCACAAACAATTATTAATAATAAATCCCTATCTTTTTTGTTTGTTAACAAATTTTAATTATCTAGGTCTCATTTTATTCTTTCACGGGGACTTGCCCAAGGAAAAATTCAAAATTATTCAAGACCCGGAAAGTTATAGCCAATTGAAGATAATTATTTTTATAACCTCATTCGTGATTTTATAAACAATTATAACTACCTTAAATGTTATCAAATGTATTGGAGGGTGTACGTAAGCGCTGTGCGGTACTGTGCTGTGCGATGCTGCGTGATGCTCGTGTTATTGGTGCGTTGGCTACTTACGGAAATACTTTTCTGATTGGTCGGTATTTAAACATCAACCAATCAGCGGCGTAGTTGTGTAAGTATCCAATGCACCAACAGCACCGACATCGGAAACGCACCGCACAGCACAGTACAGCGCTTATGTTCACTCTTCCTAAGGTCACGTTTAAAAAATTTGTATAAGTTCGCCTTACCTTAAATGTTATCAAATGTATTGGAGGGTGTACGTAAGCACTGTGCGGTACTGTGCTGTGCGATGCTGCGTGATGCCCCTGTTATTGGTGCGTTGGCTACTTACGGAAATACTTTTCTGATTGGTCGGTATTTAAACATCAACCAATCAGCGGCGTAGTTGTGTAAGTACCCAATGCACCAACAGCACCGACATCGGAAACGCACCGCACAGCACAGTACAGCGCTTATGTTCACTCTTCCTAAGGTCACGTTTAAAAAATTTGTATAAGTTCGCCTTACCTTAAATGTTATCAAATGTATTGGAGGGTGTACGTAAGCACTGTGCGGTACTGTGCTGTGCGATGCTGCGTGATGCCCGTGTTATTGGTGCGTTGGCTACTTACGGAACTGCTTTTCTGATTGGTCCGTATTTAAACATCAACCAATCAGCGGCGTAGTTCTACACTGAAAAAAATTTGGCACTCCAGCTGACCCGATAAGTACATACGCTATGCCGAAAGTAGGGTCGAATGTTGTACCGCGGTTCGGCACATCTCCTGTCTCGTACTGGCACTGCTCCTGTCCCGTAAAAGCATCGCGCGCCCTGTACTGGCACAGCTCCTCTCCCGTTAGGGACAAATGCTGTGCCAAAAGTGGGTGGTCTGACACACGCAGCGAAGGGGGCGCTGACGAACTGTGATGGAAACAGATGCCGTGCCAAATTTTTTTCAGTGTAAAAGTAGCCAATGCACCAACAGCACCGGCATCGGAAACGCACCGCACAGCACATCATAGCGCTTATGTACACTCTTCCTAAGATCACGTTTAAAAAATTTGTATAAATTCACCTTTCCTTTTTACGTGTAATCTTAACGTAAGCCTTAGTGACATTAGGGTATGCCTTTAATAACGTGACACACAATGTAGGACACAAAATAGAACACACCCTCATATGATTGTGATATTGTGGATTTACCAAATCTAAAGTATGGAAACGTAGAGAACGCAATAAACAATTTGATGCGATTGGGCGATTAAATATTGGTTCACCTAAAGATAATGAAAGATTTTTTCTTAAATTACTGTTGAACCGCATGAAAGGTGCTACTTCTTTTAAAGATTTACGAACATTTAATAACGTCTCATATGAAAAATATAAAGAAGCAGCACTTGCTATGGGTTTAATAGAAGATGATTCCCAAATTTATATTATTTTTAATGAAGTAAGTAATATCATGCTTCCTTTCCAATTACGTAAATTCTTTGCATGGTTTATCTTAGCTGAAAATATTCAAGGTAACTTAATTTGGAATAAATTCAAAAAATTTTTTACTGAAGATTTTAAAGAAAATAAAGAAAATAATGCTTTGTCACTGTTGAAAATAGTATACATCTATATTGTACGCGTGAACATAGACAGTAGGTATGTGTGAGCGCGCGACTGTATCGAGAGCACGCAATGTCGTATGAGTCCGAAAGTGAACATGTACCTCTCCCCTTCCTAGTGTGTGCGTGAGCAAGCATCGAAGTAGAGAGGCAGCGAACGATACGCTGCTCTCTCTCTCTCTCTACTACCGTAAGCCGAACGGAAAGCACCTTGCGCTAAGCGCTATGAAGCGCCCGTCTTATTTTACACTTAAGCCAAAATGAATAAGTGATTCTTTTATACCTTAAATGTGTCTCTCCATCATTAATAATAATACCACAACTCAACATGGTAGCTGGAGCCGTGGTTGGTTTGCCACGAGCTGAGTGGTAAGTGCTTTTTCTCATTATCTGCTATATCGACTCTCGAGTCATATAGAGATAATTAAAGTGCCGCATATGTGAATACCGTGTGAAACGTATGTGGACGAAGAATCGAAATTGAAAATCGAGCAAGAAGAAAAGTCCGAACACGAAGGAACGTTCGAGACATCTATTGAAGAAGAAACGACCTTGGAGGTTAAGCACGAAGAAAATTCCGAACACGAAGGAACGTTCGAGAACGAAGAAGATAAAATGGAGAGAAAAGACATCACGTCGAAATAAATTGGAAAAATTGAGACTAGAAAAGTATAGTGATACAGCAACATTTTTCAGTGAATTTGAAAAATCAGTGAATGAATTAAAAAGCGCAGGTGCAAAAATAAGTGAAAAAGAAAAATTGAATTACATGTTGAACACGTTGCCGAGTCAATACAGTTACACTGGCGATTTAATAGACACGTTAAAAGAAAAGGATCAAACGGCATCGGATGGGAAAAATAAAATCCAGATTGCTGAAATGAAGAACAATAACGAGCATAGCAAAAAAAGGTCAAATGTATTCGCTGCAAAGAAGGATCAGAAAGGAAGCTGCTTCAAATGTGGGAGAACCGGGCATTTCGCATGAGAATGCCAAAATGGAGGACAAGCAGGACAAAGCGGCACAACATGGCGAGGCTCAACACGTGGCCGCGGCCGAGGGAAGGCAGAAACAGGCAATTACGGCAGAGGGCGTGGAAACTTCCGTCAGCAAGGAGCCAGCACGAGCGAGCAGAGCGGCGAAGGTGCGAGCTCATAGATAGCTACAGCGTATGCGGCGCAGAGTAACGATAGTCAAGGTAGGCTAGGTAATGAGATACAGTGGTTGCTAGACAGCAGATGTATGGATCATATAATAAATAGCGTCAACTATTTTGATAAATGTATTGATCTTAATGAACCGGTAAATATCTACTTAGGGGATAATAGATATATAAAAGCAACGAAAATTGGAAATGTAGTTAGCTATTTTGACGCGTTTGGTAAAAAGAATGAAGTTAATATGACTAATGTTTTTTATGCCGAAAAAATGAATACAAACTTAATAAGTTTTGGGAAATTAACAGATAACAATACGATAATTTCAAAGGGAAATACAGGAAGGATAATAGATAAAGCTAATAAAATGATAGCTGTAGCATACAAAGAAAATCGAACTTATAAGATAAATAGTACCTTGAAACATAGAGAGAATTTTGTAAACACAGCCGACTGTAGCAATAATAACATGAGTTTGAAAGAGAAATGGCATAGAATGTTAGGACACGTAAATTTCGGGTATCTAAATACACTATGTAGAGAAGAGTTATTAGCGGGTATTCCGAATAAACTTGAAACGGAATTTATGAAGTGCAAAACGTGAATAGAGAATAAAATGCATAACTTGCCATTTAGCAACGATAGAATAAAAGCTAAAGATATTTTAGAGATAGTTCATACAGATGTATGCGGTCCATTTAAAACTGCAAGTTTTAATGGAGAAAATTATTTTGTTTCTTCCATTGATGATTATAGCAAAATCGCGAAGGTTTATTGTATCAAAACTAAAGACGAAGTTTTTGATTGCTTAGTTAGATTTATTAATGAATGTGAAAATTTATCTGAAAAGAAAGTAAAAGTTTTGAGATGTGATAACGGGAAAGAATATTTAAATAACCGCTTCTATAAATTTGTCAAAGAAAAAGGTATTATTTTGAATAATTGTCCAGTATATGTACATGAGTTAAACGGAACCGCGGAAAGGTTTAATAGAACGATAATGTATATGGCGCGATGTTTACTAACAGAGGCAAACGTTCATAAACAGTTTTGGCCCGAGATTATTTGTGCAGCGACGTATTTGAAAAATCGAGCGTTGACTAATACGATATAGAGAAAAACTCCGTACGAAATATTTTTTAGGACACGGCCGGATGTCAAACATTTACGTCTGTACGGGAGTAGAGTTTTTGTTAGAAAACCGGAACAAAAAAGAAATTCTAAATGGGATAAAAAGGCAGATATGGGAATCCTATTAGGATATAGTGATGTAGGATATAGAGTCATAGTAAATAATAAAATCGTAGTTGCTAGACATGTAGATATCGTAGAGGAAAATGTAAAATGTATATGACTTGATAATGTAGAGTCAAAATATACATCACCTTCTACTTCGACTCATTTAGAGGAGAACAAAATGATCGTGATGATGATTTAAGCGATGATAATGTTTTTCAAAGCGCGGATGAGAATAATGAACAGGAATCAAAGGTAGCAAATAAGAAAAATGTAGAACTATTAAAAGTCCCACGTAGATCTACACGTGATAGAAAAAGTCCAATAAGATATCCAGAAAATATTTCGAATAATATTTATGTAAATTACTGCAGGGTAGATACTCCATATACATTTGAGGAGGCGATGAGTAGTAATGATAGTGAGAGCTGGATAAAAGCTATGGATAAAGAAATAGAAAGTTTAAAAGATAATAAAACATGGGAATTAGTTGAAAGGATACCAAATGAAAAGGTAATAGATGTAAAATGGGTTTATAGTAGGAAATATGATGATACATATAAAGCGAGATTAGTTGTAGGAGGATTTCAACAGACAAATGTGATTGATGACATATACGCTCCAGTTGCTAAAATGCAAACTTTAAAAATGTTGTTTTAGATTTGTTGTCAGTTTGGTCTAATTATAGAACAAATGGATGTAGTTACTGCTTTTTTAAATGGTGAAGTAAGCTCGGAGGTAAATGTCGGTCAACCGAAAGGTTATAGCGATGGACCAAACAGAGTTTGTAAATTACATAAGCATTGTACGGACTACGAGAAAGTCCAAGGGCATGATATAAATGTTTGAATGAATATTTGACAAAAATAAAATTTAAAAGGAGTAACGTAGATTATTGTTTATATACTCAAGATGAGGGTATAGATCAAATTTACTTATTAATATATGTCGATGATTTGTTAATTTGTAGTAAGAGTAAAAAGAAAATTAAGAAATTAAAAAGAGTTTTGTTAGAAAAATTTAAGATGAAAGATCTAGGAGAAGTTAAAGAATACCTTGTTAGTAATGTAGAGTATGATTATCGAAATTGTGATATGAAATTAAGTCAAACTAAGTATATAGAGTCATTAGCTAATAAATATCAATTGCAGAATAGTAAATTATATAATACTCCTATGGAAACAAATCTAAAAATTGAAAAGGCTGAAATATGCGAGTCAGATATTAAATGTAGAAATGTGATAGGTGCATTATTATACATAAGTTCAAGTACAAGGCCTGATATAAGTTATAGTGTGAATTATTTGAGTAGATGTCAGAATAGTTATAATGAGACACATTGGAAATATGCTTTGCGAATCGTGAAATACTTGTATTTAACGAAAGTTTTAAAGATGAACTATAAAAGAAATGTAAATTGCGAAATTATAGATTGTTATGTAGACGCAGATTGGGCTGGTGATAATGTGGACAGAAAATCCACATCTGGATATGTTATTAAAGTATTTGGAAATGTAATAGATTGGAAATCGCGAAAACAAAGAACGGTAACAAAGGCCTCAACTTATGCAGAATATGTAGCCTTATCTCAGGCAGGTAGTGAAATAAAGTTTATACTAGAGCTAATGAAAAACTTTAATGTGGAATTGATTGATCCTGTAAAAGTATTTGAAGATAATATAGGAGCGATAAATATAGCGAATTATGGAAACTTTACTAAAAACTCGAAGCATATAGAAACACATTATCACTATGTTCATGAAAGCGTGAAAGAAAACGAAATTGTAATAATTAAAATTGATTGGAATGATAATGTTGTGGATATCTTTACAAAAGCGTTGTGTAAAGATAAATTTGAAAAGTTCAGAGAATTATTGAATATCATGTAATAAATTAAAAGTGTACAATATATATGTAAGGAGGCATGTTGAAAATAGTATACATCTATATTGTACGCATGAATATAGACAGTAGGTATGTGTGAGCGCGCGGCTGTATCGAGAGCGCACAATGTCGTATGAGTCCGAAAGTAAACATGTAACTCTCCCCTTCCTAGTGTGTGCGTGAGCAAACATCGAAGTCGAGAGGCAGCGAACGATACGCTGCTCTCTCTCTCTCTCTGCTGCCGTACGCCGAACGGAAAGCAGCTTGCGCTAAGCGCTATGAAGCGCCCGTCTTATTTTACACTTAAGCCTAAATAAATAAGTCATTCTTTTATACCTTAAATGTGTCTTTCCATCATTAATAATAATAGCACACCTCAACAGTCGCACATTCAAAATATATTACAAACTGAAGATAAAAGTTGTAAAGATTATAGTTTACCTGAACCAATAATAAATAATATCGCAGAAAATCCTGAAAATTTAGCAAACAGTAAATATCTTTTTGAAATTTTGTTTAATCAATTAATTACTAATAAAAGATTAATTTTTAATGAAATTATAACTAACAAAAATAAAATTTATTTTATTGATGTACCTAGAGGTTCAGGAAAAACATTCATATACAAGACTTTAATATATCACTTTTTATCTTTGAATAAAAAAATTTTATCTATGGCTTGGACAGAAATCGCATCTATTTTATTACCTAGAGGAATGACACGTCATCGTACTTTTAGACTTCCTTTAGATTTAAACAGTATTGAAAGTGCTTTTCTAAAATTAGAATCAGATAAAAAAAAATTACGGAAAGTAGATATTATAGTTTGGGATGAAGCATCAATGATCCCAAAAAAAGCTTTGGAAATTCTTGATCAAACACTCAAAGATATATGTTACAGTGATGTTCCATTTGGTGGTAAATTGATAGTTTTAGGAGGCGATTTTAGACAAATTCTGCCAGTCCTAAAACATGGTTACCGAGACAGTATAGTACAGAACACAATCACATTTTCTCATTTATGGCCTCTCTTTAAAGTTTTAAAATTAACTGAAAATATTCGCCCAAAAAATAAACTATTTTCTTCATTTTTATTAGAGTTAGGTGAAGGTAAAATGAATCCATTTATAGTTCTAAATAAATGGAAGACCGAAAATGTATGTAATAAAATTTATGATGATATCAATCTCGAAAATTCCGTAGATCGTATAATATTAGCTCCACATAATGACGATACTAAACTTATAAATAATAAAGTTTTGAACTTATTACATGGTAAAACGCATACATATTATAGTTTAGATTACGCAACGCATAAAGGAGTTGATCAAACAGATGAAAATATTCACTTAAATTGCCGAATAGAAATGCTTAATAATATTAGAGAAGGTCTACCACCACATGAATTAAAATTAACAATAAATGCAATTGTAATGTTAATTAGAAATATAAGTATATCAGAAGGAATGTGTAATGGTACACGCTTGAAAATTACAGGTTTATTTAATCACAATATTAAAGCTGAAATAATTACGGGGGAAGGAATTGGTGAAGAAGTTTTTATACCACGAATAACATTAAATACTGGAGATTCTTCTTCATTTCCGTTTACACTTTTTAGAAAACAATTTCCAGTTGTATTAGCTTTTGCTATAACAATAAATAAATCTCAAGGTCAAAGTTTTAATTCTCTAGGTATTTACATTAGACGACCTTTATTTTCACATGGCCAATTAAATGTTGCTTTATCCCGATGTAAAAATCCTAACAATATATTTATTGAGAATCTTTTAGAAAATTCATCAATAATTAATAACATTGTTTGGAAAGAATTTTTTGACATTTAATCTACCCTTTTTAATAAACTTTTTCAAAAATTATTATTTTTTTTTTATATATATTTTTATCTAAATTTATATAGATCAAAATAAACCCAACTAAAGGCTATAGCGGGATAAGATGGTCAAAATTGCACTTACCTGGATTTTTTTTTTGGGATTGACCATTCGAAAGTACATTATTTAAAACCTCTCTAGCCAAATTTTCAGCTCCCTAGGTGATGATTTGAGTTTCCTACCCTAAAAAATGTATTTTTTCGAAAAAAATTTTTTCCGCTCGACCCTTTCTTTAAAAAAATATGAAAAAATTCACGGACGTGTGTTTTTGAGCAAGAAAACAGCCTGATTTTTTTTCAGATTTAAAAAAAAAAAATTGAGCTCATGAAAATTTTTTTAATTTTTCAATGATTTTTTAGGTTATGTAGATAATTTTTGGCTAACTTGTAAATAATGATATTTTGTGTATTTTTTCCCGTTCTTTCAAATGGCGGTGTCCGAATTTGTGTTTTCGAGCCGGAACATACTCAAAATTCGAAAAAACCGATTTTTTAAGCATTTTTCACATGTTTTTGGCACATAACCTCAAAACCAATAGCTAAATAAGTGTTTATGAACAATTTTTTTTCAATTTCTTTCTATATCTTCGAATTCCACTGTCAGAACTACCATTTTTGCATCAAATAATGCTATAAAATCAAATTATAAACAGTTTTTTCATGTTTTTACCATGTTTTTGGAACATAACCCCAAAGAAGTCAATACGTGTTAGGGCATACAAAAATATTCTAAAAATTTTTAGAATCGAGTATTACTTCGTCGGTAGCTACAAAGGGCCTGATATAGCCTTTTAATTAATTATTTTTATTCAAATTCATTTGTAGATAAATAAAAATGAGTAAATATTTCTAATAGAAATTAATTATTATAAATATGTTATGAATATATTTGTGCTTTTATTAAAACAATAAAATAAGTATGTACCATTTCATATTTGACCTTTATTCTTGCGAGAATTCTTTTTAGAAGTTTTATTTGACAAAATTACATGAATAATAATTTTTAATATTGAATTATAATAATATTTTTAATCCTCGTCACTATCTTCGTCTATTACAGGACCAATATCTGAAGTAGTAAATAATTCAGAAAGAACTTTCGCTGGTCTAATAATTTTTTACTTATATCTTGCATTACTGAGATAATATATGACTGCAGCAATGTGAGAACAGGATCCTACAGTTCGTAATCCATTGGCACAGTCACACGCATGGCGTAGAATACCGCTGTATCCAATTGAGTTAGGTTTGTATTCGATGTAGCATTCGTAAGTCTTACTGTTAATATGCCTGGACCTTATTAATACTTTAATGATATTTGGTTTGATCTTAATATATTCCAAATTGATATTGTTACTATCATCCATTAACTCAGCCAAATAACATATGGCTTGACCTAATTGGTAGGTACCTGAAAAAAATATTTTGAGATCTCTTTCAGTCATCTCCGGAAAGTTAATGATTTCTTGGGATGTTAGCTTGATCGTAGTAGTGGGCCGTCTAGATCATCGGGTTGTCTCAGCTTCTAATGCTAAAGTATTTTCACTTTGATTAGAATTTAACATTCTTTCGATGATTATACCTTGTAAGCCACCGTCATCTTTATCGCTATTCAAACGCTTACCAAAAAGGTTGTTGAAAAAACATGCAATTCTACAATATGCACCTGCTTTTAGTAAAAGTTCATTATCTAATTGCTGGTGAAGAAGCTTATACTTTTTACCAAGAATACCATGAACAGCCTCTACAACCCATCTCAATTTCGTAACGTAACGAGATTCATTCGATTCAGTTGTACTCAAGTTGGGTCTATTTCCCTTTAAGGCAGGCATGAGAATCTTAAAGCCAAGACTTTTTAAATAAGGTATCACATCCCTAAAACCTCTATCTACAACGCAAACATCACCTTCTCTCATGATAGTTCTTATAACATCTGGATCATCCATTACTTTGTTTATGATGCTTGCATCATTTTCTGTGGCTAAAAACGGACCAGGGACATCAACAACGAATCCGTCTGTGGTGCAAATAGTGAATGGCTTGGCCAAAGGATATTTTTTCTGACCTGAATATGACTTTCTTTGGTATTCATTATTTTTACTTTTTTGGTGACATAAGTAAGTTCCATCAAAAACCAAAACAAGCCCGTTCTCTCATTTAAACAGTTCTTTTACATAAATAGAAGTGTGATCACGTATGAGATCCTCCCTTTTAATACTTTTTACTTCAAAATATTTCGGTAGGACATCTTTTTCAAATGAATTAATTACTGATTCACAAAAATCTGAAACTTTTATTTCGTTTTCTATTGCGAAAATAGACGAAATAAAATTATTCGACGATCCAGTTCGTAATTTAAATAAACATATAACCAGGGCTTGTGTAACGTCTCTAGAATCCGATGATCTCATGGAAACTAATAATTTTCTCAGCTCTTGCAATTGATCAGTCGAAAGACTAGTAAAAGAGAATAATTGTTTTTCGCTAAGCTCTGATGATTTTATTTTATCTAAAAATGTTTCCGAGGCTAAATCTGAAATTTTTTTTAAAAATAAACATATTTCATCTGCAGTTAAAAAACCGCTGCCAATTCTTTGGCACTTAGCTTCGTCAAACTAATTCATAGTTTCCTAATTAAAAATTGAAATTCTAAAAATACATTTTTCATAAAAAGGAATGCTAAAGAATTTCAATAATACTTTGAACCGATGCGTCTTATACCAGTTTCTTGCAAAATAGTATATTACGTACCTATTTTAAAAAAAGCTTTGACAGACCACCAAGTTTAAAAAAAATTGAGATAAAAAAGAGATAAAAAAGGGGGCTAAACAAAATCAAGATAATCTCTTGAAATTTTAACCAAATATAATCTTCTATAAGCTTAATAAGTGATTAAAATTTTAAGTCAATAAATCAAGTATTCTCCGAAAAAATGCGATTCAAAAATTAAAAAAAAAAATTTTTAATCTCAATCCTCTTTTTTCGTAATGGACCGATTTTTTGGGCAACGAACTCGATTAGCAGATATATAAAAGCTACATCTGTGCCAAATTTCAGGACGATTGGATAATTTTTGCTCTTGTTATCGTGCGACAACGAAAACGCAAATTTTTTCAAAAATAATTTTTTTCTAAAAAACAAATGAAGATAATCTCTTGAAATTTTAACCACATATAGCCTCCAATTAGTGCAATAACTAGTTAAAATTTCAAATCGATAAATAAATTATTTTTTGAGATATTAATTTTTTAAATATAAAAAAGTTTTCATTAATAACAAATAACAGAGTGAAGATATTTTAAATTAAAAAAAAGGAAAATATAGGTAATTTAAATACATTTCAAGAAAAGTTTATTATATTATTCAATGATGGCTATAAGATATGAAAAAATCGGAAAAACTAAAAATTCAAAATTGTTCTTTGGAAAATAATTTTTTTTCTAAGGAACAAATGAAGATAATCTCTTGAAATTTTAACCAGATATAGCCTTCAATTACTACAATAACTGGTTAAAATTTCAAATCGATAAATATAATATGTTTTGAGATATTAATTTTTGAAATATAAAAATGTTTTCCTTAATAACAAATGAAGATATTTTAAATTTTAAAAAAAGAAAATGTAGGTAATTTGAATACCTTTTAAGAGAAGTTTATTATTTTATGTAATAATTACCATAAGATACGAAAAAACAAAAAAACTAAAAGTTCAAAATCGTTTTTTGGTTATAAAACAAAAGAAAATCAATAAAATCCCAAACCCATCAGGGTACTTTCCTTTTGCCGCAAGACGAAGGGAATAAGCTCTACCCGACGAAAATCGGTTGATTAGTTTCGGAGATATTAAGAGTTGAAATACACACACACACACACACACACACACACACACACACACACACACACACACACACACACACACACACACACACACACACACACACACACACACACACACACACACACACACACACACACCCACACACACAAACACACACACACACACACATCCACGAAATAAAAAATCATCAAAATCAAATAATATACACATATACCACCATAAAACATCTTTTTCAAGACTTTTTTTTTCGAAAATTTTTTTCACCGTTACAAAGCTTCCTCTTTGAGGAAGAAAAATCGTGTTACTGTATATCTGTATTAATTTCAGGTCATCATCAAAAAATCGTTTTTTTATTAAATGCTCGGTACAAACTCGATTGCCATTTGGAATAAAGATTTGCATTTCTTTGAAACATTACAGTCTTCCAGTCAATGGTACACATGTCAAGTTATTTTTGTTTCTACAAACGCAACATGCTGTATGAGAAATCATAGTTTTTTTGAGGGGCAACTCGGTGGAAGGTTTTTTTTCTACAGTTGGTTTTAATACTACCTCAACAACGCTCCCTGAACTCTGAGAGCTAGGTATTTCCGAGCTTGACTGCGAACTCATTGGCTGACTTTGATCACTGGTTGAAGGTTCTACTTTTCGTGTCCCAAAAAAAACAAGTCTTCTACATTTATCACAAGGTTTAAACCCAATGTCAACATTATCTACATTTAACTGCTCACAAACTACTTCGACTCCACTAGCTGAATTAATAATCTTAATCTGAGCTGATATTTTACTGAGATTTCGCTTGAAGCAGTTGCAACATTGATCAGTATCATCAAATTCATCCATGTTCGATGTAAAAACTAAAATGGAGAATATTTAAGATATATTATGGGATCATGAATATAATTACAAAAAATATCGGTGATCTTTAAACAGTTACTTGTGTAATAATCAATCTTTTTTAAAGCTAAGCCATTATGTAATTATCACAAAATGAATGAATTTGATTATTATTTTATATTAAAATGATTTTTTTCACCAAGAAATATAATGCACTTAAAACTATTTTGATAATAATTAATGAATGGTAAAAAATTAAATATTTCTTGAAATGTGGACTGTATTCTGTTTTTTGTAGGTATTGTCAGAAATTGAGATGACGATCTATTCTAATTGACTCGAAAGTACAAGTATAGACATAAATAATTTAAGCAAAACGAAACCTTTATAAAGAGAGGGTTCTCTAATAAAAGGGAGCTTTTAAATACACTTCTTTTAACGCACACCCTTGTAAGAATGAGATTATCTATATATAAATACTTTTTTGGCAACTTGCTTGCGGAAAGCTAAGCAGCATCTAGTGATTACAATCCCATACAATCACTAAAAAAAAGAGACATGTTCTTAATTATTTATAATATTGTTTAAAACCTGGACCATCATTATTATCAATTTCCTTTAATATTAACTACTATTAGAATACTATTACAATACTAATAACATGTTGTCAAATTATATAGTGCAATATTTCATTATATGTAGGCTAGGCTTAAAACTGTGCATGACAATGCTTGATAGCAAGTTCTTATAAATAAAATATATGTTTTCAATGAAAAGATTTGATCTTTTTTTATTAGTTAATAAAAAATTCATTGGATTTGCAACATATTCCAAGAAACTAAAAGTTAATTAAATCTATACAATATTGTACTTAATCATCAATTAAGTTACCAAATATGTTGCATAATGGGCGCATTTCTCAATTTAATAAAAACCTCTACTCATTGGAAAAACCCATTTTATTTATGAGAAGATGATATTAAGTATAGTGATACGAATTCTTAAATCCCACATCTAATATTTTTAAAAACTTTCCAGACAAAAAAAGCTCGATTTATGACTGCATTACACAATGTTATTTCACAAGGCATTCAAAAAAATTAGTAAACTGTTCAAGATTTGTTTAGGTTATACAACATGGTAAATGAGATAAAATTAAAAAAAAAAATTTGATCGCTTTACCTAGAAAGCATTAAAAGTTTACAGAAATGAAATATTTAATAAACTCGATGCTAGTAGATTTCATATATTTTGATAATCACCAATTTCTATCAATAGTATGTTCGTGTACTTATCAAATTCAATTTTGCAATAAACAGTGGTTTACAGAGTGGTTTTCCAAAACATACTTTAAAAATGTATAACCTGGCAATTAAATATTTAGTTTGTGTAATGGTGCAAAATAACCGATACTTTCCTTTGATAAAATTAAATAAGAAAAAAATAGAATAGTAATATTTTTCATACATATATCCGGAAAAAACTTACAACATACAAAACAAGTAGATAAGCTAGGAGAGTTCTGGATCCCCCCACCACTCGCCCACTGACTCAGAGAAGCGCTCTGATTGGTCGAGACGGACAGGTGCGAATTAATTACAGGTGAGACAGTGACGTCATCGAACCTTCTCGAAGATTGCATGCTCTTACGTAATAGCATCCAAAACGTTTTGAAACGTTTGCGTATGATGTCAAATATGCGATGATGGGTGTCAAATTACAGAATCCAAGAAATAGCAGTTCAAGGTTAGGATATCAAATCTCCTCTAATTATTTGTAATTCAACACCTTCGTGCCCCTATCCCCTATCCCCCATCCCTGCATCGATGATGCAATTGCGCGAACGCATCCCCCATCCCCATCCTTGATTTGCGATGACGTCATTAAATATTACGCCACCCTATTAAATATTGCAAAATATTATGCCATATACACCTGTGTGTGTGTGAATGTGTACACATTAACTTCTAATGAACATATATTGATGCCCACGTATATGCCCCATCCCCCATCCCCGATTTGCAATGACATCATTAAATATTAGGCTTAAATATTGCAAAATATTACACCATATGTGTGTAAAAGAATGTATGATCATTTTGATACATACTAGCGAACGTGTATTGATGCCCATGTACATGCGTTATCTATCGCACCTCCTCTTTGTTCCGATATTCGCACCGCGCGATTCTTGGAACTGGAGAGTATTTCAATTGCGCTCTCCTTATCCACTCTCTTTCGCTTTGTCTTATAAAATTTAGGATTATTAATTTGTTAATAAAAATTTTATTTAACAATGTCAATGGGTAGAAGGCCCGATAATCACGTCTCATGAGGAACCAAAAATTTCATTATTTTTTCGATATCTTGAGCCGTTTACGAGATATAGAATAAAATTAATTTTAGCATGAGTTTATTGCTGAGATTTAAAATAATTTACTATACATTGAGACATAAATGAAATTTTATAACGGTAAGAATGTGGCATATCGAAAGGGTATCAAATTACAGCCTTTTCTTGTCAACAAGTCTTTGAAAAGAATTTTTGCGGTATATCAAAGGGTAAACGCTTTTGTCAACAGTTCGAATGATGAACAAGTGTATCATATTGAAGAGGTATAAAATTACAGCCATTTCCTGTCAACAACTCCTCTGTAAGAATTTTTATGTGTTTGCGGTGTAGGGTATAAAGCAGTCTTCATCATCACTTCTTAGAATTTGAATTGAAATAATAATGTCTGGTATGCAAAGAATATCAAATTAAAAGGGGATCTTGTAAACAGTTTATGTGAAGGTTCTAGAACGAGATTATCAGAGATTCCAATCAATTTTTGCGTCATAAACACCCTATAAATACGACGTTGCTGCTGCTATTCCTTCAGTATAAAGCGGAATCTCTAAGTGATCACTATGTCTGCAAAGGACTGTACGAACGTTGTCAATATAATGTTGGAAGCCTATAGGCTTCTAGCATATAAACAAGTTAATCCTGAGGAAGTTATCGAGTGGATTAAACTTGGAAATAAGAATTTAAGACTCTTGAGGTTGCTTTTGCGTAAAAATGAAACAAGTGTCGCTAAAAAACAAAAATTTATATCCACTATTGGTCTACTCAAAGGTGTACAAGACAGACTAAAGTGTTTATTAAAGAGTGGTGCAGGTTTGCGTGAAAGACGTAGTGACAGAGTAAGATGGCAAGATGTGGAGTGTGCCTTTAATGAACGGCTTCGATCTGGAGTCATCACAAATTTAAAAAACTTGGATATTACTGCATTCATGAAAGATGCTACAGCATTGTTTAAATCTAGAATAAATAATGGTTTAAAGAAGGAAGAGGCTCTTAAAGTGTATACTGTGTTATCAGCTGAATATGTTATAAAAAAAGCTGATGAAGAGACAGTAGAAATCAAGTATTTCAATACCAAGGCTGAATCGATTTTACCAACAACAGATTTGAAACAGTGGTTCACCGATAATGTACAACAGCCCATTCAGAGAGACATGGAGGAGTTTCAAGAGAGAGACTCTGGCTGGACACTTCGTGAAATTCTTAATTTATCTGTGAATATCAACAAGTATATTCCGATGCGAGGTAGCTCATACGTTAGTCTACCCCCACAAATACAAGCAAAACATGCATGTGTTAATGTACACAATTTTGATGATGAATGTTTCAAGTGGGCTATACTATCAGCTTTACATCCAGTACACCTTAATGCAAATAGAGTATCATCGTACAAAGCCTATGAAAATGACTTGAATTTTAGGGGAATTGACTTTCCTATGAGACCAAAACAAATTCCAAAGTTTGAAAAACAAAATAATCTCTCGACGAATATTTACATTTTAAAAAAGTGTAGTGGAAAATTTAAAGTTGTACCACTTCATATATCATTTAAGAAGGAAACACATGTAAACCTTCTTCTGATACAAAATAATTATGAGGATGAGGATGAAGAAGAAGAGCTGGAGGAAGATACTACAGTTATATCTCATTATGTTTGGATCAAAGACTTATCTCGCTTGGTATCTTCACAACTTTCAAAACGTAATGGCCGAAAATATTTATGTGATAGATGCCTACATTACTTTAGAGATATCTCTAAATTAGAACTACATGAACAAGATTGTGCACAAATCAACAAGTGTAAAGTTAATCTACCTACACCAAGAGATCAACTTTTAAAATTTAAAAATTATAATAATAAAGAGAAAGTACCATTTGTCATTTATGCAGATTTTGAGTGTCTCTTGAAACCTATACAAGTTGGGAACGCCTATCAAAAGCATGAGGCATTCAGTGTGGGATATTACTTAAAATATAGCTATGATAATTCTTTATCATATTATCGTAGCTATAGAGGACCAAATCCTGCTGAATGGTTTGCAAAGGAATTGCAAGATTTAGCTGAAAATGTAGAGACTGCATTCAAATGTGCATTACCAATGAAACCATTAACTTTGGAGCAAGAACATGCTTTTCAAAATACAAAAATTTGTCATATTTGTGAGAAACCCTTAGGTGAGAAGCGTGTTCGAGATCATTGTCATCTCACTGGAAGGTAAGATTAATATATATCGCGCGCGCGCGCGCACACACACACACAACACACACACACATATATATATCGCACGCACAAATAAACACTTTACAGTCAATGTGTATTTTATGTTTCAGATATCGAGGTGCTGCTCACGAAGATTGTAATCTAAATTATAAAGATTCACGCAGCATTCCAGTTATTTTTCACAATTTAACAGGCTATGATTCTCACTTTCTCATTAAAGATATTTCTCAAAGCTTTCCCGGACGAGTAGATTTGTTACCTTTAAACAAAGAGCGCTTCATCTCATTCACGAAACACATTGATGGTAGTGATATTAACTTTAGATTTATTCATTCCTTTCGATTCATGGCTTCATCATTGGACAAACTGTCATCTTATCTTGACGAAACTGATATTTTGCGGCAAGAGTTTTCTCAAGATGAACCGCTAATCGAACAGAAATTTCAATTACTCAAACGAAAAGGAGTATTTCCTTATGATTATTTAGACTCTGAAGAAAAACTTAATGTTTCAAAACTACCATTGAAAGATGAATTCTATAGTAAATTGAATATCTGTCACATATCAGATGAAGATTATGAACATGCAAAAAATGTTTGGACAGCATTTAATATATCAAATTTAGGCGAATATTCAGATTTATACTTAAAAACAGATGTATTACTCTTAGCGGAAGTATTCGAAAATTTTCGCAATAGCTGTCTTAAAGCTTATGGTTTGGATCCAGCACACTATTATACAAGTCCAGGTCTAACTTGGGACGCCATGCTCAAGTATACCAAAATACAGCTTGAGTTGCTCACTGATATTGATCAAGTTATGTTCATTGAGCGTGGAATACGAGGTGGGGTAAGCCAATGTTCAAATCGCTATGCCCGAGCTAATAATAAATACCTGGGTAGTGACTATGATGCAGAAAAGGACTCCAAATATCTCATGTATTTCGATGTAAACAATCTTTACGGCTGGGCTATGCAACAGTCATTGCCATATGGTGGCTTTCGATGGATTGAAGATGTAGAGCATATAAATTTTAATATTTCAGATGATGCTCCAATAGGCTATATACTGGAAGTCGATTTGGAATATCCAGAAAATTTACATGATGCGCACAAAGACTTACCATTTTGTCCGGAACATAAAAAACCACCAGGCTCCTCACAAGCTAAATTGCTTACAACTGTTGAACCAAAATCGCGATACGTACTTCATTATCGTAACTTAAAGCAAGCTTTAGCCAATGGATTAAAACTTACAAAAATTCACAGAGTATTACAGTTTAATCAGAGACCTTGGCTTAAAGAATACATTGATTTAAATAGTAAAATGAGACAAGAAGCTAAAAATGACTTCGAGAAAAATCTTTACAAGCTAATGAATAATGCCGTTTTTGGTAAGACTATGGAAAACGTAAGAAAAAGAGTTAATGTTAAATTACTGACCAAATGGGAAGGCCGACATGGAGCAGAAGCTCTTATTGCGCGACCAGAATTCCATAGCCGTACAATCATCGATGAAAACCTTGTTCTCATAGAATTAGAGAAGACAGAAGTATACACGAATAAGCCAATTTATGTAGGTCTTTGTGTATTGGATTTATCAAAGACTTTAGTATATGATTTTCACTACAACTACATGAAGAAGCAATTCGAGGATAGCTGCAAACTGTTGTATACCGATACTGATAGTTTAATATATGAAATAAATGATGAAGATATATATAAAGTGATAAAACGTGACATTTCAAATTTTGATACTTCTGACTACCCAGTTGATAACATTTTTGGAATTCCTCAAGTCAATAAGAAAGTTGTAGGCCTAATGAAAGATGAATGCAATGGTCAAATTATGACTGAATTTGTTGGATTGCGTAGTAAAATGTACAGCATTCGTGTAAATGGACAAGATCATGTTAAAAAAGTTAAAGGTGTTAAAACTGGAGTTGTTGATAGAACCATTACTTTTGATGACTATGTTGATTGTTTATTAAATTTGTCAACACAACACAGAGAGCAGTGTACAATACAATCTAAAGCACATGTAGTACAAACTGTAAGACAAAAAAAGTTAGCTTTAAGTCCCTACGATGATAAGCGATACTTAATACCTGGGGAAACAGATACTTTACCTTGGGGGCATTATAAAACTATTGAAATTAATGAAGATTGATTGTAAATGAAGGTTTATAAATAAAAGAATTTATCTTATATATATATCACATGTTTATTTATTTAACCTTTACATACCTGATTTACTTATCCAACTATTGTGTGAGTTATCAAACCCTAACCATTTAACATAAATCTTATTTCCACGCTTCTTCAACACCTTCTCCACAAGATAGACGTCTGGATATTTAGCTTTGAGCAGTTCTTGTTCATAGAAACCACCGGCAATGGGTTGATCTTGATAGTCTTTTAGCTTGTAGGTAACTGGATTAGTAGCCATCACTTGATTTATTGTAAAAATTTCTGTTGACCAATTAGGTGTATAACCCTTCTCAAATACTTGCTTTATCTTACTAACTCTTACTATATCTCCAATCTTAAATTTTGGCTTTCTCACTATTTTCGCCTGTTGAGCAAACTTCGCAAGTACTCCTGCCTCATTGGTCAATGTTATATCTTTAGGCTTCATTCCAATGGTACGATGTTTGCTGTTATTATACTCCTTTAGCAAATTGGGTAAGATATCAAGCCACTTATATTTTCCACGCAAGCTGAATTGCATCCACATCTTCTGCTTAAGGGTGCGATTGAAACGCTCACAAATAGATGCTTTCAGATTACTGTATGTCGAATAGAGATTAATTCCATATCGTTGCATGAGACTTTGAAATGTAGCATTGTAAAACTCTTTGCCTCGATCGGTCTGTAAATTTGTTGGTTTGCGGCCCTGCTGCAAGATAGACTCCATTGCTGCTGTGACATCACTACCAGTCTTTTGCTTTACCGGAACAGCCCATGCATACTTGGAGAATACATCGATAACAGTGAGCATATATCTATAGCCATTGTTTTCTCGAGCATAAGGCTGCATCTCCACTAGATCAGCTTGCCATGTTTCATCCAAGCCACGTACAATAAACTTACGTCGTCGGTAATTTCTCCCTCCACCTTGTCCTCTCTGACCCTACTCATCATCAATTCTGGCGAGGCTCGTACACCTTGATTGACCTCTTCATCGTGAAGAGTGACAACCACGTCCTGGCCTACTCCAAATCACCTGCTCCCTTCATTGTGTGGAACGACTTCATTGAGCTCTCACTTGCCTGTCCTAAGCCACCATTTATAGAAAAATCCATCCTTACGCGCAACCTTAAGAGAGTCAATCCAGAGCTAACCGAGCCCTCATACAGCACCTTCCCACCACCGATCCCCATCTCCCTTTCCCACGTCACACTATCATAGCCACCTCCTCCACTACAGAACTTGTCTTGGACCCGTGTCCCGCTGGCGTAGATGCTACCGAACATGCGCTGACTCAAGCTCTTGTTAACTCCTACTAAAAATTCTCACGTGAGATCTCACGTTTCAAATTTTTCACGTGAAATCTCAAGTGAGATCCCACGTGAGATCTCATGTATAAAATTTCTAAAAATGTAAAAAATGGCTAAAACGCTTCAAAACATAGATTTTTTGAACTTATCTGGGGGGTCGCGTAACCTAATAGGCGGCTTCTCATTCCCGGAAACTGATGTTTTATCATTGGTGTATGAAGCTTCTTAACCACTTGCTGCTGCATCTCCTTCATCCTGAATTATTGAAATCTCTTGTAATTTTGCCGTTCAGGCAAGGAAAAAGTATTCGAAGAAAATTTATTCATAAAATTTTTCCACTGTGATTCGCTCTTTTGTTTATCTTTTTGACTGTTGTCAGAAAGTTTTGTGTATGGTATATTACTGTTATCAGTACTATTTGATTTATCCATTCGCAACGAGTGGTTGAACGATACTGCGATAAATTTATAATTGAAGAGCTATTTATAAGATCTACATTGACTTGTTTGATAATATATAATTGCGTATATAAGCTTCTTGACTATCTGCTTTCACATCTTCTATATTCTGAATTGATGACTGCAATTTTAAGACTTTCGTATCAATTTCATTTTTTTGAGCCTCAACAATAACGTCTAAATTATCCAAGTCTCCGCGTAATTTCGCAGTTACTTTATACAAGCTTCTGATTTCCATTTTAACTATGCGCTGTACAGTATCCAAATTAACAGCATCACCTGGTTGGGTAGGCTCAGCAATGTTACATAACCTCTTGCTGTCAATGTCGTATTGTCCGTCAGAAGTTACTTTGAATCCAACACCTGGAGGACCACGACTGCCTCCACCTCGCTCGAGGTTACGTCCGAATACATCAACACTCATATTGCAACTGCCTGCAATACCATCGAGTTCAATCAATTTATACTCAAATATGTATTATATTTATGTACGAGCACAGGCGTAATAATTCCATATAATCTTTGAATTCGCATTCGAAAACGCTCTCGATCACGTGCTATCTGTTCCCATTCTCCGTGACGTGCAGCTCGACTGGCATAGGACCACACATGCATCACATGAATAACTGGTTTAGCATCAAAGTGAACTCTATTCGAAGACATCCTAATGTATGTAACCTGCTTCTTTGAGTTCTTCAATGATTGAATGAATCTCATTTGTGTGGCTCTGATTGCCAGCTTCCAGTTCAGCCAAGAGTAAGCGAAGACGATCAACTAATTCGTTAGGATCATCCCAGTATACATAGTCCATACGCATATTTTTTCTTGCAATCTTATATTTAGGTAAGAGGCCTGAGCCACTAACACTTCTGTTTATTGATTTATCGAAATAGGGACCTATGAAGTCTTTATATTTGTTACTATTACTCTTACGCAGAGGTTGAGTTTCACTATAATTTCTTCTAAAAGCATTCGTTACTTCTACGATTTTTCGATAATTTTCAATATCATTGGAACCTATGTGCATCAAGTCAGGTTGCTTCTGAAAGAGCAATTGAAGTAAACCTGCTGTTTTTGGATAGTTTACATTTTGAACTTTCACATATGTTTTTGTAAAATCTATAGGTGAGTCACCAATTTTCATTACATTATCTTCTATTCGTACCCCATAGATATTATCGAGTGAGTTGGGGCGTTTTTCTAAGGTCTGTAGGCAAGTTTTTTTAACAAATTCTGTTTCTTCATCATCATCATCCTGTCCGCTTTCAGCTGTTTCAAATGATGCGTCTACTCTTTTAGTCTTTACAGTTTCATCAAGATCACTTTGTGATTCCTCTTCATCTTCATTATCTGAGCTAAGTTCTTGAACATAACTTGGTTCTTGCTCCTCTTCGGTCTTTTTTTAATTACTTTCTTTTTCTCTGTTTGTGCAGCATCAACGAGTTTTTCAAGTGGACTTACAATAGGCTTAAATGTTATCCCCCAACACCTTTTCTACATCTGTTGTTTATCTTGCCTCAACTGCTTGTACTTTCGCTTAATTGCTTCTCTCGATTTTACAATTTGATTGAGAACGTTTTCCTCTTGCTTGAGGTGTGCCATATTGTCTGATGAACAATTGAAATCATACTAATCGGTTTTGCTTTGGGGCAGCTATATTTATAAGAAATTGATCGAACCCCTTTCTATATCGACCACTACCAAGTGCCCTCTCTTTGTCGATAACAAGGAATCCGTACTTATCATTATTCCAACAACTTGAACACAAATCTCTAAATTGAGCATATGACATATCTGTGTTTACGTGATCATTATATATATGCTTTAAATTCATATCATCTTGTCGAAATAATACTAATAAATTAACATTATCTCGTATTAGATGCTTTGGAATGTGAGCATAAAATTGACATAGATAGAAGCAGTCTACGTTTTTGTGCCTTCCCATACAAAAGAAATTTTTAATGTTTTCTTGTTTTTCACATGCTACATCATCAAATATGATAATTGAATTTGGAAGTACATCTTCTATTAATATTACTTCATCATGATCCTTGAATGGGAAATACTTAATTCCATTTATAGGCTTCAAGAGAAGCTTGAGAAATTTGTACTTGGGCTGTTCCAGTGATTTTGAGTAAACATATACATTTTCAAATTTTAATCCACTAGGATGAGTAATGAGTGAGAGTAGAGCGTTTGTTTTGCCACAGTTTGATGGACCACAGAATACAGCTCTAATATTATTGGGAAGTAATTCTCCATGACGTCTTTTTGATTTTTGTTGCGTCATTAATTTATCAAAATTCACAACAGGTAGTTTAACGTGTTGCTCCTTAAACTCCATGTTCAATGTTTGACGTCTCAAAGAAAACTAACCTTGAACGTATATATACATCATACTTATATACATTTCCAGTTAGTATGTATTTATCCTCCGAGGTGTTAACATCATGATTGAGCATAAGCAGCGTAAACGCAATACGCGTAAAGGTCGAGGCTTAGTCAATACAGTCATCAATAAGCTTCCATTTGAATTACATCTGCCTGGCTATCAATACTGCGGACCTGGGACTAAACTTGCAAAGCGTCTTGCTCGAGGTGACCCTGGAATTAATCCTTTAGACCAAGCTTGTAAAGAACACGACATTGCCTACTCACGGAATCGAGAGAGCGTTGAGGCTAGAAACGCTGCTGATAGAGTATTAGCAAATAAAGCCTGGAAACGTGTTTTCGCTAAAGACGCAAGTATTGGTGAGAAAGCAGCAGCTTATACTGTAACAAACGCTATGAAATTAAAATCAAAGTTCGGTATGGGGCTGAAAAAGAGTCCAACCACTACACTCGCTAAAGTAGTTAAAGCAGCCTCAAAACCGATTTCCCATAGTAGTGATTCACACAAGGTAATTCAAGCTGCATTGAAAAGTGCTCAAGATGCTGTAAAGGAGGCTGGTGGTAAAGCCAAAGTACGCATTCTTCGTGTACTACCAGTTCCACGAAAAATCGGTGGATTTCTACCTTTTCTGATTCCATTATTTGCGGGTCTAAGTGCAACTGGTGCACTGGCAGGTGGCGCTGCTGGCATAGCTAAAGCAGTAAATGATGCAAAAGCTGCTAAACGGCAACTTGAAGAAAGTCAAAGACATAACAGTGCGATGGAAGCTATTGCTCTTGGTAAAGGTCTCTACCTTAAACCACACAAAACGGGTTATGGTATCCATCTTAAACCCTACAGCGGACGTGGCAAAAAAAAAACTTCGATGTAAAATTGCCTCATAGAGCACTGACTGATGCTGACTTGATAAAGTATGCTCGTATTATGCAAATTCCATACTTTCGAGGTATATTCATGCGAAATACATTACCAGCAAAAGGTCCACATTACCGCGAATCAGCGATCGTTAATCTCGATGATGAAAGAGGACTTGGCACACATTGGGTAGCCTATCGAAAACGAGGCAATAACGTTGTGTACTTTGATAGTTTTGGAGACCTTCAACCACCTGTAGAACTTCTGGATTACCTGGGCGTTAGCGCCGTAAAGTATAATCACGATAGATATCAAGATTATAACTCGTACAACTGTGGACATCTCTGTTTAAAGTTTCTGAGTGAGGCTATATAAAACAATGTAAATGTTGTACATAGTCAGTATTAATTATGCAGTCATGGGTGAATCATTCATACTAAGTTTATCTGGAACGTCATCTATACTAGAAGCTCAATACTTTCCACCAATTGAACTCTTGGCAAATAAAAGATACGTTCTAGGATTGGTTGAACTTTTAACCTTCAATTCAATACCCAATATTGATATTGGAAATAACAAGTTTTACGTCGGAGAAGAGATAGTGACATTACCGACAGGTAGCTGGGAGATTGAAGACATTGAGCGCCATCTACAGGAAATACTTACACCTAAAGGCATAGTACTCAGCCTTAAACCTAATAATAATACTCTTCGCAGTACTATAAAGTGCAGTCATACGATAGATTTTCAACCGCAAGATTCTATTGGAAGATTATTAGGTTTTACACAGCGTACTCTTTCAGCAAATATCACTCACGAATCAGATTTACCTGTAGCTATTCTCAAGGTTAACGCTTTGCGAGTTGAGTGCAACATTACAGCTGGAGCCTATATAAACGGACAGAAAGTACATACGATACATGAATTTTTTCCAGCTGTTCCTCCAGGCTATAAGATCATTGAAATTCCAACACAAGTTATTTATTTACCAATTACAGCTCATACTATCGATAATATACAGTTGCGCATTGTCGATCAAGATGGAAACTTTGTGAATTTTCGTGGAGAAATTATAACAATCAGACTACACATCAAAGCAGCATCATAATCATGGGAATCGTATATAACCGCAAAAGCTATATTAAGACCAAACCATGTCTCCAGAAGATCAGTCATCATCGAGCAGTGAAAGAGCTAACACCACAGAGTATTCGCTTCCTAAGAAGCCTAGGCCTCCAGGTCAGAAGAAACGTTGGAAAAAAATAAGTTGTCTGTTTTTCTGCTGTTTCAAAGATGGAAGACATATTGAACGTACAATCACCCGTGGAATTCGACGAATCTGTCGCTCATTATGAAGTGCATGCACATCAGCCTTACACTTCATCCGCTTTCAATAACAGCGATGAAATTCGTATCGCCATACAACATCAAGATCTCTGTCTACTACCTTCACGTAGTTCATTACATATTCATGGTCGATTAACTAAGGCAGATGGTACAGCTGCAGTCAACACAAAGCTTGTAAATAATGCTCTCTGTCATCTTTTCGAAGAAATCCGATATGAAATTAATGCTGTAGAGATTGATAAATGTAAAAACGTTGGCTTGACAAGTCTAATGAAAGGTTTGGTATCGTTCAATCCTACACAAAACTTGGAAAACGCAGGCTGGATTGATATTGGAGAAACTCAACAAATCACCAATAATGCTGGCTACTTTGATGTGTCCATACCGCTAAGTATGATTCTAGGCTTTGCGGAAGACTATCGTAAAATTATAGTCAATTGCAAACATGAGCTTGTTCTAACAAGATCCAAAACTGATGTAAATGCTATCGTGCAAACGCAAGCAGAAGAGTTTAAAATTAATCTAATTAAAATTGAATGGTTAATGCCGTATGTGGTATTATCTGACAAGCATAAAATACGTCTCCTTCATTACCTACAGAAGGAAAAATCGATTGCTATGAGTTTCCGGAGTTGGGAGCTATACGAGTATCCATTACTCCCAACCACATCGAAGCATGTTTGGACTGTAAAGACATCGAATCAGCTGGAAAAACCACGATTCGTCATTCTAGGCTTTCAGACTAATCGTAAAGGACAAAGTGGATCTAATGCTAGCCGCTTTGATCATTGCAATATAAGTAATGTGAAATTATTTCTCAATTCACAATACTATCCTTATGGAAATCTCAATCTTAACATTGATCAAAATCAATTCGCTTTATTATATGATATGTATGTAAGCTTTCAAAGTGTGTATTATGGAAAAGAGGCAGCAGAACCTATGGTCAAGAAAGGAGAGTATATACAGCATGCTCCTCTAATTGTCATCGATTGTTCAAAGCAGAATGAGTCGTTGAAGCAGGCTCCAGTTGACGTTCGTCTTGAATTTGAAACTAAAGAAAATTTTCCAGCACAGACATCAGCTTACTGCTTGATATTACACGATCGTATTATTGAATATAATCCCATGAGTGGGGATATTAAGAAATTAGTCTAAGGAGGGGATGAAGGTATAAAAGATCCTGCAAAGCCATCTGATCGGTCAGTCAACATGGAGTACGTGCTGGATGTGCAAGGGTTCAAGCAACCTATCAATGAATTTGTTGTCAAAGAATTAGCCATTGTGCCTCTGAGTGGAAACGTGAAACCAGCGGTGTTTACCTTCAAGCCACCCACACCGTGGTGTAGACTTTCAGCAAAATATAAGAGTCAAAACTACTGGTTGGAGCGTAACTATCACGGTTTATCATGGAGCTCTGGTGAATTGCCATATGAAGAACTCGAAAATGTGCTACGCAACAGTCTACATGATGCAAGTGTTGTTTATGTTAAAGGCCTGGAGAAAAAACAATGGCTTGAACAATATAACCTCAACGCATATGATATGAGTGACATGCGCTGTCCATCACTACAGAGACTCAAGTTTGATGTGTTGGAGCAGCTATGCCCACATCATAGACTTGCTTATAAGGCAAATTGTGCATATAAGAATGTACTATTGCTCAGAAAATTTTATCATGATAATACTCCATCACTAGAAAGATCGCTCAAGATATTTTTTCGCACTGAACATTTGTCGTTTATGAGTCCTACAGATATTGCTCAGTTGCCTAAGGCATTTCTCACAACGTTCGGAGCCAATAGTCTCGAGCAGGCGTGGGATAAGCTGCCTGAAGATTTAAAAAGTGATGAAGAAATTTTAAAATGTCTACGTTGTCGAGAGCACAATTATATGGAAACTGTAGTGCTACCTTTAAGAAGAGATTGCATTCAATGTAATGCTAATATAATATGAAAAACTTCCTTGTAAAAAATTATGTTTAATAAAGGGCTGCAGTTCAATGAAATAAATTGAAATGAATGTAAAATTATTACGCAATACATGTAAAAATTGTGCTTAATAAACATTTCTTATACTGAATATTACTGTTTTTATTTTTCTTTCCTCATATCTCATACGTAAATTAAAGTATTAAATAGCTTATAAGAAATTGTATGCGAAATCTCAGCAATAAACTCATGCTAAAATTAATTTTATTCTATATCTCGTAAACGGCTCAAGATATCGAAAAAATAATGAAATTTTTGGTTCCTCATGAGACGTGATTATCGGGCCTTCTACCCATTGACATTGTTAAATAAAATTTTTATTAACAAATTAATAATCCTAAATTTTATAAGACAAAGCGAAAGAGAGTGGATAAGGAGAGCGCAATTGAAATACTCTCCAGTTCCAAGAATCGCGCGGTGCGAATATCGGAACAAAGAGGAGGTGCGATAGATAACGCATGAACGTGGGCATCAATACACGTTCGCTAGTACGTATCAAAATGATCATACATTCTTTTACACACATATGGTGTAATATTTTGCAATATTTAAGCCTAATATTTAATGATGTCATTGCAAATCGGGGATGGGGGATGGGGCATATACGTGGGCATCAATATATGTTCATTAGAAGTTAACGTGTACACATTCACACACACACAGGTGTATATGGCATAATATTTTGCAATATTTAATAGGGTGGCGTAATATTTAATGACGTCATCGCAAATCAAGGATGGGGATGGGGGATGCGTTCGCGCAATTGCATCATCGATGCAGGGATGGGGGATGGGGGATGGGGGCACGAAGGTGTTGAATTACAAATAATTAGAGGAGATTTGATATCCTAACCTTGAACTGCTATTTCTTGGATTCTGTAATTTGACACCCATCATCGCATATTTGACATCATACGCAAACGTTTCAAAACGTTTTGGATGCTATTACGTAAGAGCATGCAATCTTCGAGAAGGTTCGATGACGTCACTGTCTCACCTGTAATTAATTCGCACCTGTCCGTCTCGACCAATCAGAGCGCTTCTCTGAGTCAGTGGGCGAGTGGTGGGGGGATCCAGAACTCTCCTAGCTTATCTACTAAAACAGATGCAAAAACTAGCTGGCTTTGCAACAAAAGTTGTACTTAAATATTTAAGAAAAAATTCATAAGTTTTCGACTATCCTTTTAAATAGACTTGCAACTAGCAAGAAATTGTGATGTACTTTTTTAGTAGCAAGTATTTAAAAAAGTATTGTTCTTCATTTTAGATAAACAATATACTCACTCAAACTCATTTCAATAGGCCCGTTACACTCAAAAAAATATAAGGACCAGATACGGAAATACCAAGGGTTAGTATATCTATATATATGAGGAACAGTGCTTATTCCCACTTTTCCTCGTATATATAGATATACTAACCCATGTTATTTCTGTTCGTTTCACAAGTGAACAGACCATTCCGGTCGTTTCTCCTGTCTAATTAACAAAATAAATTAGTTAAAATAGACAATTTGAGTTAAATAGAATGAAGAAAAGTAAAATTTTTTTATTTTATTTTATTATATTTTAACACAATTTGTCTATTTCAACTCTTTTTTTTTATAACTAGACAGCAGAATCGACCGAAATAGTCGGTTCACTAGCGAAACGACCAATAAAAGAAACGCACCCCACATGTTGATATTCAGTTACTGAACTATTTCAATCGTTTGTTACTTTAAAGCATATTTTTATCATTATAATTATGCAGATCGGTAGTTGAAGTACAGATGAATATATACTCCATGCGGCACTTGACTATCTGCATATCAACTCATAATAATTAATATTGATGCATAGTTACAAATACATACATATGTTCATATGTTTCACGAATAATTCTGTAATATGCAGTTTCCCTGCGTCTGAAAAAGGCTGTATCAGGCCCTTTGTAGCTACCGGAGAAGTAATACTCAATTCTAACAAATTTTTTTCATTAAAAATATTTTTAGAATATTTTTGTATGTCCTAACATGTATTAAAAGATCTTCTTTCAGGTTATGTTCCAAAAACATGGTAAAAAACACGAAAAAAATGTTTATAATTTAATTTTATAGCATTATTTGATGCAAAAATGGTAGTTATGACAGTGGAATTTGAAGATATAGAAAGAAATTGAAAAAAATTGTTCATAAACACTTATTTAGCTATTGGTTTTGAGGTTATGTGCCAAAAACATGGGAAAAATTCTTAAAAAATCGGTTTCTTCGAATTTTAAATATGTTCCGGCTCGAAAACGCAAATTCGGACACGGCCATTTGAAAGAACGGGAAAAAATACACAAAAAATCATTATTTACAAGTTAGCCAAAAATTACCTACATAACCTAAAAAATCATTGAAAAATTAAAAAATTTTTTCTCAGCTAAATTTTTTTTTTTTAAATCTGAAAAAAATCAGGCTGTTTTCTTACTCAAAAACACATCTCTGTGAATTTTTTCAGATTTTTTTAAAGAAAGGGTCGAGCGGAAAAATTTTTTTCGAAAAAACACGTTTTTTAGGTTAGGAGACTCAAATCATCACCTAGGGAGCTGAAAATTTGGCTAGCGAGGTTTTTAATAATGTACTTTCGAATGGTCAATCCCAAAAAAAAATCCAGGTGAGTGCAATTTTGACCATCTTATCCCGCTATAGCCTTTATATCAATAATCATTTTTTTGAAACTCCGTGCGAGAAGTTCGATTTCTCGCACGCTGCGTTAAACGATGCGTGCAAAAATCTCACTTCTCGCACGTCGTGTCAAAAAATACGGTTCGACACTTGTGTGAGAAGTTGATTTTCTCCTCGTGTGACCTTTTCACCCTCGCTTCGCTCGGGTGCAAACAGTCACACGAGGGGAAAATCAAATTCTCGCACTAGTATCGAAATGTACTATATTTATAATATTATTATTTATAAAAGTATAAGACATGCTGTAATTTCTTATAAGCATAATATCATATAAATAATCTGATTATTTTATTACATATAATAAAAAAAATTTCAATATAAATATATTTACATGAAATATTTTTTTATTAAATGTAATAAAGATGGGAATCAATTTTCATTACATTAATTAAAAATTATTAATACAAATTATTTAAAATTAATTAAAATTGATAAAATTTATTAATGAAAATTGATTCACATCTTCCATGATGGAGGAAGGATGGGATAGGTTGGAGTCAAGGAGGACGGAGGGTCGACTCCTATGGTTTTTAGGGTTATTGACGATGAATTCCATGGTTGTGTTTAGGCTTATTATATAAAAAGAAATGATTAACAATAATTTTATATTATTTTGGCATATCCCATTATCCTATCTAATTATAAATATTTGTTATATAAAACACCTAAGCACAATAAAATCAAAAATTCAACGCGCCTATAACAGTACCTCAGTGGTGGTGTGAAAAACTGTTAACTTTAGTGACTAACACGCTAAAAACTGACTACACATTAAAACACATAATAATATGAGCATAACCTTACACTATTAGACGTAATAAACAGCGCCACCGTTTTTATAAATTTTTTGCACACATAAGTAAAACAGTAAATGCATATGTACTGTACACATATGTATACGAGGTCATGGTGAAAAACCGGCACTTAAAAGGCTCAGAGAATCGATCTACAGAGAATATAGGCATACAAATTTAGAAAAGAATTTTTTCTAAATAGAAAGAAACATCGTAGTATTTCTAGATTTAAACAACAAAATTGAGTTTGCAGTTGTATTAAATTTTATTATCTTTTTTTTAACAATTCACGCTAAAAATGGCGGTTGGCGAGCAGAGCGAGCAGGGGGCGGAGCCCCCTTAGTATATATATATATATATATATATATATATATATATATATATATATATATATATATATATGTATATGTATGTATGTATGTATGTATTGTAACGGGGTTCAGTTATGAAGAGGGTATTAATCCCTCTCACGGGTTCGCGGGGTAATATACGGGCGTATACTACGCCCGGGCTACTCACCGTTGGAAAATCACCTATAGACGAGCCGAAGCGCCTCGGCACAGGTTCCGAACATACGAGCCCGGCTTCTATTGTAGAAAGCCTAGGCCGCTCTCCACTAGAACCGGCGCTGCGCTCTCCCGCTGCTGCCAACTGCTGCCCGCGAACTACCGGCTGCTCGCTATGACCTAGCGTTACCAGCGCAGCCGGTCTTTCCCGCGTACAACGCCGCTCGGTCTAACCTCTCGAGCGGCTATTGAGATACTTACTCCCGCTACCGATGTTCCTCTAGGAGGCAATGCCTGCGACTAGCTGCAGCAACTGAAAAGAGTAGAGGGCGGTATTCGGGAAATCATGCATAGGTTAAGGCGCGCTCAATAAATACTCGTGACTCGACAAGTTAAGATAAATATGAACGGTTTATTTGAATAAAGTAATCGCGCTAAGGGGCGCGAAACCCGGACAAGGTGATAACATAAAACGCGACAGGCCGAGACTTTAAACTACGCACGCACGCAGCCGTCGATGCGCGACGGCAACAGGTTACTCCGCGACAATAAGAAAGAAACGCATACATCAAGCGCGACTTACTCTCGGCTGGCCAGCCATCGCAGACTCTATCACGATCGACGGCTCTCTCTCTCGCTCTCGCGGCTATCGGGCGGAGATGGAGCGTGCCTCACTGTCCCCGGCCCCCTCTGTCGCTGTCTCTTTCTCTCGCTTCCTCTCGCTCGCTCTCGCTTGGCCACTCTCGCTGGTGGCGGCGCGGTGGTCCCAGTTGCAGCGGTGGAGGCACAACACACTCACCCGACCTATTTTTCTACGCGTAACTGTGACGGCAACTACCTTCGCGTGTCACGGCGAGAATCAACATGGCCGCGCGTTCCCGCTCGTAGCGGCGCGGCGGCTTCGTCTCCTTCTTCATCTACTTGGCGCTTGATCCGCGTGGCGCTCTGCCGATCGCGGTACGTGTAAGCGCGCGAGATTCGAATCCCGCGACGCAGTATACGTGATTCCCTTACTTTGTATCGGCGCCCGTTACAGTATGTATGTATGTGTGTATGTATGTATATATTTATGTATGTATGTACATATGTATGTATATATGTATGTATACTTAGGTGTATGTAGACACACTTATCGGGGTTTATGGAGCCCAACCCTGTATATTAGTACCTACAGCCGAGAGTTCCCTATGGCAAGTGACTAAAGAAATAATGGACCCTGGGGTTATAGACTCTAGGTCGGGCCGCATAAACCCCTATATTTAGAAATATTATGAAGCCCGGGCTGCATAATCAAAATCGGGCTCGATAAACCCCTATATATAAAAAAACGGGCTTTATAAACCCCTTTCGAGAAATGTATTTATATATGTATGTATCTATGTATGTATGTATGTATGTATGAATGTATGTATGTATGTATATATATATGGGATATTTCAGGTGAAGTCAGCAGCTCAAAATTTTAAAATCGCTCAAAACTCGTTTTCCTTTAGTTTTATATAAAAAAAAATGTTCCTCAAATTTTAGGTCGATATTTGCAAAAATAAAAAAGCTATGCAAGATTGAAAATTCAATTTTTTTGCAATTTTTGGTTAAAATCCAAGATTATTCATTTTTTAACTCAAAATCTTGAAACTTTTTGTATAGAACATTGATTGGCAAAAAGTTTGCATTTTTTCTGTAGAATGTGCCAATATTTATTTTATAACCCTTTTTGGAAGTCTCTGATTGGCTGCTTCTTAGTATACCTTTATCGAAGGATATTGAGGCTGCGGCCAAATATTTTTTATTCGACAAATTTTTTTTGTATTCTTCGAAAACCTTTAAAAATGCTTTTTTGATCAATACTGGCCGAGCAAAGGGAAAAAATTCACAATTTTTTGAAATATCAAGAAAAATCCACAATTTCAATTTTTGATAACATGATTAATGAAACTGAATATTATTCATACATCTTATGGCATGGACCGGACCACTGAATTTTGTTAGAGCATCAAATAGAACATTATATATACCTATTTTCAATAATATTAGGCTTACACAATAAGCGATACTTAATTATGAATTAATGATAAATTAAGCTATAGAGGTTAATTACTATAAAGCTGTCAAAATGAAATCAGGCTACAGACTCTTAATTTCATTCATAATTAGGTATTGCTTATTGTGTAAACCTAATATTATTGAAAATAGATATTTATAAAGTTCTATTTGATGCTCTAACAAAATTCAGTGGCACGATCCATGCCATAAGATGTAGGAATAATATTCAGTTTCATTAATCATGTTATCAAAAATTGAAATTACGAATTCTGTTTGATATTTAAAAAAATTGTAACTTTTTTTCTTTTTGCTCGGCCAGTATTGATCAAAAAAGCGTTTTGAAGGGTTTTCGAAGAATATAAAAAAATTTTGTCGACTAAAAAATATTTGGCGGCAGCCTCAATATCCTTCGATGAAGGTATACTAAGAAGCAGCCAATCCGAGACTTTCAAAAAGGGTCATAAAATAAATACTGGCATATTCTACAGAAAAAATGCAAACTTTTTGCCAATCAATGTTCTATACAAAAGTTTCAAGATTTTGAGTTGAAAAATGAATAAACTTGGATTTTAACCAAAAATTACAAAAAAATTGAATTTTCAATCTTGCATAGCTTTTTTATTTTTGCAAATATCGACCTAAAATTTGAGGAACATTTTTATTTTATATAAAACTAAAGGAAAACGAGACTTAAGCGATTTTAAAATTTTGAGCTGCTGACTTCACCTGAAATATCCCATATATATATATATGGGTGTCCCATTTTAAAACCACCAGGCAAATATCTCGAAAACTAAGGGAGATGGAAAAAAACTTTTAATACAAAAGTTGTAGGGTTCAGAGGGGCCCAACTGATCGTGACCTTGGTTATGACCTTGAGGTCAATGATCAAGTTCATTTGAAGGTCAAAACGATTTTTTCAAAAGGGAACCCCCACTTTTGACCTCGTAAATGTAAAGAGCGGAAAATTTTACGTTCAGATATGTTCTTGAGTCAAGGTCATGGTCATGGTCATGTTTAAAATCAAAATCAATAAACGCATCAAAACATTCCCACAATTAGGTATACGAGACAAATTGTTAAATACAAAAGTTGTAGGGTTCAGAGGGGCCCAACTGATCGTAACCTTAGTTATGACTTTGAGGTCAATGATCAAGGTCATTTGAAGGTCAAATCGATTTTTTCAAATGGGAACCCCCATTTTTGACCTCGTAAATGGAAAGAGCGGAAAATTTTACGTTTAGATATGTCCTTGAGTCAAGGCCATGGTCATGGTCATGGTCATGTTTAAAATCAAAATCAATCAACGCATCCAAACATTCCCATAATTACGCATACGAGTGTTAAATACAGAAGTTGTAGTGTTTGGAGGGGCCCAACTGATCGTGACCTTGACCATGAACTTGAGGTCAAGGATTATGTCGTTTGAAGGTTAAATCAATTTTGTCTAACGGCAACCCTCACTTTTGACCTCATAAATAGAAAAACCGAAAAATTCTGATATGACCTTGGGTCAAGGTCATGGTCAAAGTTATGGTCAGTTTCCGTGCAGTTAAGAGCAAAGTCGGAGATGACCCGGTCACCTAAGGCAAGGTCGGAGATTACCCGGCCAGTTAAGGCAAGGTCGGAGATGACCCGGCCAGTTAAGGCAAGGTCAGAGATGACCCGGCCAGTTAAGGCAAGGTCGGAGATGACCCGGCCAGTTAAGGCAAGGTCGGAGATGACCCGGTCAGTTAAGGCAAGGTCGGAGATGACCCGGCCAGTTAAGGCAAGGTCGGGGATGATCAGGCCAGCTAAAAATTCATTGGAAAATTCCACGTTCATGTGTATTTAGTCATAGGATCCAAGTGTTTCGGTCACCATTTACTGAAGAAGATGCTCAAAAGTTGCACCATTTACTTGTTGACAACATTCTATTCTCCTTTTAAAGTTTCTAACAGTATTTAATAATACTTGACGTGGAATACTTAAGAAGATTTGTGTTCAGTTCCGCCCCCTTTCAGTTCCGCAGTATTTTACGTTGATTTCGGAAAAATTTTACGGAAAAAGACGTTGTGAAAGTGACACTAAAGGTCCTGAATAATACAAAAATGTCCTGGAAAATGGGCGTGAACATGTTACTCATTCAGGACAGTCCTGCAAAGATGCAAATGTCCTGAAACATAGCGGTAAACAGATATATATATATATATATATATATATATATATATAGATATATATATATATATATATATATATATATATATATATATATATATATATATATATATATATATATACATCGGTACTATTGGAGTCCTAGAGTTTCTTACTCTGAGAGTTTACATTGGAATACCGGAACAAATACACTGACTACAGAAATAATGACCCTAAGGGTACCGTGATTCGCAGGGGGCCTGCGGCGCTCGCTTTTAGTACCGAAATTCCGGAACAAAAGCCCGGAAAAGTACCTAAGATGTATTGTAGACGAAGCCTTATGGACCTCAAAAGTAGCGATAGATGCATCGTATTTTTGAAGCCGGTCCCCAAAAAGGACAAAAGTCCCCAAAAGTAGCAATCTATGGTGTATATATACCCCAAAAGTACCAACACATATACCTATATATATATATATATATATATATATATATATATATATATATATATAATTTTATCCTCGGATCCTTTTGAGGATTTCATAAAGATTTTGTACAACAGTAGTGACACAGATATAAACATTGTTATAAACGATCAGGACACAAGCGCGTGACTAAAGAACTAATGACCCTAAGGTTATTATATATATCTTCCTATATTATATAGTTGTAAGGGCAAAAATGGGTACCTACCCCCTCCACCTCCTCCACCCCCCTCCACCCACTCCACTCCCCTCCGCCCCCCTCCACCGCCCATCCACCACCCCGCCACTTTTTACCGTTAAATTCTTTCAAATTTTACGTTATTTTGAAGGGCGTCTGCCCCTCCACGCCCCTCCACCCCCTCCAACCCATCCACTCCCCTCCACCCCCTCCACTCCCCTCCGCCCCCTCTACCTACTTCACCTACCCATCCACATACCCCTCCACATACCCCTCCACCTACCCCACTACAACTAATTTCTTATAGATATGTTGCTGAAAATTGTATATAGTGGGTATCGAGATTCGCTGATTAGGAATCTGAACTCAGATTTTGAAAATTCAAAATAGCGGAACGAAAATGTCTGCCGCATATTGAAATATTACTGAATTTTGCTGAAAATTGTATATACGGGATATTCTTTAGATTTTAAAAATTGAATATGGCGGCAAAATATTTAAATAATACTGTATTTTGCTAATAATTATATTTAGGGGATTTCTAGATTACGAATCTCAACTCAGATTTTCAGAATTCAAAATGGCGGATCGAAAATGTCGGCCACATATTGAAATATTACTGTATTTTGTTGAAAATTGTATATAAGGAGTTTTTAAAGTCGCTTATAACAAATCTGAACTCAGATTAAGAACATTCAAAATGGCGGATTCAAAGATGGTGGTCAAATATTGAAATATTATTAGATTTTGCTGAAATTTGTATTACCTTAATACAGGATTTTTGGTTTCGCTGATTAGGAATCTGAACATATATTGTGATAATTCAGACTGGTGGACGCAAGATCGCTAACAAAAATTGAAATTTTACTCGATATTGCTGAAAATGCTATATAAGGAATATGTGGATTCGCAGATTACGAATCTCAACTCAGATTTTCAGAATTCAAAATGACTGATCGAAGATGAAGGCGAAATATTCTAAAACTACTGGATTTTGCTGTAAATTGTATATAAGGGGTATCTGGATTCGCTGATTACGAATCCCAAATCAGATTTTCATAAATCAAAATGGCTGATCGAAGATGGAGGTAAAATATTCAAAAACTACTGGAATTTGCTGGAAATTGTATATAAGGGGTATGTGGATTCACTGATTACGAATCATAACTCAGATTTTCAGAATTCAAAATGGCTGATCGAAGATGGAGGCGGAATATTCAAATACTACTGGATTTGCTGAAAATTGTATAAAAGGGATTTCTGGATACGCTGATTACGAATCTGAACTCAGATTTTCAGAATTCAAAATGGCGGATTCGAAGATGGTGGTGAAATATTGAAATATTATTGGATTTTGCTGAAAATTGTATATACCGGATTTTTGGTTTCGCTGATTATGAATCTGAACATATGTTTTGAAAATTCACTCTGGTGGACCCAAGATGACTAACAAAAATTGAAATTATCTCGAGTTTGCTAAAAATTGTCTACAGTGGGTTTCCGGATTCGGCAATTAGGAATCGTAACTCAGATTTTGAAAATTCAAAATAGAGGACCCAAGATGGCTTCCAAAAATTGAAATATTACTAGATTTTGCTGAAAATTGTATATACAGGATTTATGAATTCGATTATGACGGATCTGAACTAAGATTTTAAAAATTCAAAATTGCGGCAAAATATTTAAATTATACTGGCTTTTGCTAAAAATTGAATATAGGAGGTTTCTATATTCGCTGATTATGAATCTGAACTCAGATTTTCAGAATTCAAAATGGCTGATCGAAGATGGAGGCCAAATATTCAAATATTATTGGATTTTGCTGAAAATTGTATATAGGCGTATCTGGATCCGCTGATTATGAATCTGAACTCAGATTTTGAAAATTCAAAATAGAAGACCCAAGATGACGGCCAAAAATTGAAACTTTACCGTAATTTCCTAAAAATTGTATATTATGGGTTTCCAGATTAGCTGATTAGGAATTTGAAATCAGATTTTGTAAATACAAAATGGCTGCCAAAAATTGAAATATTACTGGATTTTGCTGGAAATTGTATGTTGAGTATTTTGATTCACTGATTATGAATTCAAACTCCGATTTTCAGAATTCAAAATGGCGCATCGAAGATGGAGGCCAAATATTCAAATATCACTGGATTTCGCTGAAAGTTGTATATAGGGAATCCATCTGGAGTCGCTGGTTACGAATCTAAACTCATATTTTGCCAATTCAAAATGGCTATCAAATTTCTGGATTCGCATGATGATGAATCAGAATTCAGATTATGAAACTCCAAAATGGCATACCCCAGATGGCGGCCAAAAATTGAACTTTTCTGTTTTGCTAAAAATTGAATATAATGAATTTCTGGATTCGGTGATTACGAATATGAACTCAGATTTTAAAAATTCAAAATGGCACTAAAATATTGAAATAATATTGGATTTTGCAAAAAAGTTGTATGTATGGGGTTTCCGAATTAGCTGATTACGCATCTGAACTCAGATATTCAAAATTCAAAATGGCGGAACGAAAATGTCTGCCACGTATTGAAATATTACTGAATTTTGCTGAAAATTGTATATACACGGAAAGAAGCCTTCAGATCTATAGGCCGTGAGTTATAACAGAGTAAGCGGGTACCTTCTCTGCCACCGTGTGATGGCGCGACATTCAGGCATGTCAACGATGGTCTCTAGGCAACGCTATACGGGGTGACTGCCGGAGTCGTCAGACGTGCCACTCACGCTTGCTGCCGTGCGCGTTAAAGCTTGAACTCAGTGATAGTCACGGCCTACAGCCGTGTCACGCGAGCACCGTTCACCGAAATGCCCACAGTCACAGTCATAGACGCATATGTCACGACATCCGGCGATGCCATATGGCACGCTATTTTTTTCTCGCGCGTCACGGTCTACAGCTGTGAATTCTTATTTCTGTATACGGGATTTCTGGATTCGATTATGACGGATCTGAACTCAGATTTTAAAGATTCAAAATGGCGGAAAAATATTTAAATTATACTGGCTTTTGCTAAAAATTGTATATAGGAGGTTTATATATTCGCTGATTACGAATCTGAACTCCGATTTTCAGAATTCAAAATGGCGGATCGAAGATGGAGGACAAATATTCAAACATTGATGGATTTTGCTGAAAATTGTATGTACGGGATTTCTAGATTGGATAATTACGAATCTGAACTCAGATTTTCAGAATTCCAGATTGCCAATCGATAATGGCTGTTACATATTGAAATATTACTGGATTTTGCTGAAAATTGTATATACGGGATCTCTGGATTCGATTATTACGAATCTGAACTGAGATTTTAAAAACTGAAAATGGCTGCAAAATATTCAAATAATACTGGATTTTGCTAATAATTTTATGTAGGGGATTTCTAGATTACGAATCTCAACTCAGATTTTGTAAATATAAAATGGCGACCAAAAATTGAAATATTACTGCATTTTATAATCAATAAGTTACAAATAAAATCAGAGCTTACGTAATGAACTACATATATATTCTGTATTATTTTGTTAAATATAATATACTTAGTATTTTAAAAATTAATAAATGTTAAGAATAATGTTTTTAAAAAACATTACAGAAATTTTAAATGAAAAAATAAGTGTTCATGATATTATTTAATAGAAGATTATCCTCATTCATTATTCTTAATATTTATGTCTAATAATGGGGGGTGGCGAGCGAAGCGAGCAGGGGGCGAAGCCCGCCTAGTATATATATATATATATATATGTGTGTGTATATGTGCATCTCGGTACACATACAGGGAGACACCACGTAAGTCGCGTCACAAAAAGAAAAAGTAATTATGAGATTAATGTAACAATAATAAATCAATAGTCTGCGAAAAGAAGTCATTATATTCCTTGTCAATTATAATTATAAAACGAACAGAAACCTATAACACCAAAATATTCATAGTGACACGTTCAAAAAAATTATAATTCTACCTTACTCTGTGGTTATATCCATCAATAAAACGATTGCCTTTTAACTGTGTAAGAAAAGCCTATACTCGTATAAAGTACCACGCACTGTCACTAAACACATTTGGTCACTGTGAAGGTCCCTATTAATTCTGCATAATCCGAATAGTTAGGTTATGTTTCAGGGCCTAGTCCCTTTCAGAGTGACCAGGCTGGTTCGTGATTTGGAGTTCGCCTCAGTCCATTGAGCACAGCTAACATGATCATCGGCTTCAAGTAAATAACTTACTAGCTGAAAATGATTATAGCGAGGTTCATTTTATAAAATTGTGTGAGACATAGGAATAGTTGTTTTAATGTCAATTATTATTAATCTTCTGAGTAATTACGGTTAAATGGTTTAATAATAATATTCAAGAATTCATACAATTAAATTTTCCTTCTACCTTTCCGTGTGAGTTTATAAAATATGTTGGACGACGTCCCTTTATATCTTTCCACATCCATCGTTTGACATTAAAAATAATTAATCAGATATTACAGGGGGGCTTTAGCCTTTGTTCCCTTAGACCTGCTTAATGCGCCGCAGGACAAAACTTATTTTGAAGTAAATGAAAGAGGGTCATTGACTCGTTTACTAATTAAATTGATTTATTACAGTTAAATATTAAATTAATATTCAAATAAATAAAAGCGAAAAGGATCAATATATATATATATATATATATATATATATATATATATATATGAGCAGAACCATTACTTCTCGACCAAACCTTGCGAGGTCATCTGTTCGATTTTCAAAAAATTTTTTATATGAAAGTACACATTAAAAAACTATGTTTTACAATGTATTAGCCAGCTATTTTAATACTGTTCATTTCTAGAATTTTTTAAAGGTCGATTTTTAAACGTTTTTTAGCCTTTTTCTAAAATCATAAAACCCACAGATCTTGTAGAATTATTAAGGGCTGGTCCTATCCTTTTGAAAATTTGTATGTAAGTACTTCAAAGCAATATAAATAAAGCCCCCAAAGCTGATTTCGATCAGTCGTATAGTTTTCGCACAATTCATTTGTTAACTAAACTCGGTGGAAAAAATCACTATTTTGTTGCATTAATGCCAGAGCCAAACCGATTATCTAAAATCGGTCCTGATTTTTTTACGTACACATAATGTTCCCAACTGTCATCTGGCATCGTTAGAATATCAATTTTATAATTGTTAATAATATTTTAAGCAATTTTAAATTTCTCGGAAAATTTCTTCCTTATAAATAATTACTTCTACGCTGCCATTTTACAAGTAAAAAAATATTATAACACACATATAATAAAGTTCTTGCAATCTCCTTTTATTTAAAACCACGCTGGTCTCGATTGAACGTATAGATCGTGAGATATAAGTTCCCAAAGATGACGAGGGTTTATCGTTAAACTATTTGCTTTTTAACAACAATCAAAATTGATCTTGATAGGATATTACAAGAACTCTCTTTATACAAATTTCTAAATTCACTGGACACGTTCTTTTAGTAATAAAAAAATAATAAACATTGCGAAGTTGGACGTCGGGGCGTCAAAATCAGGTGAAGGAGAGTACCGAAACGGCGCCTTCAAAATGAACGCGTGATCTAAACTTGTCATATCTCGGCTTCTATAACTCCAAATGAGATAATTTTTTTTAAATCAATATGCCTTAATGAGAGAAATACGATTGGGTAGGCTTCGACCTCCAATTATTAAGCGTTATTGTGATATTGTTGTTAAAATAAATAATTATTTTTAAATGTTACAAAAAATTTTATATTAATAAAAATATCGCCGAAGAGTGTACATTATTAACTGTAGACATGTATTAATTTAAATAATTTCGCATTAACTATACTTTTATAGATAAAAATTTGATTTTTATTCCCTTTTGTTAATGTATAGTAGGTATGAAAAAAAAAAACAAAAGGAATAATTTTGTAACTGAATGATTTATTAAAGTTATATATATATATATATATATATATATATATATATATATATATATATATATATAAATATGAAATTCTGGAAGTTTGAGGATTATATTCAGCACCCGCTTGGAAGTTTGAGGGGTTATGGGAAGTTTGAGGAGCCTCCTCAAACTTCCAATCTATATATTCAGCATCCGAGCGGAAGTTTGAGGGGTTTTCTAGAGTCTATTTGTCTAGAGTCGGTAACCTGAGGGTTATTATTTCTTTAGCCACTCTGACCGACCGGGGTTGAGCTCCTCAAACTTACTAGCCTATATATATATATATATATATATATTCACATCTGGGACGCATTTTGAGGATTATATAGGTCATATATATCGAATTTTGAGGATTTTGTAGGCATTTTGAGGAGTCTCCTCAAAAGTCCAAAGCACTCGAGAGGCATTTTGAGGATTTTTCAGCGGTTTCCACAATAGTGTGTTAATACATCGATTTCGGAAATTCCGTGATATTTTTCCGTAAAAGCGGGCGCCGCAGGCGTCGTGGTGCTAGTCAATAACCTTAGGGTCATTATTTCTTTAGTCACGCGCTTGTTTATTGGTTGTTTATAACAATGTTTATATTTGTGTCACCACTATTGTACAAATTCTTTATGAAATCCTCAAAATACCGTCCAATGATATATATATATACACACCATGTCTCATTTTAATCTAAGCAGCCAAATATCTCCGAATGCAGGCCAGATACAGAAAAATGGTTCAGATGAAAATTGTTCGTGACGATGGGGGTCAACTTTTGGTCGCCTTCAATTTGACCTTGAGATCATTTTTCAAGGTCATTTCAAGGTTAAGATCATTTTTTCAAATTAGAACCCCTATTTTTGACGTCGGAATCAGATAGAGCGGGAAATTTTACGTCCAAAACCGTTCTTTAAACATTTTTTTGTGACCTCCACAAGGTTAAATCAAGGTCAAATGCTTAAAAATTGGTCAGAACGCGAAATTTCATAGTTGTCTCAAGCAGAACAAGCCTTGATAAACCCAACCAATTAAGAAATTTTTGTGGTCGCCAATTGTGAATATGATGTTAGGTTTCTGTGGGGTGCGATGCGATGGCACCGCATGGAGGCTCAAATATCCCAAATGGGGTCATTTTGAATTACTATGAAAATCACTAAAAACACATTCTGAGAGCTTCAGGGGTCGCTGATTATAAATTCGAAGTCAGATGCGACGCCGGAGTACCACATGGAGATTGAATCACTTTAAGTGGGGTAAATTTTCCAATTTCCATGAAAACCGCTAAAAATACTATGCTGGGAGTTTTCGCGGTCACTTATCTACTGAAGTTCTAGCAACATTACTCTATTGGCTTTAAGCTCTTTTTGATAATACTGGGTCCTTACTTTTAGCGTTACCCAGAAACAACGACGCGAACGTAGTAAGGCCTGTTTCCTTTGGGGTGCTTGTTTAACATGAGTCCCCTTGCCTCTCACTGGGGTGCTTGTTTAACGTGAGTCCCCTTGCCTCTCACTGGGGTGCTTCTTTAACGTGAGTCCCCTTGCCTCTCACGGGGGTGCTTTTTTAACGTGAGTCCCCTTGCCTCTCACCATTATTACTGCAGTTGACATTATCTATCCACGGAGTACATGTTCAAAGTTATCTTCGTTGGCTTCCAGGCACAGGCGTAATCGCCGTTGGAAATGATCCACAGTCCTGATCAACGTTGCTCTAGAAATGGATTCGCAAGCTCTGCGAATTCTATCCATAAAATCTTCCCTTGTTGTACATTTTTTACGTACCTCCACAAGAAAAAATCTGGTGACGTCATATCTGGTGAATTAGCAGGCCAGTTAACTGGACCTCCTCGTCCAATCCACCTGTCATTGTAGTTGTTATTTAAAAATTCTCGAACGATTCGTGCAAAATGTGGTGCTGCACCATCTTGCTGAAGCCACATTCTTTGTCTTGTAGCAAGGTCGACGTTTTCCAGAAGTACTGGCAAATGATCTCTTATTATCTCTAAATAGCTGTTTCTATCGACATTTCGCTCAAAGAAATACGGACCTATCAAGTAACCATTGACTATTCCACACCACACCATTATGCTCCACCGATTTTGATGCTCCATCGCTCTGTGCCAGTGAGGGTTCACATCTGACCAATAATGACAATTGTGCCTGTTCAGTCGCCCATCGCTACAAAATTTTGCCTCATCCGAGAAAAGGACGTATTTGAAAAAGTCTGGATCATTTTCTATCATTCTTAAAGCCCAGTGACAAAATTGAATGCGCAATTGAATATGGTTCTGCCTTAGTTCATGAACTAAAGTTATATGGTAGGCATGATAGTCAATAATTCTCAGAATCCTTGAAACCGTCGGACGGGAAATACCAAGTTCTCTTTCAATTTGACGTGTGCTAATATTCGGGTCGAGATGAACAATTGCTAAAATAGTCACGACACGAGCATCGTTTTCATCGTATTCGTGGTGCCTGCGCTGACGAATAAGGTGGCCACCGCGAGCTCTTTGAGTTAAAGTTCTGATTGTCAAATCAGTAGGATGTCTCCTTTGTGGATACAACTCAGCATACCGCCTAACTGCTGCACGATAATTACCATTACATTGCCCTAAAACCATTATCATTTCAACTATTTGATCAGCTGGATAATCAGCCATGATGTAACTTTACTTATACTGCCGCCGCACAGTGGGAAAAAATGGACAAAATTCTTGTGACAGCTCAGTTTTTGACGAATCTTGATAATTTTTATTTTTAAATACTCTTAATCTTCTAGAGAATAATATGTCACTGCGAAAATTACGATAATATTGCCCAAAAATAAATAGCGGCGATAATATATTTTTAACGGAAAAATTCTAACTCTATCATCTATTTTATGTATTTTAGATACGTAAAGTTTGTGGGTTCTGGGTTCATAGGTTTAGGGTTTATGGGTTTAGGGTTTATGGGTTTAGGGTTTATGGGTTTAGGGTTTATGGGTTTAGGGTTTATGGGTTTAGGGTTTATGGGTTTAGGGTTTATGGGTTTAGGGTTTATGGGCTTAGGGTTTATGGGTTTAGGGTTTATGGGTTTAGGGTTTATGGGTTTAGGGTTTATGGGTTTAGGGTTTATGGGTTTATGGGTTTAGGGTTTATGGGTTTAGGGTTTATGGGTTTATGGGTTTAGGGTTTATGAGTTTATGGGTTTAGGGTTTATGGGTTTAGGGTTTATGGGTTTAGGGTTTATGGGTTTAGGATTTATGGGTTTAGGGTTTATGGGTTTAGGGTTTATGGGTTTAGGGTTTATGGGTTTAGGGTTTATGGTTTATGGGTTTAGGTTTTATGGGTTTAGGGTTTATGGGTTTAGGGTTTATGGGTTTATGGGTTTAGGGTTTATGGGTTTAGGGTTTATGGGTTTAGGGTTTATGGGTTTAGGGTTTATGGGTTTAGGGTTTATGGGTTTATGGGTTTAGGGTTTATGGGTTTATGGGTTTAGGATTTATGGGTTTATGGGTTTAGGGTTTATGGGTTTAGGGTTTATGGGTTTAGGGTTTATGGGTTTAGGGTTTATGGGTTTAGGGTTTATGGGTTTAGGGTTTATGGGTTTTGTGGGCTTGGCTTTGTTGGGTTTAAGATTTATGTATTTATGTTTATCATTTATCAAGTAATTTATGTCTTTAGTCTACATTGCCTGTATAAATATCGTTATAAGGCCCGTACCTAACCTCAAAATTTTTATGAATACAAAAACATGATTTTCGCAGTGAGAGGTTGTTCTGTAGTATCCTCTGCATACGTATACCAATTTTGGTGAAGTTTCGTTGAGAATTGAGTTGTCACAAGAATTTTGTCCATTTTTTCCCTCTGTGCGCCGTAAGCAAGAAGGTCTGTAACTTCAAAATTTCACTTTCACCGCAATTTCGATATGACGCCTGAAAGTATGTCGTTTTCTGTTAAATGAACGATTTTTATGAGAGTAAATATTTTTGAAGTTACAGACCTTCCTGCTTATGGCGGCAGTATAGACGAGACAATTGAAAAAGATTTAATTTTTAAAATATTAAGAACAAATAAACCTTCGTGTCTTGGAAATTTAACTTAAGTTACAAATTCAATACAAATTGTTGAAAATTCGATTCTTGCTTATTTTCAACAATGTAATAGTTAACACTTTCCGTTTTTCCGGTAGAATCCTCTCCTACAAGTCTGCTAGCACGGTGCACACACAAGCTAGATTCCAGAAAACCCCACTCCCGCGATTTCCTTAAGGCACCGCTTCAAGTGCGAGAATTGATCCGTCACCCACGTCGATCTTAGCATTAGCCCGTCCAGACCAGACGTCGACCCTCTCTGCCTTAGACTATCCGGCACCTAGACTAGAGCACGCTTTCGACAACCACGAACTAACCGACCGACCTAAACTCGCCGGTTCTCTCCGGACTTGCCTCAGCTTCTACCGTCGTGCACACAAGTCGTTAGGGTCAGAGCAATTCCAGGAACAGGAACACCAGGTGCAACGTGCACACACGTGTACCTGGAGGTTCAATAGAGGACCGGAACGACGGAATAATAGAGATCCGGGACTAATCTGTTCCTGCCATCGTGCACACACGAGGCAGGCCAGGATAGACTTGGCCCACCGAAATTCTACTAAGGCACGTGCACACACGACCCTAGGGGAATACGGGATACCTCGATCGACCAGATTGGGGAAAGTCGAAACTTGAGCTGTCCCTACCAACGTGCACACACGAGGCAGCGACAGACGAACCTCCGAATCGAGACTCACCCAGGCCTCGTGCACACACGTGTCTAAGTGAGTGCTTGTCACGTCCGTAGACAGCAGAATGTCGGATCCAGCAGCGTCCCTGCCATCGTGCACACACGGGGGAGGAACGAACTGACTTCTGGGGGAACCCTCGCCTTGGCCTCGTGTACACACGTGTCAAGGCGAATAACCGCCGATACGCTTCTAGACGGCGGAACGCGGAACAAACCTGTTACCGACGCACTGACGCTACGAAGACCGATCTTCCCGATGATTTCCTGATCGCACCTTGTCACTACCCTGCGTTCTATACCCTTCGTCGGAAAAATCACCCGCCGCGAGAGGGCGTTAGCGTGCGACTCAAATTGTACTCCGAAGTATGTGCGTTTTCTGGATTTCTGTTTCAGATGGCTTAAACCATGGCGTGGCAGGAGCCTGAACATCTAGATGCGTTCTTTTTGTTATTATTAATAATTAGTTAATCCTTCCTTGTTATTTTTTTATTAAGTAAATCATTATATTTTGTTCCACTTATATGAAATAGTGTTTTATCATTGTATTCTAAGCCACCTGAATCTTCTCAAACCCCTACCTTCGAATCCTGGTTATCCTTCGAAACTCGAGAAGCATCCGGCAGGGGGCGGAGTCATACCGTTACATTACTAATTAAAGAATTATATAAATGTGAGTTTATGAATAAATGGTAGAATTAATTTAAATATTAGAATGGTGAAAATACATTTGTGAAAAATCTTAATGTGTGTAGAAAGGGTCTGTCGGAAGCAGGCAGAAAATCCATTGTACAGTGGAAAGAAAAGCGGGTGTATTGAGTAGTGAGTCTAAGAGAAGCGATCGAGCCCCTAATTAGTGGGATGAGAGCTGGAAGGCGCGAAAACTGTATTGATGAGTGTGTAGATAGGACAAGGAATCTTTTAGAAGCATAAACTCAAATATTAAATATTGTGCAACGATAATGAATTTCAAGCGGGTAGAATATAGATACAGTAAAAGCCTTTACATGTGATTTAAACAGCGGTGAGTTTCGTCCAGATGTAGAGTTAGAAAAGGAGACGAGTTGTGGGCGAGCTTAAGAGCTCGAGGTTGTAATTAAGGGAGCATATGGAGTGAAAGCTGGAAGGTGAGAAAACAGAATTGATGGGTGTATCGTTAAGAAGAGGAATCCGTTGGAAATATGAACACAAATATTGAATATTGCGCAACGAGGATGAGTTTTGAGCGAGCAAAATATATACGATAGAAGCCTTTACACGTGTCTTGAAATGCGGCGTGTTTCAAGAGAGCGCCGGTGAGGGTTTAAAAAGGAGACGTGTTTATTTACAGATTACACAAGTTTCGAAAAGTGCTATATTTTAAGTATAGTAATAAAATGTGGGAAAAAATCTGGGGAACTTGGTGATTGGAAGTTTTGAAGGAAACGAGGATATACGGATGTTTATGGGGCGAGGTAAAAAAAAATACGGAGAAAATATACGGTTTAGATCTATTTATTATTTCATATAAAATAGAGTTTTGAATAAAAATATTTACATAAATTGAGATTCAAAGCCATCTAGATTTTCTTTACAAAATTATCTGTTATTTTATAGAAAAATAAATCGTTACAAAGTGCAATTAATTCAAGGGATAAAATATCAAAGTAGTGCTTAAGAAACACTGCATCGTCCACAGAGATAAATTTATCTTTGACACTTGTTTTTATTTGTTCAATGTTTTCTTGCAGATTCATTTTGATGATTTCGTCACTATTTTTTTAACTAATTCGGAGTTTTCCACCAATTTCGTTAGTTCTTCATAGATAAAATCTTTGCACTTATTGATTAGAGGAGTAATACGTTCGATACGATGAATACTACATCTACACAAACCACAGAAATTTTCAATCCTTGAAATATGCGTTTTTGCATAACGACTGCTGGTGAATATGTTTTTCTTCTTTTAGCTTCAGCGTTCTCATGCGTGGATAAGTGTTTGTCAAAAACGATGGATTTAACGCCATACGAGGTGGTGAATAAAATATCAACGTCGTTATCTTGTATTTTTTCTGTTCTTTCGATGTTTCTCAAATTATTAAAATAATTGGAAATATCTTGAAAATGGTTTCGAATTTCGCACCATGTTTTCGAGTTTAATTCCGATCCTTGTGTGTAGTGATTATTTAGCAGTTGAATTACTGGTTCAAAACTTTTGGTGTTTTTGTCATAATGTGAACCAACAATTACCTTTTTAGACCATGAATTATTGAGCGGGTACATGGTAGTAAGAACGTTGAAATTTGTTTTGAAACTTTTGTTTTCCGTTTCGGCCATGATTATTCTCTTCCTTTTTGACGGGAGTTTGGAGGCGTGCTTAAAATCTGGTTGTCGTTCGATCATAGCATAGCCTGTGCCATAATTCTAAATTATATATGTTTGGAAGAAAATAAGGTAAACTGCACAAACACTTTTGGAAGCACAAACACTTTGGAAGAAAACGTGATTTTGAGAAAAATTTCCGGATATTACAGAGATCGAAGCTGGTGATGTTATCGGGTGGAGCGGTAAGCGTCGACTAATCTGTGTGGGGTACACGCCGCCGTGAGGATCCTTTCCAAACAAAAGGGTCAGCCGTTCTAAAAATAGATTTTTTCTCTAAATGTAAACATCTGGTATTTCTCTTCTTGTAACTGTCATAAACACGGTAATTCGTGAAACGTGAAATTTTCTGTCATCACACGTGCGTACCAGAGTAAAAGTATTAGATCTTAATTGCGCAAGATGTGGTACACCGCAAGACCTCATTCTTCCGTATACCTGTAAGAATTTTCACACATTTTCGAGCTATAGAGAAAATTTGAAAAGTGGGGAGATGTGATTTATAACTCGGGGGATGAGGGAGGAAGAACTTATTTCGATTCGAAGAAAATTAGTAGGTACATGGATTTCCTTAGAACTAAAAAAAGCTATACAATTAGGTTATACGATATTAAAAAATGATGTTATTTGGTAGTATCAAAATACAAAATACGATGCTGAGACGCGGTCGGGAGGTCTTTTTCGGAATACGTAAAATCATTTTTAAAAATAAAACAGGAAGCGAGCGGTTGGCCGAAAAATGTTGTAAAAAAAAAGCAGAGTATATTCTAAATTACAAAATTCATGAAGGGATAGACTTAGACCCGCAAAATATATTTAAAAACAACGGCATGCGTTCGGTTGCCAAACTTTTCTTAAATTCGTTTTGGGGAAAGTTTGGCCACCGTGGTAATCTACCTCAAACATCAATAGTTAGAACTTATGAGGATTTGATACAATTACTTTACGATCCAGAAAAAATTATACAAAATTGCATTCCAACTACGGAAAATATAATGTATGTATCGTGGATTTATAAAAAAGAGTCAGCTTCGACTTGTCCCTGCACAAACGTAGCTATCGCTGCATACACAACGGCACAAGCACGGCTTAAATTATATGAATATTTAGATAAATTAGACAAGCGCGTTTTATACTATGACACTGATTCGATCATCTTTATTAGTAGTCGTATAAAAAAAGATGAATACGAGCCACCAACTGGATCGTTGTTGGGCGATTTAACCGACGAGTTGGAAGTCTATGGTGAGGGTGCATATATACAAACTTTTATCTCTGATGGACCTAAATTTTACGCATATCGTGTACACACAGAATCTGCCTATACTATTGAAACGTGTAAAATAAAAGGCGTTCGATTAAATTATGAAAATTCTTCGAAAATTTTGATTCGATTTTAAAATTAGTTAACCAACGAAATTGTGATAACAACAATATTATCGTCCAGAATAATGTTATTAGGAAAACAGCGATACACGAAGTCATAACATGCACAGAAACAAAAACATGCTCCGTGGTTTTGAAAAAAAGACGATTTGTTTCCAATAAAGTATCATACCCATATGGGTTTAAAAGAAGCAAAAATTTTTAATTTTTAATTTTTTTTTATTTTTTTAAAGAAGAAATGCATTCTTGCATGCATTATCCGCGATTCAAAAATTCATTGCAAGGATTAGCTTGGCATAGGTTCATCCACGCGTTAGTTCTATTAAAAAGAGAAAATAAAATAAAAGAATACCGGAAAATGTTTGTAAGTATAAGGCAATAGGCAATAAAATATAATAAGGATATTATTGTAAACGCAAAAATGATTAGAAAATACCGAAGCACGTATTGTCCGCTTTATAATAATACAAGGTGTAAACGCGCTATGTGCATGAAAACAGGGTTTCAGGAAGTCAAGTATATAAATGACGCAAAGCTGTATCTTGATACGACAGTTACGGATATTTTAAACGCGATAGATAAGCATAAGCTCATCAATATTTGGTTTGGATGTGAAAACGCCCGCCATTTCGTTCTTGGCATTATACACCACCATTACCTCCTCTTATTGAATTATCCCAATAAATATAAAAATGAATTCAATGTTTAATCTAATCATTGTAAGAATATACAAAATATGTAACGAATAATTTAGTTAATATTATCATTGTATGCTTGTATTTTAGATTTAAAACTAATTTTTAATAAATTGATATTTTATTTTTATTGTAAAAAAAATACATATAATTTATTTTATAACCTTATTTATTTATTGTAATAACTATTTAATTCACTATGCTACAAATGAAAATTTCTATACTTCTTTTATTCACAGGTATAATTTTATTTTCATAAAAACTTTTTACAATTTTTTTCATTTATACTTTTTTACATTAGTATAGTTTTGTAGATTTTTCAGTTTATATATTTCTCGTAATGAATTAAAATTATTTACATTTCTTTTAAATACTAGAAGTTGCATAATTTAATTATTTTAAAAACAAATTATTTCACTTGCATGGAGTATCAAATGGCCAAATGGGATGATGTAACCCCACAACATCGGTTACGGCGGTATCGAAAGCACATAGCGCTGTGTTGATATGAACATTACCACCATCTACTCCTACACTTGACAAAAATATGTAAAAACTATTTGAAAAGAGTCCTTGTTGTAAAAAATATGCACATAGTTGTCGTCCTTTTGTCAAAGTTTTAAACATTTGACACGCGTGTTCTGTCCAGCAATCCCTTTTGAAGAGATTGATAAAATTTTTCCCAAACCGCACAAAATTGCTCTTGGTGGCAAAACTAGGATACGACGATCAAGCTCGAAAATTCCAATATTTTCGTTTGTTCGAGATAAATTAAAAGTTTTTCCTGTATCTATAATTTTACACTGTAAAGGATTTTCATCTACAACACCCCGCACCCATTGATCCTTCACACTAATCGTTATATACATTCCTGGCTGTAAATAAATAGTTAATTTAAATTCCATTTTTTTAAATAAAATTTATGTTTTAAAACACGTTAGCTTTAAATACTACTTCCAACTCGTGTATTTTCAATTTTTTCACTGATGTATTCCGTTGTATTTTGAATAACATTGATTCTTAAATAAAAAAACTAATTGCATCGTAAAACACACTCATCTTATTTTCAAGCGATTGGTATGCTTCCTCCTCACCTATTATATGTACATAAAATGAAGATGGTATAGAAAAACAAGAATTCTTAACGTTTCGAACATTCTCGACTAATTTTCCCGGCTCGCGAATATTAATACAGTTCATTGTAAAGTTGAACAAGAGTTGAGCAGCTCAAGCGATCTTAACTGCTGAAAAACCAAGGTTACTCTGCTGGTAGATGGCGGGGTAGACGAGCGCATGGATGGAAAAGCTGTTTACTCACGCGGCTTCCGTTAAGCGGTTTATCGCTAGACAAGCGGAGAAGCGCACCCACTAGACCTTCTAGCACACAGGCTAGGCATGCTAGCTCTCAAATCAGCTGCAAGGCCCCGCCGCGGCCGCCACCGCTGCCGCCGCCGCGCGCACGTGTGTGTCTGTGTGTGTGTATGATTGGCTCATGATTGAATGACGGTTAAGTCAGTTATTCTTTGTTAACCATGGATATGAGATAGAAACATCCATGGACGAGTATTATCTGCGGTCCCACAGGATGCGGAAAAACAGTGTTTGTGGATAAATTTTTAATTTTCGTCTACAAATGACGGATGTCTCGTTTGACAGAATCTTGTTTTATTACGCCGAGTGAAAAGATAGATATAAAAGTGAAAATTATGTAAAAGACGGTGTAAAGATCGAATTTCGTGAAGGTTTACCAAGAGCCGAAGATTATTCAAATGACCAGCAAATGAAGAAGCTCGTTATAATCGACGATTTGATGCGAGAATCATCAAATAATGTTATAGTTGATTTATTTACTAAAGGTAACCACCATAAAAACATTAGTGCAATGTTTATTACACAGAATATTTTTCACAAATCAACGCATTCGCGCGACATTAGCCTGAATGCATCGTATATCGTTCTATTTAAAAATCCACGCGATAGAGCGCAAATACAGCATCTCGCAAGAGAAATTTACCCCGAAGATTCAAAATTTGTACAAGAGGCCTATCAAGACGCAAGTGTTAAAGGACACGGATATCTAATGATTGACTGCAAACAGAGCACGCTAGATGAGTTTAGATTTCGGTCTTGTATTTTTCCAGACGATGAGTACCAGTATGTATATCTACCGAAATATAGTCACAGTGTCTATGCAAATGTATTTTAATTTTTTTTTTACCCCCACCCATCCATTTTTATACATATTTTAGCATGCAACATTTATACGTATATATAAATGAAAAATTATAAATTTATCTCAGTGTGCTTTGAACACCCGTCGAGATGGATCGTTCAAAAAGTTCTGAAAAAACCAATATTCCATACACCAGACTTTACAATTCGGATAAAAAAGATGAAAAAAAGTCTGAATCAGAGTGGAAAAATTTCACAAATAAATTTTCATCAAATACAAACTCATTTCCCGAAAAACAAAATTACAAAAGGTTTTGAATAATTTATCCGTGTAAAGCAATGGATCAGTCTACAGGGCACCGACGTAGAAAACGCTACCCACCGTTTGGTATAAAATATATTGCTCTTTTAGAAGCGTTAAAACATTCTGATACGAAGCAACGTCTTGCTCTGTTACGATCCGCAGATGAAAAATTAATAAAATATATTTATGAATGTGCGTTAAATGTGCTCAAAGGTGCTGTATCGATAAAATCTATGGAAAAACAAAAATTAAGAAAATATAAAAGTGTTTTGAGAAAACAGGACAAAAAAAGTTTGCGTAAAAATTCTTGGAAAGGAAAGAAACGTTTTCTCGTTCAAAAAGGTGGAAGTTTTTTACCATTTCTGCTTACTCCTATATTACAAATATTTTCAAACATATTTTAGAGTAATGGAGAGAGCAAAAAAAATGGTATTAATATCTAAGGAACAGCTCGACAGAATTTGAGACGGTCCGCCCGTCTCTGTTAATACTACAAATAGTTTGACAACCGCAGCTACACTGCTTGCTCTGGAAAGTACACAAACGATTGGAGATAACTTGACTCGTCTAGATGACGAAATGCGAAAAATCCTGGATTCAAAAACATACGTAAGCGACCACGACAGATTAAAAGATTATTTAAGAGTTTTGCAAAGATACTTATTTCTTGCCGAAGAGAAACGACAGGTGCACACACCCAACAATTATGAAGATTCCAGCGGCATTGGCGATGATCCAATTTTACAAAGTGTGCCAAAACTGTACCAAAAAAAGGCTCAGTTATTGCTTAGCCATTGAAAAAATAATAGTGATCGAATTAAATGGGGAGAAAGTGGTGTAGTGTACATAGATGGTGAAAAAATAATAAATTCCAATATAGTGGACTTGGTTAACGATGCTTGTAGAAACAGAAAAAACGTCAAAGCTATAGGTAGAAGAGAATTTGCAGCTTTACTTAAAAATATTACAATTCCGCGAGAATTTATTGGAAACCCTGAAATTTGGGAACTCGCTAATCGTTCATTTTCTCGTAACTCTAGCAAAAAAGAGTCCCTTATTGAAGAAACCTTTAACAGTGACCAGATTCCTCTTTTTGAAAGTAAAAACAACAGATCCTTATACGAATTATACAATGCAGTAATAAAAGCTGGAGACTCTAGCATTGAAAGAAACAAGAGAAAAAATAACAAATTTGCCTCTTCGACATCTCGAGGAAAACAAAAAGCTTTCTGGATAAAATATTAACATGAAAACTTTAGAAAACCAATACTTTGATACACAACATGAGGCAGGGTTTTCCGGAGCCAGAAATTTAATCAGAATAAACAAAAAGAAAATAGCAGATGAAAAAATTAAAAAATGGTTAACAAAATAAGACGCGTACATATTACACAAAACTATAAGACGAAAATTTCCACGGCTGTTTTACGATGTTAATGCCCATGATCAAGTTTGGGAAGGCGACCTAATGCAAATGACATCGTTTAAAAATTACAACGATGGATACTCTTATATTTTAGTTATCATAGATGTTTTGAGTAAAAATGCATGGGCAGAACCGTTACGTGACAAAACAACTCATAAAGTTACAAAAGCTTTCAAGAAAATACTGGAAAATAATAAAAATCGTTTTCCTGCAATGATACAAACCGACCGGGGAAAAGAATTTGTTGGAAGTATTTTACAAAAATTTTCGAAAAAAAATGATATAATTTTTCGCGTCGCGAGCAACCCAGACGTTGAAGCAGCTGTGGTTGCGTTTTATACGTACTCTCAAGAAACGCATGTACAGATATTTTATATATAAAAATACATATCGATACATTGACGTTTTATAAAAATTAATAACAGCCTAATACAAAACACCTCACAGTACTATAAAAATGCCTCCACAGCAGTAACTATTTATAATGCTCACATCGCTAGGAAAAATTCAGTCGAACGTGTGACGCGGAAACAAGTTTATCGAAAGAAACCAAAATGTAAAACTGGTGATAACGTATGTATAAGCCGTGAAAAAAACGTATTTGAAAAAAGCGCTCCAAAATCTTGGAGTGAAGAAATTTTTAATATTGTGCACGTTTTAAAAAGACAAAACTTATTTATCTACAAACTAGCTGATTTTGACGGAGAAAATATAGAAGGATTTTTCTATCGAGAAGAACTTACAACAGGATACTTGGTGTCCGCTTCCGATTTTCATGAAACTTCGCAAATGAGTAGAGTGACAAAAAATATTCGACAAGTATTTTTTTTATCTGTGGAAAAACATATCTAAGGGGTGAAAAGCGCCCTTAAAGTTCACCCCCCAAAAACCGTTTTTTTTTAATATCTCAAGATGGAATCGGAATTTCTTAATGAAATCAACACCTATTTTTGTTTCTTATGAAAAGTCGAGTTTTTCGGCACAGTTTTAATGCTGGGGGGTTGCATCCCCTATTTTTTATAAGGGTAAATATGATGTTTTCCCTTATATTTGTGATATAAAAATGTTTTAATGAGCTAAATTTGATTGAAAATTGCCATGCTATAAAGAAAATTGAAAATTATAGTTGAACAGTTTCGAGATTTAAAAATCAAAATACGTTGACGAGGCGAATTACCACTAATTTAATTAATTACCTTTTTGTTAGTGTCTGCCTCCGATTTTCATGAAACTTTGCAACTGGTTAGAGTATCGAAAAATATTTGACACGTACTTTTTTTATCTGTGGAGAAAGACATCTGGAGGTGAAAACCACCTGAAAGTTCACCCCCAAAAATAGTTTTTTTTAATATCTCGAGATGGAATCGGAATTTCTTAATGAAACCAACACCTATTTGTTTCTTATAAAAAAACGAGTATTTGGACACAGTATTAATGACAAGGGGTTGCACCCCCTATTTTTATGGGGGTAAATATAATTTTTTTCATCCTATTTTTAAAATAACAAAGTTTTGACGACCCATATTTGATTAAAAAATGCCATGTTGTAAAGAAAATTAAAAATTATAGTTGACCTGTTTCAAGGTTTCAAAAAACACATAGAAGTGGTAAGCTACCCCTACTTTAGTTATTTATCTTTTAGTGATTAAAAAAAATTGATCACAACATTCTTTTTGATTTTTAATTTTGAGATGCTTATTTCAAATCATATTTTACGTGAAATATTAAAATTGATTACTAAAAATGAATACATTAAATGAAAATTTGCAAGAAAATTTTTATTGATTATTTTTTTTTTGTTTATGAAATTAATGATGAAATTATTTATAAACAATGAATTTTTCTGGGTAAAATTCTATTAAAAATTCATCTTTTTTTACATTATATTAGGATAATATTTCATTTCCCGTATTGATACTTGTATTGTTGATGTCATCAAAATTTAAGTTTTTTTTTATCAACGAAGGTTTCATTCTTACCGAAATATGAAATATAATTATAATTATATTAAATTTACATTACAATTTTCAATATCATCACGCTTCTATGAAAATTTTTTTCGCGACGACATTTATAAAAATATTGGTAAGTTAAAAATAAACTTTGAATAAGAGATAATTCTCAAGTAAACAAGAGATATTTTTATTCGACTGTGGTCAGTTTGTAGTGTTTCTTTGTATTGACTACACGCTAGTTACTAAACTGATTACATATTGTTGGTGTTTATACAATTATTTAAATTGATATAATTATACACTTTATTATATACTCTGCAAAAAAAATTTTAAATTACGCATTGAGGATACAGAAAATATATTATTAAAAAGGGCTTGTAAGTATTGATATTTTATTTTTAGTCATACGGGCGAAACGTTTAAACAAATAAGAACTTTCTTGAAAAAAATAAAATAGTGTAATATTAAAATGATATCTAAAGTCAAATAGTAAGTTTGATTAAAAGAAGTGATATAATGTAAATAGGATTATTATAAAAACGTAAAATAAAATCATGATTCTAATAATGTTCAATTTATTAATATAACCATGATAAGAAGAATAATTGTAAAAAAACATCGACTTGTTTTCATTTTTTTTCTAGAGATAATTGAATTTATAATATTTATTACGTACATAAATATCATATCATGATATATTAATAAATTTTTCGTTTGCCTTTTATTGAGTGTATGTTAAATAATTACAATTATCTAAAAAAAGTCGTGAGATTTTTCAACCGAAATATCTCACAGATACTATAACAAAAATGATCCACAAAATTTCTCAAAATTATCTCCGCACAAATCAAATAAATGTTTACAAATTAATTTTTTAATTAAAACACGTGGTGTCCGGTAAAGTTTCTTATTCTTATTCGGCATGCTCTCAATTATTGTTTTAAATAAAACTAGTATAATATTTTATTGTAATGAGTATCTTGCCCATTTAATACAATTAATAAATAAAATTAATGAAATCATATGAGCGTGCGTGTGTAAGCGTGTGAGTGCGTGCACGCGCTTGAGTGTAAATACATATATTCAATTTCATTATTTTATGTATTTATTATATTAAACTGACACGATTCTCTCTACCATATAATAAACAAATAAAACAAATTAAATTACTTGCGTGTGTCACATCATATTGCAGTAATTATAATATTTTTATTTCAGTGAAATATAACTTTATTTTAAAAAGAAGACTAGATCAAACGCGTGCTGCGCGCGCGGAGATGACCTATGCTTTGAATACAATATTAAAAAATGGGAAAATAAACTTGTAAGAAAAATATAAACAAACAACATTACGTTGCCGTGCACATAGCTACAGCATGGCAACACTTCCGCCCAATCAGATTACGAATAAAACGTGAAATAACATAGCCATCAATTTTAATAAAGGGGATAAAATTATGTAATATCTGAAATAAAAGTAAGTTCAATTGACGTTCATGAAAATAAAATAAAGTTATTTTAAGTAAAATTATAATTATAGAATAAATAATATACGGCTGTTGCTTGAACGTCATTGCCTCAAATAAAATTAAAAAATGGCTATTAATCCACTGGTTGTAATATCTTTATTGTCTATAATCTTTAATCCTAACAATGTTAAAATTGAAGAATCACAAGCTAACGAACAAGACATAACATTATATCATGTAATAGCAAATATAATAAAGGAGAGTGTAAATAACAATTTACATACAGAAGAAGAATATACTTTACTTTTTGAGGATGACTACAGTGATACACTTCCGCAAGATATTGAAGAAGAGGATGAATTAAATAAAGATTATGAAGAGGTTCTTACTTGTTTACCGAATGAAGAAGATGTAGACTTTGAGTATAAGAAACAGGCAGTGCAGTATTGGCAAAGTGGAAAAAGAAAGCCATTATCCTTGACAAGTGTACAATCGAAGTATAGAAAAGTTACGTTGAAAAGTTACAATTGAAAGTAGTTATAGCAGCACTACCATGAGTCATTGTTTGGCTCTCATCATAGTGCTGCTATAGCAAAAGTTTGTGCATAGAGAGAGACAGAGAAAGGGGGGGAGAGAGAGAGAGAGAGAGAGAGAGAGAGAGAGAGAGAGAGAGAGAGAGAGAGAGAGAGAGAGAGAGAGAGAGAGAGAGAGAGAGAGAGAGAGAGAGAGAGAGAGAGAGAGAGAGAGAGAGAGAGAGAGAGAGAGAGAGAGAGAGAGAGAGAGAGAGAGAGAGAGAGAGAGAGAGAGAGAGAGAGAGAGAGAGAGAGAGAGAGAGAGAGAGAGAGAGAGAGAGAGAGAGAGAGAGAGAGAGAGAGAGAGAGAGAGAGAGAGAGTTTCTATACTATAACATTTTTTATTTTTTCTAATTTCTTAGTTCATAATTTTAATTTGAAAAAAATATAAAAAGATGTTATAGTAGAAACTATTGACGGCGACCTCACAGCCGCTACAATCATTGAGGTAGTCGTCGATGATTTCTACAATACACTTTAATATACATATATATATATACAGTGCAGTTTGAGTGAGCAGACTCAGAATACTTCAAGATGTTTAGAGGCAGTGTATCTCATTTAGTTAAAATTTTAAGACACGTTTTACGTATAGCAAATGCTCGACACTCGCATATACGCACAATGTGTGGACGAGTATGGGCTAGAGACCTCGAAAAGTTGACGCTGGAGGTATTATGCAAAAAATTGCATTTTCTTCTCTTGCATTGCGACATATCAAGCATCTACTGCATCTATAGTATTGGCCTTTTTCATAATCTAGATGTGTTGTCGATCGTTGTAAAGACTGTAGAGCAACGCAATGATCACACAAGCCCTCTAGCCAGCCGTATATTTCACCGTCATCGTAAGTATTGATTCATTCTAGCGTAAAAATGTATTGATTTTAAATGTACTCTAAACCGATAATGTTATTATTTTTCAGTAATTAATTAGATGCGCGACAATATGGAAGGCGATGAAATATTAATGCAAATAAATACTCAAGACGATCATCAGCCTGGGCCCTCAACATCTAACATGGATCATAGTAAGTACTGAGATTGTTAAAATTAAAATAAAAATTTGACATAATTATGGCACATCTCAATATTTAAGTTTCAGAAGCAGAAGTATCGTCACTACTGATTCGTCAAAACAGCGCAGACTTGCCAAGTAAGTATTGATTGGGGTGTTCCTTTAATAATTTTTTCATCGTTATTAAATGCTCATTCAATACTTTTAGTTTTAGAACAAGCAGTGTCTTCATCTCGGGCAGAAATTGAATACGACTCCGATTCCAGCAGTAGCAGTAGCAGCAGCAGCAGCAGCACCAACGGCAGTAGTAGTAGTACTGATACAGCTGGAGAAGAAATATATGGTAATGGAGGAGGTAAGATTATATAGATTTTTCCTAAGAAGGTGATAAGTGAAGTCGATCTGATGGAGGCGAGGATTAGAAATCAAAAATTCAACGATTTCATTAGAAAAAGCAACGTTTCGTTGGCTTGGTCTGCCAACCTCTTCAGGCTTAAATTATAACGTGTGTTACGTAGTACACATGAAGTCGATGTTGTTCCAACGAAACGTTGCTTTTTCTAATGAAATCGTTGAATTTTTGATTTCTAATCCTCGCCTCCGTCAGATCGACTTAAATTATCACCTTCTTAGAAAAAATTTGGGAGTGAGATATTTTACTCATATTCTATATAGATTTTTGTTTATTTATGAGATAAGGAATTTGGATGATTTTTACAGGAGATTATTTACAGTGCGGTGAAGGATCGCGTCCTCGTTTTACCATTGGAAACGAACCTACACGTCATTATCGTCGTTTTGGATACGAAGGGAGGGAGATTCAAGGAACTATAGCACCACCTCTGCCAGGCCAATATTTGTATTTGGTTAGAGGACTGTATGCGTAATCTTCATGGACAACTATGCACCAGAGGTAGAGCTACCTATTTTATAGGTATAACAATAGACTCTGAATGATTCCATCATGGAGCTCTATAGATGTCGTTCAAACCGATTAAAAATTTCAATTATAAGGAGCTTTCGGAGATGCTATTCAATGCAGTGCAAAGTGCAAATGATTTTAGTATCAGTAATCGGTTATCAATTAACTGTGCTATTGTCAAAGGTACGGCAGGTCATGATCGGGTGCGGCTGACTGAAGATACAGTAAATAAAAAATCAATTCTGTGCATCAAGAAGCCGTCAAACTGGGATATACAATTCAACGCGTTTACGAGATCTGGCAATACGAGATAACGCAATATAATCAAAAAGAACGTAAAGGTGGAGTATTTGCCGAATATATCAACGAGATTTTCGCGCAAAAAACTATGGCGTCTGGGTTTCCACCAGGTTGTCTAACCGAACAAGATAAAGATGAATACGTAAAAGAATTGGAGGTCAATGAAGGTATTAGTTTAAATAAAGACGCGATACAGTACAGCGCTGGTCTAAGATCAGTCACAAAACTATGTCTAAACTCTTTATGGGGTAAATTTGGTCAACGTGAAAACATGACACAGACAGATGTGATTACTAAACCAGAAAGAATGACAGAGTTACTTACCAGCCCAGAAATATACGTTAACGGAATTATACCGGTCAATGACGAAACACTCTACGCCAACTGGTGTTACAACAACGACGCTCTGTTGTCATCTCCAACGACAAGTGTTGTGATTTCTGCCTTTACAACAGCACAGGTCCGACTGGAGCTATTCAAGTATTTGCCAGCGTTGGGCCCCCGAACTCTCTATTACGACACGGATTCTATTTTTTTATGTTAGCAGAGAGGATAGCGGCGAATGCGATTTACCAACAGGTGTGGCTTTCGGCGAACTCACGGATGAATTGGCTAGTAACGGAAACGGTACGTACATAACCTGGTTTTTATCTGAAGGTACAAAATTTTACGCATACAAATTTAAAAAACCGGACGGAAATGAAGAGTACATGTGTAAAGTTAAAGGTATAAGGCTAAATTACTCTAACAGTCTACAAATAAATTTTGATACTGTTCGCGAAATGATTACTTCACAGGATAGTAAGATATTACTATCTAATTTGGCTATTCGACGAACAACATTCCACGAGGTAATAACGCAAAATGAAACAAAGACGTGTAAAACCGTGTACGGAAAGAGAAGATTCGTTGCATTAAGTAAAAGTTATCCATACGGCTACATTCGCGGTCCGTCTACTACTGACGCTTCAGGGGGCCACACCCTGGAAAGTTAGTGGCGCTGGTGTAGCAATACAAAGAGCACACTCGTGACCGATGACGACGCAGTGTAAAAGCAGCACACTGGTATCGCTGTGCCTTCATCATTATGATTAGCAGTGGCGGCGCACCAGAAAACAGCTCATTGGCTGCTGGTGCGCCCCCAACAAGCTGATTTAGCGGTCGCGGAAGGCGCAGCGGCGAAGAGCTCATTGGCCGCCGCTGCGCCGGCGAAAGAGCTGCTTTGCCCCGGAGATAGCCCCACCACAAGGCTCGCGGCGCACCAGAAAATAGCTCATTGGCTGCTGATGCGCCCCAATAAGCTGATTTAGCAGCCTTGAGAGATGCAGTGGCTAAAAGCTCATTGGCCACCGCTGCGCCGGCGAAAGAGCTACTTTGCCGCGGAGCTATCCCCACTACAATGCTCGCGGACTCGCGAGCGGCCGCGCGCGGGGGACACCGGACGCAGTTACGAGCTCTCTCGGGAGAAGTGTTTCAGAGAGCACAGTTAGTGTGAATTATGGACACGCGCTGGAAACATCCGTGGACTTGTACGTTGAGTGGGCCAACCGGCTGCGGTAAAACAGTATTTGTTAAAAAATTTCTGAATCACATTGACCGCTTGAGCGACACTCGCTTCAAACGTATTATTCTTTATTACGGCGAATGGTAATCGGGATACAGAGATCTAGATAAGGACGTTGAATTTCGCGAAGGTCTACCGCAAAACATCGATTGGTTAAACGATCCAAAACCTAAGTTAATCATCATCGACGACCTCATGAGCGAATCGTCCTCTGGATTTACGAAAGGCAGTCATCACAACAACTTGAGTGTAATTTTTATCACTCAAAACATCTTCCATCAAGGCAAAGGCATGCGCGATATATCTTTGAATGCTCAGTACATTGTAATCTTTAGGAATTCCCGAGATCGTGCCCAGGTACCTCATCTTGCTAGGCAAGTATATCCTGAAAATCCTCGATTTTTAGAAGAAGCCATCCGGGACGCAACATCGCAACCTTTTGGCTACCTCTTGTTGGATCTGAAGCAAACTATATCGGATAACTGCCGACTTCTAGCGTGTATTTTCCCCAATGATAAGTACCGGTACGTATACGTACCGCGAAAACAACTGATAGACAGTCAAAACCAAGTTCCAATCGTATCGTTGTAATGACTACAAAAGCGCGTTATCCTTTTGGTCGAAAAGGGGCTACTGTCTTGGCGGCATTGTATCATTTTAACAAAGAACAGCGAAAAGTAGTTTTACAGAAAGCGGCTGAAAAATTGGTTCGTCGTATTTGCGAGTGCGCTTTAAACGTATTGATCGGTAACGTCTTGCTAAGTAAAGGTCACAAGGGACGGCTGCGCAAGCACGCAAAAGTTCTGCGAAAGCTAGCATCACCGGATATCACTTTCCAACGAAGAAAAAACATTATCGTGCAACGTGGCGGTTTTTTGCCTGCTCTGCTAGCACCTCTGATTGGCACGCTTAATCTCGTAAATAAATAACGATGGAACAAGCGAGAAAGATGATTCTCTTACCGCGAGAGAGCCTTGAACGTTTGCAAACCGCGCTTGGAAAAGATAAGATAAAGTCTATGCAAACACCGGGATCGGTGACGAGTAGACTCGATGCTGAAATGTGGAGGAGGAGGTGGAGGTGGAGGTGGAGGTGGTGGTGGAGGAGGAGGAGGAGATGGAGGTGGAGGAGGTGGAGGAGGTGCAGGAGGAGGAGGAGAAGGAGGGTGGGGAGGGGGGGAGGAGTCTATAGAGTTTGTACAAAAATAACTTGCTCTGAATTCAGTCACCAGTTTTATTTATCCAAGAAGTTGCAAAAATTTTGGGATTCGAATGCACGAATAGTATTTTTATAAGGGACGAAGAATTAATATAAGTGATAGACCTGCTCATCTCTCCAATGGGCTTCCGTTCATGCTTATGATTTATAGTGATATTTGCGAACCTTCCGTAAAAGGTGACGTTCAATCGCGATTGTTGCGAGCAGTGTCGTTAAATATCGACGACGATTACACGTATGATAGTACGAGAATCAAGAGTTTCTCCCCATCTATGTACACCTTTATTATTCAACTCATTTCAGACAACCGAAATCGATATAAGGGACCGAAGTGGCCGTGCGATCCCATTCGATTACGGTACTCTGACGTTGACACTTCATTTGAAGAAACTTGACTAGAGCTCATTTTTAATACAGTGATGGAGCGTTACAAAGAATACTTCAATAAGCAAATTGGCGGTGGATATAGCGGAGAGAAGGTGCTTGGTGGGGGTCAACGGATTAATGGTGGGATCGGATGTATTTACGTTGGATCCCCCTACCAAAGGGTCCACGGTGGTATTGGTTCATTTTGGCTGGAATTTTCCGTCGCGTTCTCCCACTTTTCACTCGTGGAGCCAAGGCTGTTGGGAAGGAGGCTATGCATACTGGTATGAACTTTATGTCTGATGTTACCGAGTGAAACACTCCGTTTAAAGAGTCGATTCGCAAACGTTTTAAAGAATCTGGCGAAGTTCTCAAACGAAAAGCAGAGGCGAAATTGGATAAGCTAATGGAGGGGTCTGGATATAATTACCACGCTACGGCTTACCAGTGCAGTTGCGAATAGGCGCTGGCTCTGATACAAATCACAGAGGTAAAAAGAAGAAGAGCAGCTCTAGAAAAAGGAATACAAGAAAACGCAAGTCTAATAGTTCGAAAAAGGCAAGGCTAAGAGAAAACAAACGAAACAAAAGAAGAAGAGAACCACGAGAGATATTTTTGGATAGATAAGATGGCATTTTTACATACCCATTATTGCGAGTGTCTCAAGTCGGAGTTGTTTCTGTTTGAAATTCCTCCTACTCAAACAACGATAGAAAATTCACACTGGATACAATATAAACCAATATCATCTTTAACTGATGACTCACCTATAGAATTTGTGTTTCCTCGCAATAGTGAAGAATATATTGATCTTGCTCACGCGATGCTTAGTCTGCGTGTAAGTTTACAAACTACGGTAGACGTGCCACAAGCCGACAGCCAGGTGCCCAAAGTCGGTCCTGTCAATAATTTTATGCATTCTTTATTTAATCAAGTGGATGTATATTATAATCAAAAATCCGTATCACCGCCTACAAACACGTACGCTTACAGAGCGTACCTTGAAACTTTATTAAATTATGGACCTGCTGCAAAAAATTCGCATTTGATGAGTGTGCTGTGGTACAACGATACTGCTGGAAAAATGGACGACAGTCAAGATACAAATGCAGGTCTTGTGCAACGTCGCAAATTACTGTGCGCAACAAAATCAGTTGTCATGATTGGCCATCTTGACTGCGACGTGTTCACTCAAGAAAAATTATTGTTTAGCTCGTTCTAGTAACGATCGAAGTTGCCGGATCGGATGGGGAAATGAGTGGAAAAAAACGTATATTCGCTAAAGGAATTTTATTAGAATACAATGGTGAAACATGGAGACACTGAAGTAAACAAGAAAATATATATGTGATATATAGATAATATGATAGAATTAAACACAAGCTGAAGGTCTCTGGACTGAGGAGGTCTCGGCCAAGCGGCAGAGGACTGAATGAATGAGCCCCCCCGCGATCCGCGCTTTTATAGAAAAGCCGTAGGCCCTGGCCGACGAGAGGCCCCCCCTCCAAGCGCCACGTGCTCCGAACGAAGCGCGTGCGCGAGCCGGCAGCCACGAGGCGCGCCGCTGCTGCAGCGCGCGAAAATGCCAACGGCCACCGACCCAGGTGCGCGAGAACGAAACAATGCTGATGGCTAGCGTTGGTCCGCACAGATTCTAACAATTATTAATAAACGGTGTCGAGGTAAGAGTGCGATTAGTAAGAACTCGTGATAGTTTTTGTTTCATGGATCCTACGGGCTGTTACTCTGTACATATCGACGAAGCCAATCTTTTAGTTAGGCAAGTCAAAATTAGTCCGGGTATATTACTAGCACACGCCCAATCACTTCGAAAGACAACTGCGAAATATCCTCTCACGAGAGTTGAGGTTAAAGCTCACGAGAGTTAATGCATAGAGGTATTCACGGTGAAACTTTGGATAATATAATACTATGTCAACTGCTAAAACGAATTATAATCGGGTTTGTTGACAATAAGGCTTTCAATAGCGATCGAGCTCTAAATCAGTTTAACTTTGAACATTTTAATATAAATTTTCTATGCTTATACGTTGACGGCGTACAAATACCTTCTAAACCACTACAACCTAATTTCGGAGCTATAATTGTACATTGATGCTTATCATACGTTATTTTCTGGAACAGGCGTACATTTTCTTAACGAGGGTAACCAAATCTCGCCTGAATCATATCCTAATGGCTATTGTCTTTTCGCGTTTGATTTAACTCCTGATCTATCGGCTAACGAATGCACTCATTGGAATTTGATTAAGCACGGTAGCGTCAGATGAGATGTATGATTCGCTGAAGCATTAGCCAATACTATAAATTGTATTGTCTATGCTGAGTACGATAATATCTTGGAAGTTGATGCATCGCGTCAAGCTATTGTAAACTCTAGTGGTTAGAATAACGAAGTGCAGGTGTCGCTGTTGTATTACATATACGTGGAAGATTGGTTTCTTGGTAGCCACTACGTTTCGAGTCGTGATCGTCATTGCAAGCTACATAAAACGATGGATTTAGTTATAGATATTCAAGGTCTCAAAGATACTGACAATAACAATGCACCAAAGGAAATCGCTGTTGTTGCTCTTAACGGTGATTTTCACGGTCATTGGTTAGTGGCTCCGACGGCTTGTGTAGATCATTTGAGCGCTGAAATTAGGAGACAAAATAATTGGTTAACTCAGCATTGCCACGGCATTAATTACTTGGAAGGTGAAATTGATTTGAAAGTGTTTCATAAAACTCTGCAAGATTTATCAAAAAGTGCTCGGAAAATTTACGTTAGAGGCAACGAAAAGTGGTTGGTGCTTCATAAAATTATAGCAAACGAAATCATCAATTTGGAGTACGACGTAGATTGTCTTCCGTTCGATAAGTTATCATCTAATGTATATTGTATGTATCACGCTTGAAAATTTTGGGGTCATAAATATCGATGTGCGTTAAATCACGCTTAACGTTTGAAAGGCTACTTATCTGCACACCTTAGTTATCTAAATAAAAATTTAATCGATCTTCACAATGGGCAGCCTTCAAATATTGAAGATCCTTTCACCAATCCAATCGCATACTGTAGGTGTATTCCAAGCCGATCAAATCCCGCGGGTGTGGACCAAACCGACGGCGTTCATCGTTAACACTGACGACGATACCAAGCCTGGTGTGCATTAGGTTGCGTTCTACGTGGATAGATCTTCTAACGGTCTATAATTTGATAATTTTAGAGTACCGCCTATTATACCCGATCACATAAACGGCTTGCGAAAAAATTGTAAAACATTTCGTTAGAACGCAATTCAGCTTCAAAATGACGAGTCAGATGTATGTGGCCAGTATTGTATTATGTTTTTATATTATACGGGTCATGGTTTACGTTTCAAGAAATTTCTCGACAATTTTTCTGCCAACTTGGAGAAAAATGATAACATAAAAATGCTGATGGAAGTTTCACTGGTAACGGCGGGCGCTTTGTCAGATGTTTACAAAACTGCCGCTCTAAAATTTCGTTGTTATAATATAGTTTGTCAGCACTTTTATTATCGCGCAAAAAATGTTTGATGGAAGACGATACAACACGTGTCATCGAGTTTTATAAAATCGTAGTTGTAATTTAGCCGCTCTATCTACAGATGTGTAATTGTTTAGTCTAGATCGGCACACCCTTTACTTCTTAAATGCTTGCACTATTTAACTTCCCCCGTCAGTTGAAGAGTTGTATTTAAACGATCGGTCCACAGTCTTTCGCATCAGTCGCTTTCTGCTCGTAGAGGTACGTGAATCGTCATGGCAAACATACGACGAGATGCACATCCCACACATCAATTCTTTTGTACACTATTCTTTTGTATACTGTTTGGGTCTCGCCATAGTGCTGCTATAACTACTATTGAATAATAAAAATGAATGCTCTAAATTGCTTTACGATGACAAAGGAGGTTATATTACTATAAAAGAAATTGTTAAGAAACAACCCGAAAGTAAGCCTTGTCAGCCGGTCTTGTTTAGTGATCCAGTAAAACGGATTTTAGGCTTTGAAGATGGTTTTTCAAAAGTAAAAGTATCTTCGACAGATGTAACATCTGTGGCAAAACATCCCGTTAGTCTTGGAAGAGCGATTCCCGATCAATTGTTTATATACTCAAACCTCTGCGAACCATGTATAGTTCGTGATCTCGAAGCTAAAAAATTTAATTTTGGCACTACAATAGCAAAAAGATTTAATCCAATAAATTATGTACCTCTCTTAAATAAAAGATTTCAAACAATCGACATAGATATAAGGGATCAGTTTGGCCAATTGATACCATTCGAGTTTGGAACGTTGACTGTGACGCGACATTTTGAAAGAGAATTTGCGCTATGAGTTTTTACGACGAGCATCATCACCAGTATGGAGGAGGCGGTAGAGGAATCAACAACGTCTATGTTGGCTCTCATCAACAGCGAGGGCATGGATTGGGCTCGTTCTTCACAGGTTTGTTTCGACGTGCTCTACCGTTTCTTGTAAAAGGCGCGCGAACTGTTGTAAAGAAGCTCTACGTGCTGGTGTCAATATTTTCGACGATATTACGGAAAATAAGAGACCATTCAAAGAAGCTTTTAAAAATAGAATGAACGAGTCGGGTCAAAATCTTAAGCGTAAAGTAGTGGAGAAACTCGATAACATTATGAAAGGATCGGGTTATAAAGGCTTGTCCTACAAAAATTTGAAACAGTCTCGTAGTGCAAGTGGTTTGCGACGGATCTCTTCAAAAAGGAAGCGTTCAAAGGCTATTAAACACAAACGTGTGGGAAAGAAAAAAAAACAAAACAAAAACAAGACCAAATAAAAAGTCAAAACGTGCGCGAGTAAAGTCAAGAAGAAATAAGAAAAACATTGATATCTTTGGATAATATTTAAAATAATAATAACAAAAATGTCATTTTCATAGTCAAACCGAGCTGTGTTTAAAAACCGAGGTTGATTTATTTTCTCTTCCTCCTACACAAACAGCTCTAGAATTAACAAGATGGGTATTTTACAAACCCGTGTCGTCATTGAACGACGAGAGTCCGATAGAATTTTGCATAATCGGTCAAAACAAAGACTACTTAGATCTTGCGCATACACTGCTCAAAGTGAAAGTGCGACTGACTCCGTACAACAAGGAGAAAGATGGTCTCGTATCACCTGTCAACAAATTTTTATATTCAATGTTCAAACAAATTGATGTATATCTTAACCAAAAATTAGTCTCTCCCGCAAATAACGCTTACCCCTACAGAGCATACATTGAAAGCCTACTTAACTATAGGCCTGCTGCGAAATCTTCACATCTAACGACAAATTTATGAATCAACGATGTCGCCGGTGAAATGGACGAAATGCCAGCATCTGGAAAAAATGAAGGATTGATAAAAAAGCGCAATTAGTTGCAAGATGGTAAAACTGTCAACCTAATAGGACATTTACACTGCGCTGTTTTAATTAAGACAAACTACTATTAAACGGTGTAGAAGTTCGTTTGAGACTCGTACGCTCCAAAGACGTCTTTTGTTTAATGGATAATTTAGATGTAAATTACACTGTACACATCAACGAAACAACTTTACTTGTTCGTAGCGTAAAAGTGAGCCCTACTGTATTGATAGTTCACGCAAATACTCTCGCCTCAACAACAGCAAAATATCCAATAACACGAGTAAAAATTAAATCTTTTACTATACATAGCGGAATAACTGGTGAAAATTTAGAAAACGTTATTTTAGTCCAACTACCAAAAAGAATTATACTAGGTTTTGTGAATAATAAAGCTTTCAATGGAGATCGTACCCTCAACCCGTTCAATTTTCAAAATTTTTCAATCAACTTTCTTTCGTTATACGTCGATGGTTCGTAGATTCCTAGTAAACCTTTGCAACCAAAGTTTACTGGAAATTCTCCTCAATTTGTCAAAGCTTATCACACATTGTTCTCCGGGACAGACATACATTATATGAACGAAGGAAACGATATTAGTCGCTCAGATTACGCAAATGGCTACTATCTATTCGCTTTCGATTTAACGCCGGACTTATCTGCACACTTTGCCGACCACTGGAATCTAGTAAAACATGGTACTATTAGAATAGAAGTTGGTTTTGAAAAAGCTTTGACCCAGACAATAAATTGTGTACTCTACGCTGGATTCGACAACGTGCTAGAAATAGATTCGTCTAGACAAGTTATCGCAGACTATAACTCATAATCCCCACTCCTTCTAAAAAAACATCTGGAGGGGTGCAGCAGCTACTCTAAACTTCCTGTTGCTGCTGCTGCTTCTACATGCCAGTTTACTCAACGAACCCAGAGAGCTCACATTCCCCACACGTGCACAAACTACCATGGAAAAAATTGATTTTATAATAGACATTCAAGGCTTTCACGATAAAAACGGCGATTTTCTGCCTAAAGAAGTTGCCGTTCTTGGTGTTAACTGCAATAATTTCGCTCATTGGATCATTAAACCGCCATGTAACAGCAATAGTCTACCAAGAGGTATACTCGCTACAAATAGTTATTTAACCATTTATCATCATGGCATCGAGTGGTTTAACGGAGAATCAAGTTTTCAAGATGTGATTCTAACTCTCAAAGAAATAGCCAGAAACGCCGTAAGCATATATGTTCGCGGTTATCAAAAACAGCATTTTCTCGAAAATTTTCTTTCAAGACAAATCAGCAATCTAGAAGAGTACATGTGCCCTTCGTTTAAAAACTTACCACGTGTAAATGAACATTTCTGCTTCTATCATGGTAAAAGAAGAGAATATTTCTCACGTGCATTAGGTTTTGCATATAAACTTCGAGCATGGCTCATGAAAACTCTCCATTCCATAAAACCATTATCAACAACAACAAAAACAACAACGCCACGAGACGAAGTAGATAGCTCATTACAACATCTTGATGATTTGTGCAAAAAAATACAAAATTTAAAAACTTATTCTTCTACGTAATCTACGCTACTCGATACAACACCCTCACCCTCAGAAAACAGTTTAGTCAAAAGTGGGGATACGTCGCTAGACGAAAATCATCATTCCAAGCATGAACTCACTTCAAATACAGCAAGCTCTGCATCATATACCAGCGCAAACTCTGGGAGTGTTTCCTGCAGACAAAATTACGATTGTGTGGACTTGTCAGTGGTTGCATTTATAGCTGTTTGAACGATAAGAACATCAGCATCTTCGTCAGCTTGTTTAGTGTGAAAAGCAGATGTTTCTAGTTTTTGACATAAATGTAAAATAAAACGATTTTTATTCTTCTCATGTGAAACAAATTTCTCTTGAGCTACTGTAGCATTCATCGACAAATCAAATTGAATTTCTGTACACTGTTATCTAGCCTGTCGTCGCTGTCTTTCTACGCCTTTAGTGCTATTTTTCAAGTTTTCGAGATAGCCATCGAATACAATAAAACTATTTGGAACGTAGTATTTTTTAACATAGCTTACATAACGATCCAGAATAACATTGTAGCTTTCTTTTTGTGCCCAAACGACTTTATGCAATAAAAATCTACCGTCAATAATATGAATACAGTTTTGCAAAAATGGCCCCTCATAAATTGGTTGAAAATAATCGTATAATTTTGACTTTTCAGTTTTGCGCATTATACCATTGTCAAAACTTGAAAGTGGATAAGGTGCTAGTTCATATGCAAAACAATCTTTTAATTCAGTTTTACTCTCCATTGCTACAGCAATCTTTTGGAATATTAATGTAGGATTAATGCTGACATCTTCATTTCTTATTTTAATGCAATGTACATCTTGAAGAGGCACGACTCGATCTTTTCTTTGAAATTTAAGTTGACTGAAATTATTTCCAATAATAGTATCCATCATTTTCAAACCAACTTCCAAAGCATTGTGACAATTGATTTTTTCAGTGCCCTTTATTCCTGTACTAAGTGAAACAATGGTATCGCAAACTGGAAAAGGTTGATTAATTGAAAAAAAATCTAACAATAACGTCAAAGCTGAGGTATCTTCTTTAATGCGTGAAGGACGAGCATCAACGTGCTGTTCTGAGGTAGCGAAAGATATATTACAAAACGTTTGTATTGAATTACTAATATCAACGAAAAAGGGCATTGTCAAAATCCATTTTGCCAAAACAGAATCCGTCATACCCCTGCTATGTGTGAGTCCTCCACTGCTTTTCATTGAGCGCACAAGTACTTGTTCAATGGACATATCAGACCAAATGCCACTCCAAAATTTATCAGATCTCCTGATAGTAAAAAAGCCCTTTTTTGTATATTTTTCGTATTTTAGCGGGTCCATTTTTTGTTCAAGATTTAGCATATCTTGTAAATAAAGTTGACAAGATTTCGCGTACAAGTAGCGCCCGCTCGCATGGAAAAACGGTAACATTTTTCTTATACTTTCTAAATGTAAATTCCAATTACCCATTTTCTCAACTTCTATAAATTGTCTCATTATTGTAACCATATCAAAATATTGCAACCATAACTTAGCAGTTGGTCCTCGCTGTCTGATTTGTTCAACATGTTTTAGAAATTTGTCATAAATTTTGAGATAATTTTCATCATTTATCTCATTTAATGTATTTGTTCCAGAACAGAATCATCTAATATTCTATTTTCATTATCTGTTAAATCAAAGGAAGATAACATTATTTTTCCCAAGGCTAAATGTGTAAGGATATGCTCCCGTACAACTCTTGAGTAAGCATGGCCATTTAAAATTTTATCAACCGAATTTTCTGCAAAATTTTATAAAAAAGTTCTTTCAAGCCACTTCCGTCCATTATGAATCCAATAGCACTCATGAAGGACATTAGTAAATGGAACCCCCGCCTAATTTGGCAATTACTGATGATAATTCCCCTTTAGAACATTCTAGTATTTCTCGCGCTTTATAGTACAAAGGCTGATCAAATGTGACAAAAGTATGTTTTTGGTTTATCTCCTGAAATTTTATGCGGGCTTGCTGAAGAACAGTATAAATAGTGTCATAACTGCTCGGTGGAGCATTAACAAATTTTTCATAATTGAGAGCTTTTGTTATAGACTCCTGTTACGAGTTATAGGCTCACACGTAACACTCCATAAATTCATTCCAGTCTGAAAAATCAAGTGAGTATCGGTGTTTTCCAAAGATCCAGAAAAAATCTGTTTTAGATAACTTAATATCGAGAGATAAAGGGCTTATTTTATTTAAATCTTGAACAAAGATATTTTCCATTCCCGAACGAGAGGGCCTGTGAAAGACTTCTAAATCAATTTTATCGTATTTTTCAGGGACAACAGAAGATGTCCGTGCGGATAATCTGTCGATAGATTTAATGAAAAAAACTGAAGATTGCGGAGTAAGAATTTGAATACCATCCATGGCATGGAAAGGGTTACGCCTATCTATAGTGTTAATATTATGGTAAACATTTTCAAAAACAAACTGCATATACGTATCATCGTAATTCGTCTCTTGCGGAAAAGCTAATGCTGAACTTTCAAATAATTGTGTTTCTTCATAAGAACAGCATAATCCTAAAGAATTCAAAATTTTTATAAGATCTTTTGAACCATACTTTTTGTTAAGCATAGCACCTAAGCCGACTTGAATAGAAGATACAAAAGATCTTGGACGAGTAGCTGTTATTATGACGTAAGCTATAGATGTTATTTTTGGTTCATAATTTCTTGTGCTGGACTTTTTTTTTAATATAATTTCATCTAATAAAATTTTCAAAGTTTCGCGTATACAATTATTTACATTCTCAAGAAAACAATCTGGAGCTGGATACAAATGCATGTCATAAACTGCTGATCTAATATCTTCTAAAATTATTTTTGAAACAGTTTTAACCAGTCATATACGCTCTTCGTTCTCATTGTTTTTTCTACTTTTATACCAATTATCTGTCAAAATTTTACCGCCCATATCAGTAAAAGTTAAAATAGGCCCGTCTTTAGATGAATGTATTATAATATCATTTCCAAAAGTATTAAATAAATGTTTTTTTATATATTTCATGTTGGGCCATTCATCGCTATCAAAATTTTGTAGTATTGCTTTTATACTAAATTGACATTCTTCCTTAATTGCAAGTATGTATTCACTTACGAATTTAGCAGCTTTCGTAGTATTTGAATCTTCGACTTCCTAACTCTTTTTAAGTGTATTATACAACTCCTTATTACAATTATCGTGATATCTTGCGCCTACATTTTTTAAATCAATCAAAGGAGTAATGTGGGAAATCACAGTAATGCATAACTTATGCGTAGAATTAAAAAAGGTATTCAAAAGAGTTTATTTTGCATCACTACTTTGAACCATTCGAATGATATTTCGCTGTTTTGCAGAATACTTTTTCTGTTTTTCTATAAATACATCCGATGCATCTTCTCCACATATAAAGCATCGATTTTTAAAATCGAATTCCGCAACAGAACGAGTTGCCGGTGATTTTGAGGCTTCTAACTTACGTATTTGGGCTAAAATTTTTGGCTCATTTGTATAAGTCTTCGCACAACTCTCACGAACAGTAATAGAACAATATCTTCTCAATTTCAAATGTTTTCCATCCTGTCTTTTGATACTTGCTTGTATATAATTTTTTATAGTTTGTTGTTGAACTTCACGCATCTTCTCGTTAATCGTGTAAGGTTTGTCGCATAAAATGAAGATTCCAGTATCTTCGTCCATTCTACTCTGCAATAATATAAAAGATTATTTTATTACAATCATTGTTGCTAACGAAAATTATATATAACGAGTGAATAACAGATATAGAAAATATATATAAGTAATAAATTTAAAAGAGTATCATGTTAAACAGTTAGAAAATGTGTATCTGTATAAAGATGTTGTGTTTACATTTTGAGTTTTGAAATATACACACGATATGTATATCAAGATATAAATATGTTTTGAAACTGTCACAACTGCGTGCGTGCGTGCGTGCATGCGTGCGTGCGTGCGTGTGTGTGTGAAGTATAAGAACATTTGTAATAAATTTTGATTTAGAGAACATAATATATTTTAATAATGAATTGAATAATAAAACAAAGTTATTATTCTCATAACTTTTAGTTTGTACAAAATTTCTATGCATATAATGTATTTAGAGTTATGTACTTCATTGAGTATTTAAAAAGTAGATATTAAATTACATTGAAATAATTTTTGAATATGAAAATAATACCTCAAAATTTAAAAAGATATACTTACAAATTTTGAAAAACTTGAAATAAATTAACAGATGCTCCGAATTTCCAAACTGGCATTATTTATCACAGCTTTTAAACTACAAACTATACAATATTTTCGATGATTCTTTGTTCTAAAACTCGTCTTTCAGGCTGATGTGACTCGCACGAGAACACTTCCAAAACTAGCTACCTTTCCTACGACGGAGACAACCTTTTGTGTTCCAACCGTATACCTACGCATAAAGGATATGTAACAGTCGAAATATATTCTGCCATATGTAGAAGGGGCGTCAAACTTTTGAACGAATCCAAGTAGGGGGGACGATTCTCTCTCAACTGGCTAAATTTACAGTAAGATTATAAAATTTTAACCTGGTCCTTTGACCTGGGGAATTACTCGTTCGATGGTCGCCGTAATGACTTTATTGTCCCTACAATACCTTCAAATCGTGGTGAAAATTTAAGATCTTCTCAAATCTTAAGTATGCAAGATGTTATATATCACAATAATAATTGTCTGTAATTTGTACAAAAGGCCCAATGCAACAAATTATGGGAAATTCAGTCAGTATCTCCAAACGCAGTATACCACGTGCTATTATTTAAACTAACAGTGTGAATAGTGCGAAATTATTTTAACTAATACATGTCTACAGTTAATAATGTACACTCTCCGGCGATATTTTTCTTAATATAAATTTTTTGCAACATTTAAAAATAATTATTTATTTTAACAACAATATCACAATAACGATTAATAATTGAGGGCCGAAGCCTACCTAATCGAATTCCTCTCATTTTAGCATATCGATTTAAAAAAAAAAAATGATCTCATTTGGAGTTATAGAAGCCGAGATATGACAAGTTTAGATCACGCGTTCATTTTAAAGGCGCGGTTTCGGCACTCTTCTTCATCTGATTTTCACGCACCGACGTCGCAATGTTTATTATTTTTTTATTACTAAAAGAACGTGTCCAGTGCATCTAGAAATTTGTACAAGAAGAGTTCTTGTAATATCCTGTCAAGACCAATTTTGATTGTTGTTAAAAAGCAAATAGTTTAACGATAAACCCTCGTCATCTTTGGAGAGTTATATCTCACGATCTATACGTTCAATCGAGACCAGCGTGATTTTAAATGAAAGGCGATTGCAAGAACTCTCATTATATGTGTTATAATATTTTTTTACTTGTAAAATGGCAGTGTAGAAGTAATTATTTATAAGGAAAAAATTTTCCGAGCATTTAAAATTGCTTAAAAAATTATTAACAATTATAAAATTGATATTCTGACGATGCTAGATGATAGCTGGGAACATTATGAGTACGTAACAAAATCAGGATCGATTTTAGATAATCGGTTTGGCTCTGGCATTAATGCAACAAAATAGTGATTTTTTCCACCGAGTTTAGTTAACAAATGAATTGTGCGAAAACTTTACGACTGATCGAAATCAGCTTTGGGGGCTTTATTTATATTGCTTTGAAGTACTTACATACAAATTTTCAAAAGGATAGAACCAGCCCTTAATAATTCTACAAGTGCTTCAAAAATACCCTATTTTTCATACTTTTTTTGCGAGTTTATTGCTATTTTGCTATGTAATTATTGCATTTCCATTTTTTTATTTAACTCTGACTTATAGAAAATTTCATGGGGAACAAATTTGGTCCAATGAATATTTTCTCTAAAACGTAGAGTTAAGAAGTTATTTTCAATAATGTATGAGAAAAACCATGATTTCGACATATTTTTTCACGTTTCGATTGTTCCTGTTGTTATCATAACATTTTTTTTTTGGTGCACCCCGATATTTTCGTTCTATATGCTATGGAGAAGCTATGGCCAAAAAAGATAATCTACGTCAGAACGCATCCATATCTGAATGATTATGGACTTAATGCTCCTGGCCTATAAACCATTACTCCGTCGTCGTTTTATGATAGATCGGAACCAGCAACGTCGCATTTCTTTTGCCTTCCAGAGAGCTTCAATTTTCTTTTTTGAAAGTAAAAACTTGGTCGGAACCAGCCTGAGATATTCACGATTAAATTTCACTTATTTTGCAAAGTCACTAAACTTCGATTGGCTATAACTTTTTTCTCGGAACTTTAAATCGCACGAAATTTTGGCAGAAAGTTAGTTCTTTTTACGCTGAAACTGCCCTAGAAATTTCACACTTGGGAATAACTTCCAAAATTTTTGCTACGACGTATACAGTACACTCAAAAATCAATAAATATCGATATAAAGGAGAGGCTCTTGGCACCTACGTCCCTAACTGTTTTAGTCATATCTTTTAATATTATGAAGAAAAATTAATTACTAAAAATAATAATATTATTTTAACACACCCCATCGTAAGTGCGTAATTTATTCCCTCGCGGCGGGGAACAAATACATTTCCTTAAGTGTTGTAATTTGATTTTCTGGAGAAGAATGCAAACAGTGTCGCATTATTGTTCTTTTAAGAGTACCACCAATAGCATCACAAGGACTTTTCCCATGGCTTGTGGCAAATAAGTTGTACGATATTACTTTTATTTTGAAATCTTACTCATGGCAACAGATGTTTGCTAAATTGTTTCGAAAGAGAGTATAAGGAAATAGATAAATTAAGTACAGACCGCAAAAGTATTATATTTCAAATCAGTTACAGAAGATGCCCATTCTATTATATTAAAATATCATTACATTATATATTTAAGACTTACTCATTTTTATATTGCGGAGCATCTCTGAGAAGTTAATGATGCCTTTAATCCAAGAAAACTCTTCGTGTATAACTTTCATTAATTCTTCTTGAAATGCATGAACAGTATATGCCATCTGATCTTTAGTATCACTAGTAATACTGTTAAAATAAAGGGATAGTCGTGGTTGGTGGTAAAATGATTATTTATTATAAGAGAAAGAAAGTACAACAAAGCGCCATACGCTTGGGCACCACGTGCCGCTTCGGACGAGAGCTGAGAGCCAAGAGAGAAGCGCGAGTCGGCCGCTGCCGCTTGACATACCTTCTGGCTCACAGACACACTCGGGAGGGGAGACTTACATGTGTGCATACGTGTGTCGCGCGCTGTAAGTTTCCTTCTCACGGAACCTGAAGCGTACAAGAGAGAGTGAGGTTCCCTTCGCACGGAAACTGAGCGATATACAATATATATGTATCACATTTTCAACACGCCTCCTTACATATATATTGTGCGCTTAAATTTCACAATTAACAATCTTTGGTTTTTGTTTTTCTTTAGTATAATAATTACTTTGTCTAATATTCTAATTTTAAGTTTGCTCTAAACTTTTCAAATTTTATCCGTCCTAATGACTTAGTGAAGATATCTGCAGGATTTTTATCTGAATTAATTTTTATAACATCGATAGTACCTTCTAAATAATTTTCATTTACGATGTGGTAATGTGTTTCAATATACTTAGAATTTTTTGTTAAATTTCCACATTTACTTATACTAATCGCACCTGCATTATCTTCATAAACACATATGTGATTGTTAATTTCTATTTCAAATTCTTTTAGCAATTCTTTAATTAATTTTACTTCACTCACGCATATAGATAACGCAACATACTCAGCTTCGGTAGACGACTTGTTACAATATATTTTTTTTTTCCAATATATACTATTTCCATTCATTTTAATTACACAACCAGTCGTAGATTTTCTATCAACTACATCTCCTGCCCAATCAGCATCAACATAACATTCTAAAATATCAGCATTTAGATTTTTCTCGTATGTTAATTTTAATTCTTTTGTATAATACAAATATTTTAATATTCTTAGTGCATATTTATAATGACTCTGATCATAACAATTTTGAAATCTACTTAGGTAATTTACAGAATAACAAATATCTGGTCTAGTACTAGAGCTTATGTACAAGAGTGCTCCAATTAAATTTCTATATTTTATAGCATTTGATGCTGATAACGCAGGTTCACATTTCAAATTTTGTTTCATCGGAGTAGCATACAATTTCGCATTTTCGATATCATATTTTCTCGCTAAAGACTCAATATTATCCTTTTGATCTAAAGTCATAATATTATTATCATAGCCATAATTGATATTTATTCCTAAATAAATTTTTATTTGGCCCATATCTTTCATTCTAAATTTCACAGATAATTTCTTTTTAATAAAGTCTATCAATTTTTGATTTTTACCACAAATTAATAAATCATCAACAAAAATTATTAAATAAATCTTCTCATTTTCAATTTTTATGAAATATAAACAATAATCGATTTTACTTTTCTCAATACCTAATTCAATCAAATATTTATCTAAGCACTCATACCATGAACGTGAACTTTCACGGAGTCCGTACAAAGCTTTATCTAATTTGCATACTCTTCCTGAATTATCATCATAACCTTGAGGTTGTTTAACATAAACTTCGGATTTTACTTTTCCATTAAGGAATGCTGACTCGACATCCATTAGATAAATTTTAAAATCATTTTGCACACAGTAATTTAATAAGATTTTTAATGTTTGAGTTCTCGCAACAGGTGAATAAATATCATCAATTATTTCCTTTTGCTGAAACCCTCTTACTACAATTCTAGCTTTAAACTTATTATTTGCCTTTTTTGTATAAACTCACTTTAAGTCTAACGCCTTTTTATCTATCGGTTTTTTGACTAATTTCCACGTTTCATTTTTTTTAAACATTCAATTTCTTTATTCATAGCTTCTTGCCATTTTTCGCTCTCCTTACTATTTATTGCTTCATTGTAATTTTCTGGATTATCAGCGCTTACATAATTTACGTATATACAATTTGTTACCGGGTTTCCGTATCTATTTACAGGGCTTTTCTTTCTTTCAGTTCTTCTTACTACCTTTAAATTACCTTTACTCGTACTAGGTGCGCTATTTTTGTATTCATTATTTTCAATGTTTTTATTTTCGTTAATTTCGTTGTTTTCATTTTGCTCCTTTTCATTTTGATTTTCTAAATCAGATTCGCTTCGCCTACTCTTCCCGAGGGCCGAAGTAGGGGGAAGTATAAATTCATTGTTATTTTCATTTAATTAACTATTATCACTAAATCCAACTAACTTTACATTTTCTTCAACAATATCAACATGTTTTGCTACAATTACTCTATTATTTATCAAAACTCTATAGTCTACATTTTCGTAACCAACTAATACTCCTAAGTCTGCTTTTCTATCCCATTTACTTCTCCTTTTGATTTCCGGAACTCTAACAAAAACTCTACTTCCGTACAATTTTAAATTCCTAATATCTGGTTTTTCTCCCATCATAATCTCATATGGAGTCTTTTTCTCAAAAGTATTTGCTAACGTTCTATTTTTCAAATAAACAGCCGTCTCAACGACCTCTGGCCAAATCTGTTGTGTATTCTCGCGTCTGCTAGTAAGCATCTTGCTGTATCCATAACCGACCTATTATACCGATCGGCAGTTCCATTCAATTCGTGAACATACGGAGGGCATGGTTCAATATAAATTCCCTTTTCTTTTGCAAAGTTATAGATATCTTTATTTAAAAATTCTCTACCGTTATCACATCTTAAACGTTTTATTCTTTTTCCCGTTAAATTTTCAACTAAATTAACATACGTAACAATACAATCAAAGACTTCATTTTTTCCTTTCATAGTATATACTGTTGCAGCTTTATTATAATCATCAACTAGGACTAGAAAGTATCTTTCCCCCCTAAATCCTTCTGTTTTATGTGGTCCATTTACATCAGCATGAATAATTTCTCCTATATCTTTGGCTCTATGACATCATTTTCAAATCTAGTATTAGTCATTTTATTTTGTACACACGTACCGCATTTCAAATACTCGTTTTCTAAATTACTTGGTAATAAACCTTTAACTAAATTATTTCGACTCAAAATATTCAGATATCCAAAATTAACATGCCCCAACATTCTATGGAATTTTTCTTTCAAAGTCATGCCGTTATTTACATTTTCTGTTACGTAGGTCTGTTTATTCTCTAACACAGTGTTTATCTTATACACATTATTTACTTTATTTGCTACTGCTATTAATTCGTTTTCTCGGTTATAAATTTTTGAAGTATTTCCTATCGAAACAATTTTAAAATTTTCTGCTACTTTCCCGAAACTCATTAAATTCCTATCCATTTCTTTTACAAAAAATACATCTTTTATTTCAATTTCTGTTTCATTATAATTTGTTATAAATTTAGCTTTAATATCTCCTATAGTAGTTGCTCTTAAGGTACGACCACCTCCCACTTTTACGTTAATCGGATTTTCTAATTTATTTACTCTAGCAAAGTATTTACAATCGTTAATAATATGATCGGAGCATCCGCTATCTAAAATCCATTCCAACTTACTTTCGCAACTATTTACCTCTACATTATTATTTACGATACCCTCTGCTTCGGTTATGAAAGTCGTCGGGTCTCGACTCGTGTTCTGTCGATCTTGCCGCTGTTGGCTGCCTCGTCCTCGCTGACATGTGCCTCTGCTGTGGTAGCCGCCGTTGCCTCTGCTCTGATAGCCGCCGTCTCGTTGTTGCTGTTGAGAACGCGCACCTCTTCGCGGTTGCTGCTATCCTCCTCCTCGCGAGCCTCTCCAGGAATTCCTCCCATTGCTCGTACATTCGTATTGAAAATGACCGGGCTTTCCGCATCGGTAACATGTACCGTCCTTTCCTTTTTCTACTTTAAACACATTTGAATTTTCATGTTTACTTCTTGAATTCTGATTTTCTTCTTTTTCACGGTTCTCGTACATTTTCATTTTTTCAATTACATAATCTACGGTTCTTTCTTGTTCTGGTAGCACATCAACTAAATCGCCAATATGGCATAATGAGCATGGTAGTATTCTTAATATATAATTTAACTTTTCCTTTTTATCTATTGTATCGCCGGCATTTTTTAATTCTGTGATTAACTTTTCGAATTCATTATAGAATTCACTCACTTCTGTGTAGTCTCTTAATTTTAATCTGTCTAGTCTATTTCGAACACAAATTTTTAATGCGGCTGACTCACGCAAGTACAACGTGTCCAAGAAGCGCGAGTCGGCCGCTGCCGCTTGACAAACCTTCTGGCTCACAGAACACTAGGGAGGGGAGACTTAAATGTGTGCATACGTGTGTCGCGCGCTGTAAGTTCCCTTCTAACGGAACCTGAAGCGTACAAGAGAGAGTGAGGTTCTCTTCGCACGGAAACTGAGGGATATACAATATATATGTATCACATTTTCAACAAATACAATAGCTCATTTGTTGTAAATTTTCGCTATGCTCAATCTTGTAATATACTACGAAAGAGTGAACTGTTGCTTGCTGATTATTGTAATAAAATGCCTCAACCGAATTTTGAATTATGAATGAGTAATTTTCAGAAAAATCCATTAGAAGTAAGCAAGGGTCAGAATCCAAATTCTTTTTACAATAGCCTAAATAATTTTTTTGAGAGTCTGCAATAAAATGATGTCATGTTAAATTCCAGATATCGGAAAATAATGAATCTGAAAATTTGTCTTTATTTTCAGTGTAACTTTCAAGTGAAGCTCTACAACCATCACGATCCCAGTGTTTAAATTTCACAGTCTCTCTGAGCTTATTCAAGCTCTGTATAAGGGGTAAGCCTCGGTTAAATTAACTGACTTTTTCTTAACAGATTGTTAATTCATTGTCGCGGGAAAATAAATTTTTTTTTATTTAGCATTTACATAGTGAATTTTCTCAAGAAATCTCTCATGCAAACCCTTTCTTAAAAATCAATTTTGTTTAAAAGTAATAAACAAAAATGTAAAGTAATAATTCGTTTTTATAAACGAAACAAATTGAGTTCATTTAATATTAAAGAGAAAAGAATTTTATTATTATCACATATATAGACGTTAAAAACTAATTAATATTTATACAAATTATTCAAATTTTTGGCATTGAAACGTTTTTCTCAAAACCATTGAACTATGTAATGTCGAAATCAGTCTTTTTTCTTTCTTAAAATATAAACAGTCTTCCTTATAAAAGCTCTAACCACTATTATAATATAAGGTGTAAGTGAATTTTAAATAGTTTAAATTTGGTGGAAAGTGAATTTTCATTAAAAATATCTGTTTTAGCATATGAAGAATCTGTCGTAAATACAAATGATCCCGTATGGAAATAATAATTGCAATAAAATGTTAGAAATTGAAGAAAATATAAGAAAATATATAAAACTGTACAGAACCATTGGTATTCGAACATTGTTTTTACAGTTTTATACACTTTATTACATTTTCTTACACTTTTATACGTTTTCTTACAAATACGAATAATTTTTCTAAATTAGTCTGCAAAAACAAATTGTAATAAAATGTAAGGAGAGATGAAAAAAATATAAGAAAATATATGAAAATGTAGGAAAATGTATAAAAATATAAAATATTACATATTCTTACATTTATATACACTTTTATAAACTTTTAAGCAATTTTGTATATTTTTATATGTTTTTTTACATTTAAATTTGTATATATATGAGAAAATTTTCTGGAAAAAAATTTAAATTTTCTAAATGTATAATAACGTGTAAAAATGCATAAAAGTATATATAACCGTATAAATCGTTTCGAATAAAATGTCCGAAAACCAATGGTTTTACACGGTTTTATACAATTTCTTAAGGTTTTCTACATTTTCGTACATTTCTTTTTTTCATTAGGGATATAAAAACCAATTTCAAGAAGTCAAGTTAAAGTCCTGATAAGGAAATTCATTAGCAGTGGTGATGAAGGAAGTACTTAATTAATAACTGCCATCAAGACTGTTTTGAATTTCTCTATCGAATAAAAAAATAGTTGATATTAGATTAAGTGAAAATTATACGAGGAATGTGTTGCTACAATACTGTTACAACTATTCTAAAACATTTTAAACATGGATAAGTGTTTTATTTATAAATAGGTTAAGTGAATGATAAGTACTACATTTGCAAATAATTTCTTATATAACTTTAAATGAATAATAGGAGTATTATGAAAATACTTGTGATAATATGTATTATAACGATCTTCACCAAATTCCAGCTCAGTGGGTCAAATGGTTAAGAAAAAAAGTATACGAGATCCGGAATTTATGCAAAAATTAGTGTTACATTCAAGCTATTACTACCTTGCAAATAAAGATAGAAGATCCCACGAGGGCTTAAAATATTGGTTTTTATGTATAATGTAAGCATGTCATATTATTTTAAATGTATGATTAACAAAAAATGTATTGCATTAATTTAAACAAATCTTATTTTTCTATTATTTAACCGAGGCTTACCACTTAAAAATAAAACCAACATATTCAAAATACAAAAACGAATAAATAAATATTTTATTTATTTAATGTGTTTCTTTTTAATTACTAATATAAATTTACATTTTTATGATGTATTATTAAATAAAGCTACTTAAGCAAAAGAAGAACTATTACGTACCACAGCTTTTTCTGAGATTTCTAGATTCCTTGTGGATGTAGCGTGAACATTCAAAATACTTCGAAAACTGTACAAAGCTCCAGTTTTGAGGTAGTACGAATAATAATATAATTTTTTCATTGGTAGTTTTCAAAATTTTATATTTGATTTGTAAAAAGTCAATCATTTCTTTGACTGCAGAACTATTCTGTACAACATTTGTTGTCACTGTATTTTCAAATAATGAAACGTCTGTATTATAAACTCTAGAGACTTTTGGAACTAATTTTGGTAGAAAATTAAGAATCAAGTTTTGCGCCTCTGTTTTCAACCGATCTTCTGATAACTTTAGTTTTTTCAGAGGAAGCACATCAAATTCTTCACAAATATTGATTAATGATTTTAACTTCTGACTTGACGTTTTATAAATTGATCCACTAAAAACAGTATTTGAATAAGAAATATCAGATGAAATATTGCTTTGTTGAGATTCAGGTTGATTTATTTTATTTTGATTTGGATTATCTTCAATAGGTAACGCATCATTATCAACTTCCACATAAGAGCTACTACCAAATAAGCTTGATTTAACAGAATTTTCTCAAGTTTTACAAAGCTTATTTCCTGGAATCAACTTTTTTCTTTAAAATGTTATAAAAAAGGTTCGATGTTTTTATACTTATTATTCTTAGATCCTTTGTTATCTTTTTTAGGTTTAGTTAAAGGATCACATCATTTATCTTTCTATAATGAATAATAATCTAAATATTTCTTTCTATGATGATTACAAATGAAGCCAGTTAATACTTTATTAAAACCGTCTATTCTACATTTCAATAATGCTTTCTTTCCCAATATTTCTCCTTTAAATTGCAGTATAAGCAATTGCCGCCTTGGGGGCCTTGGTCGCCTTGAAGGCATTGTATGACTTCAAACAAGGTAATGTAAATTTAACAATAGTATTTTTATGAAAAATTATAATATATTATACGTTATAAAACCATTACTTAAGTGATAATAATGTCTGAATGCTTATTTACATTTATAAATGCAAGGTTTTATCGCCAAATAAGCAATTTAAGGGCTTTTACGTCATCAAATAAGGTAATGTAAAATAATTAAGGTTACTTTCATTAGAGATTTTTATACATTTTACCATGTGATATCATAATCAAGCAAATAATCATGTCTGTATGCTTGTTTATATGCATCAGAGGAAGGTTCACCCGCCAAAACTGTACTTTTAGAGGAAAATACCATTCAATTTTAAAACAATTCAAGGGCTTGTATCTCAGAATACTCAAAGCGTTAGGGTCTGGTATCGCACAAGCTTTTATTTCTAAGTAAAAAAAGAAAGATCCTGCGAGCTGGTGAGGATTCATGGCCCGGATCTGAGATACACTCGTTGTTAGAAAAACATTTTTTCAATGCAATTTTCGAACAGCTACTGCTTCACCAGTTTTTTAAAGCTTTCTAGCGTGTCACACATAATTTCACTAAGGTTTGAGCCTTCTTCCTCGTTCTTTATGTTATTTAAAAAAAAATAATAAAAAATGCACGCGTTATGCACTTTTTACTGAAAAAGGCAGTTTTTAGAAAAATGCATTTTTCTCGAAAAAGCCTATTTTTTTCTCAATTTTATTTTGTTGTGATAGGGGATGTAAATACCTATCTAGACGTATTTGTGAGATTCGGGGAATTTGGTCTGGGATAACGATCACTAATGAGATAACACATAAACAAATTTTTTATGCTTAACGCTTATATATAGTGATATAACAATGATATAACAGTCAATATAAAGATGTTTATCTTTGTGCGTATATAAGTAAAACACATGTACATGTGGCTACTTGTATGAGTTTATGTACTAATACATTTGTCCGCTAGATGGCTATCGTTTGACTTAACGTTTACCAAGATAAATTCGGTTTCTGCTATATAACACAATTCTAGTCTTTTTTAAAACTATCATCTTTTGAAAATTATTACATATTCACACCTTATTAACTTAAGAGGACGTCGTAGATGGAAACAAAGATCCCTGTTTTATCGGCTATTTCAGTAATTCAAACTTTTCTTCCAAACCAAAATACCAATCGACGTAAAACTTTAGGAAGTGAATTCAAATTAAATAATGAAGAGGGGACAACTATTATTATATTGAAATAAGCAAAAAATACTTTTTCTGTAATTTATGGCTTACCGGCCGCGTGCTAGCATAGCAGCTTGTTCGCTATGCCTCCCCTTTTGCAATATTTTTATAGGTCATTCTGAATATTTTGAAATAAACACGTATTTGTCCCCGCTCACTTACACAACAAAGAATGTTTATAAATTTGTAGCATACCTTTTAGTGGACTAGAAATTACAAAAACCTTGAACTACTGCCGAGGTGATTATGCTGCTTGATTGAAATTGTGGAGCAGACGACACCTACCCATATATCCTAATTTCGCTTGGGATACAAAACACTGATAATTCTTGCGTAAAAGAATAGTTATCCCCGCTCACTATTACACTAAAGAATCTTTTCAATTGTATTTGGTCAACAAAAAATTCTTATTTTTCCAAAAACCTCGAATTACTCAGCGAGGTGACACAAGTTCGGAGCGTGCTAAGCATATAATCGTACCGCGCAGCCAACTTCAGAGCCTTCAATCGTGTGTACAGTACCAATTACCATGCAGCGCTCCAGTATAAGTGTCTAGTGGTGGCGCTGATCGCGCAGTGGGTGCGGGTCGGGTCAAGAGTATCAAGAGAGTCCCGTGCGGTAACGCACCTAACCTAATCGTAATGTATACATGTGCGCGACGCAAGTTGCTTGCTTCCGCTCGTCACAAGGTTAACATCCAGCGAATGATTGATGTTTAACGGGAGTGTGTAAAGATACGGTGGACTGCGTGCGCGGGTGCAAGCGAAGAAGATAAAATAGCCTTAGGAGTATGGAACGTCGACGCGACGTACCGTCATCCTCGTCGTCGCCGCCTTGGCCGCCGAGCTGCGTCGACGTGTCGTCGTTGTGCCTGCCGCCTGGACCGCTCGCAGACGGCGCAGCCTGGAGCGCCGCATCAGCCGCCCACCTCGCAGACCGTATTAAACACCAAGTTACAGATCTAAATAATCAGCAAGTGTGGAGATACTGCATTTTCTGTGTGTTTTTCAGAATATTTTCAAGAAAAGTCATTTTCTCCAAACTGGCTGATGGAGTAGATCTGAAACCTAATATACAATGCCTCAGCGTGAACTGGATTGTGTGTAAACATTCTCATAAACTTTAAGCGAGGGTGAGGAGGTCTACATTGGAAATGCAAACGCGTTTTTTCGACTTTTCATTTCAAAGATCCCTTTCCATTCTCTGCAAATATTTCAAACTTTACACACACTATGTAATACATGCTGAGGGACTGTTTATCATGTTTTAGATCTAAATAATTAGCAAGTGTGGAGATATTGCAGTTTGTATGCTCTTTTTAAGAAAGGTTCAAGAAAAAAGTTATTTCCCCTACACTGGTTGATTGAAAAGATCTAAATTTATTATACAATGCCTCAGCATGCATTGCACTGTGTGAGAACATTCTGGTAAACTATGAGAAAGGGTGAGGAGGTTTTTGTCGCAAATGCACATGCGGCTTTTCGACATTTCGTTCCAAAGATCCCTTTCCATTCCCTACAAGTATCTTAAACGGTTCATTCATAATGGAACACATGCTGAGGGACAGTTTATCAAGTTTCCGATCTACATAATTAGTAAGTCTGGAGATATTGCAATTTTTGTGCTTTTTCAGGAAATTTTTAAGAAAGAAAAGTAATTTCCTCCAAACTGGCTGATTGAGTAGATCTGAAACCTAATATACAATGCCTCAGTTTGTACTGGATTGTGTGTAAACATTCTCACACACTTTAAGCGAGGGTGAGGAGGTCTACATTGGAAATGCACACGCGCTTTTTCGACTTTTCGTTTCAAAGATCCCTTTCCATTCTCTACAAATATTTCAAACTTTGCACACACTATGTAACACATGCTGAGGTACTGTTTATCAAGTTTCAGATCTAAATAATTAGCAAGTGTGGAGATATTGCAATTTTTTATGCTCTTTTTAAGAAATGTTCAAGAAAAAAAGTTATTTCCCCTACACTGGCTGATTGAAAAGATCTAAAATTTAATATACAATGCCTCAACATGTATTGGATTGCGTATTAACATTCTGGTAAGCTTTGAGCAATGGTCAGGAGGTCTTAGTTGGAAATGCACTTGCGCTTTTTCGACTTTTCAGTCCAAAGATCCCTTTCCATTCTCTCAACATATCTTAAACTTTACACACACCGTGCAATACATTCTGAGGGACAGCTTATCAAGTTTCAGATCTACATAATTAGCAAGTCTGGAGATATTGCAATTTTTGTGCTTTTTCAGGAAATTTTTAAGAAAGAAAAGTAATGGAATTATGGGAAGAATCGTAGGAAGCCGGAGCAGCCGACAGCCGTATGCTAGTGACGAAGGGAGAGTGCGCGCGCGGCGCTGACCGCGAGTCGTCAGCCGTAGGCCGCAGCCGCACGAAGATGGACCAGGTGCCGGCAGATGAGACAGCACCTCGGGGCGGCTCTCTTTTACGTGTGAGTTTGTGGTGTGATGCCTGACTGTATATCTATATATACTGTATATATAGATATACATTCCTTGCAGTCAGAATAGTGCGGGGCCAACGCTGCTCGCAACGAATTCTTTCGTTTATTTGTTTATTAATTTTTTGTTGTAAATAATAGTTTTTAATACTATTATAATCTCTAGTTATGCAAGAATATTAAATGCAATTGATTTCATGCATTTCGTTAGTTTTTTCAGGCGTTTTTGTAAAATGTAATAGTCACTACGCGATAACTTTCAATAAAGGAAAATTAATAAACAATGATAAATAAGTTGTTTTTTTACGATAACTTTTCTTCTTGTGACTTATTTTAATTTATGCAACATTAAAAATAATTATTTGGTGCAATTTTTTTAATGCAGAAAATCACAATTTCAAATTTCGCGCTTGTAGGGTGTCACTTTTGGCTGCGCTGCTTCCGGGGTGTAGAAGTTTTCGGAGCAGCGAGGCCGTCCTGGCTTTTGAGGTTAGGGTGTTGCATTTCGAACTGCACTAAAGTAAGTGACTTAAAATTGATTTTTTATTTTTTCAAATAAAGTTGGTGACTTTAGTTGCTTTTATCGTTTAGTTTGAATACAAAAATATGAACGTAGTTGCTAGATTCTTTCGTTGCAAACTCTGATTTTTGATTAACGATGTTTAACTTCAATCCTCCACTGAGAAAAGGATTTGGTTACTGTTAATATGGCATTGTAACTATTAACATGAGTATGTTTAGATATGTTTAAATATACGCAATGTAATAGTTAACTTACAATATGTAAGTTAACTATTGGTAAACATTGATATTGTTATAGTTACTATATAAAAATATTCTTCTCTCAGTGTACTACTTAATGTTAATTGACAATGAAATTTGATTATGAAACGTCTTAAATTGTTTTATATGACTTTAAAGAAGTTTAATTTATTAACAGGAGTCCCATGCCACCAAATTCTGGACCTGGAGCACATAACTCTGGTTCTGGACATACGACACCAAATTCTATGGTTAAATCGTCAAGGTGGCTTCAAAGTGAATTGTAGATAGTCTTCAGTCACAGCAAACTACACTTCAAGATCAAGTTCATCAATCAGAGCAAAATTTAGCTGCACACATGCTGCTTTAATAGCCCAGCAGCAAGGGAGGGTTGAGAATGCTGAAAGGCAGGCCCAGGAAAATACTTTACAAACCAAAACGAATCTACCCACTTGAATGTGCGTGACAGCAGCCAGCTACTCGTATGGGTATATATATATATATTTGCGATCGCGCGTTTTGATTCCTTGCTATTAAGGTTAGGTTGCCAACTGCCAAGTACTGCTCTCTCTCTCTCTCTCTCTCTCTCTCTCTCTCTCTCTCTCTCTCTCTCTCTCTCTCTCTCTCTCTCTCTCTCTCTCTCTCTCTCTCTCTCTTTCGCTCTCTCTCTCACTTTCTCTCCTTTCCTATGAGTTTCAATAAAGAAGCAGCAGCTATACAGCACTGGCTCTCCACAAGATTCCCTCTTCCTTCTATTTGTTGTCCTGCAACTATATTCCCTTCCCTTTGATAGGAGCGTAGCTTCTCTCCTCCCTCCGCTACCAACCTGTTGTAATTATTTTTTGTTGCTTAGGGCGAAGAGCTGCGGACGACATCGAATCAATCGAATCGATAGTTCATGAAGGCCATTGAGAAGAACATTCTGGTGGTGTCTACTAGAGAACCTAGACTGTATGATAGAAGAAGTGAAAATGAAGATGGTTTGGTCAATGGTTTGCTGGAGGATAAGACTTCTCATTATGGCCAAGATTCTAATGAGGCGGAGATATAGAATTGGATAAAAAACTGTACAGCCACTGCAGCTCGTGCATGCAGTAGGTCAAAGTGAGGACATCTGCAGAAAATGGTCTGAACTCGCCATCCAAAACCACTTTCTAAACAAAAGACTTTACATTGAACGAATCTAGTAAGCCCAAAACATACTCAGAAGTACTCAAGGATACTAAGCCAGAAGAAAGTACCAAAAGCACTGACAGCACTGGACGTATTAAGGAAGAGGAGCCACTTATACAGTCTACCTATTCGAGTGAGAACAAAAGTACAGGTGACTCGCAGAGTTCTGAGAAGTCAGATAATGCAGGCATTCATTCCATTGTAAGTAAAGCCGAACAGGCTGATAAGAAGCTTGTGACTGAACCAGAATCAAGTGAAAAGAGTGAACCAAAGTCTACAAATACATGCGAAGGCAGCTTCTCTGCTATCACCAGCACAATGGAAGCTGATATGCCGAATCTTCTGGAGATCTTTCCTGGCAACTCAGTACTCGGTGACTATTCTAGATCCGCGCTACATCTATAGGTGAGTTTTTACCCGCGAGTTTCCTTTTTTCTTCAGTGTTGTTGTGTATTCTACCTTCCAAACCTAACCTTCTTACTCCTTTCCTCGTCGACAGTTCCCCACGCTTCTGTAATCCCCTTTCTGTCTCCCGCCTCATGCCCGTCGGTGACGTCACTAATTTTTTGTTGTTTGCCTAGTGCGAAGAACTGTAGACGACATCACGACGTCTTCAGGTGCTGCTGCTATCGTTTTGGTTATTGGGACCAGTAGGTGGAGGCATCTATTTTATGTGAACATTGGCACCCTTTAAACTTTTTGGAAAAATTTTCCGGTGAGTAGTTTGCTGTAAGAAAATTTACTGCTTTACTACAGCTGAAACCTATCCTACAACTATTCCCTTCCCTTTGATAAAAGCGTGGCTTCTCTGCGCTCCCTCCACTGCCAGCTTGTTCCTATTTTAATTATATTTTATTGCCTAGAGTGAAGAGCCCCTGTAGACGACATCACGACGTCTTCACTTGCTGCTGTCTCGGTTTTGCTACATCCTCGGCTGCGTTCACTTGCTGTTCTCTGTGGTAAGGAGTTACGATTCTGTGAGCAGTAATGCTTACTAAAGGCTCATTTAAGTAAGTACATTATTTCGATAGGGTGTATAGGTAAGCTTATCTTTAGAAATTTTGTAATCCTTTTTTAGGATTGCTTTTATAATCGTACGAGACAATATCCTGACCTTTAATAGCACGCCGTTAATTGGTATTACGCTAACCTGTCCTGTCGAGAAGGGAGCTAAATAACTTAGTTATTTAGGTGGTTATTTAGGTTATTAAGGCGGTCTTACACCTATAGGCCTTTTTGGCCAAAATTACCTAAAAAAATGATAAAAAATATTATTAAACTAGAATAATTAAAATATATTGTAAATATAACTTATTTTGAATAAAATGAGCCAAAGCAGAGGTCCTTAAACTCATTTTATCCTCAGTTATAGCATTTTCAAGAAAAAAAGTTTGTCGTTACTTTTCTCTGAGACCGCATGATGAATCTTCATGGGATAAAAAGCAAATTGTTCATAATTTATGTAGTTATGGGTCTAAGAGTTGCAATTTTAAGGTTTTTAGGTTTAAGTATTTTTTTCATGGAAAAAACTGATTTTTTTACAATATTTGTTTCCATTTTTTTGAATTTTTATAGTTTTTAGCATGGAAAAAATACTTACACATGAAAATCTTAAAATTCCAACTCTTAGGCCTATAACTATATAAATTATGAATAATTTGCCTTTTATCCCATGAAAATTCATAAACTAGTCTCAGAGAAAAGTAACGACAAAGATGAAATTTTAATACTTTCAGAAATAAGGCTTTAAAGATAAATACCATAAAATTTAAAAAATCATCAGCCATCGGGTCCTCCATTTCTTCTCCTTCTTGAAACACAGTTTCCTATATCTCAGACCCATTCTCTCACATGAAATGGTTTAAATATAAGGTCTGACTTGCAATGTGTTCATATATACAGCATCCGTTCCACTAAAAGTTATTGCTAACAATTCGTCCTTCTTTTGTATTTTTCATCCATCTACTGTTGAGTCACTTTTTAAAACATCATACTGATGTGAGTTATATAATTATTTGTAATACTAAGATAAATGTGGAATATGCAGCAGGTCATATGAAATATGAAAACCCAGCTAACATCATCCTGGCCAAAAGTATATTAATACGTCTAAGTTGATAAAAACATTTTTTCCATGATCACTTCATTATACGTATTATCCATACTATATCTTGCATTCAAGCCTTCATTATACATTACTTGTGTGCTAAAAAGCCTGGTTGCTTTTATGTGCAAATGCGTCTTGATACTCATTGTAGTGTGCAACTCTTCTGAATTATTGAATAATATCCTATAATGAGAAAAACTCAATAATCTCACTTTCATCTTTCTTATAAAATAGATATATTTTGATTCATTCGATCAGAATTATCACTGCTTTTTTCTTCATACATTTAACTAAATCTTGACAATTCATGTTTGAGGTTTAAATAGCTGTATTTAATTTTCATATAGTATAATCCTGTCTTAAATTGAAGCATTTTTCAAATTTCAACAAAATTGTCACTGCACGCTTATATTAAACTTGTCCAAAGATATATGAGGTAATGGATCACTGCATGTCATCAATCTTCATTCCATAGAAAAAAAAACATGAATGAATTATAAACTTCATTTGACTTAACTTTTTTAATACTATTGCAACTGTATACAAAGCAAAAAGTCAGAATTCAACAGCTTTGTATTTCGTATAATGATTTGTACATCATAAAAAAGTGATAAATCATCTAATAAATATTATTTTGAAAAGTTTTTGAACTTAGATATATATGCTGTGTGTAGGCATCGGTGTGAGTTTTACTCCTATTCTTAACCTTCCAAGAACTTGCATATTACATATTATGAATAATTAATAAAACGAAATTGCTCGATCATGCAATATTAAACACACTGGATTTTCTGCAATTTGGAAACCCACCATGATATTTATAGTAACTTTGCGAAAGTTTTCGCCACACTGATGCATTCATAAGAAGAAATTTTCCTGTCCTGTAATCAACAAGTGGCTGTTCCTCCATTGGCCGGTTAGAATTCTCCACCTTTTATCTGGCCCTTTCTCTGATTAATTTCAGGTGAGCCTTTCTCTTGGTTGGCCAACAATAAAGAAGGGTTTCTCCATCTACGAGTCTTCTTAGCGACGAGCTTCTTCAATACTTCAACTTTATAGAAATCGCATAGATATGTTCAAAATGTTATACTACAGATTACTGCAGAAGAAGCTTGCTTATTACTTTAACGTCAATGATAAAACAAATTACTTTTAATAAACTCAAAACTGCATAATGCGATCTGTATTTTTGGATAGCCTACATCAGTTAAGTTTTTAAAAATATGGATTGCATTTCATTGTCAATAAGTTGTGTCTAACTAAAATAATTTTTTTATTGCAAATTAACAAGATAAGCAAGATGAGCAAGTTTATTCTTACAGTATATGAGCATGAAATTCAAAGTGTGATAATCTTAGTTCTTTCGTCTTTGTGGATTGTTTGGATTTGTAGGAAAGAAATTTTTATTTTGGTTTTTGCGTAAGAGATATAACTTGTGCGTTTTCTAGTATGATAAAACTAAAAAACTGAATAATTTCCTTCGTTATCGTGTTAACCTGTGAGATTAAGTTATGTGATGTGCTAAATGAGTTTCTGCTATTGTGAAGGAATAAAGATATAAAGTTACATGTGAATAATTATTTTCATTTGGATATCATAAGATAAAAATTAATCCAAATAAAATGAAATATTTTGTTCACAGGATTCCCTGGTAGAAACGTTAATGATGTCAGCTAATTGTTGGTTAATTTTGAAGTTAAAAACGTCACACTAACATTATTTCGTTGTTAAACATAATATTCAATTTTCGTTCATAAGAACATATTCTATTCACAATATTTGAACATATAATTATAATTTTAAATAGTTTTGATAAGATTTAAATATTGATTTTGGTCAAAAATGCTTCCATTCCATTAACACGTTAACCAACAAAAATGGTTAATTTTCTATCAGGGTTTTAGATTATATTCATTCAGAGATTAGATAGACCTTCATTCAAAGGTTAGATTTTATTCATTCAAGTTATTTAGATTCTTTTAGCTGTTTAAAGAATAAATTTTGCATGCTAAATAAAATTTTATATATTTTTTACAAGCGTGTATTACATGAGATATTTGTTTTCAGGTGATGTCATCCAAATGAAGGTATCCTAAAACATTATTAAAGAACTAGGCATGGGCTGGTGGCGTGTTAAAAGTTTTCTTATCATATTAAAAGGACAAAGTAATTTTAAAAATAGAGAAAAATAAAATAATTCAAAGCAAAAAAGTTAAGAAATCATAGATAAAAACAATTTAGAAAGACGGGTGAATTCGGTCTCATCGGCCGAATTCGGTACAGGGAAAAAGTCAATTTCTCTAAATTCTTCTAAATATCTTACAAAATAAAAATTAATAGTAATTAACAAGATTAGTTTAAAATATGTATACATTTAGTATATTAATACATATATCATATTATTGTTCTGAGGGCAAATCATGTGTGTGTCAGTCAGTCACATACGTAGACTCTAAGTCAATAAATGTATAGACAGCACATAGGAAAAACATGGTATCAGTCAATAAATACGTCGAATTTAAGTCGATAAATGTATTGACAAGCCCGTATGTGCATTAGTCAGTAAATACGTAGATCCTAAGTCTAAACGTATTGACTATCACATAGAAATAATAATAATAACAATAATAATGATAAAAAATATATCACTTTCTTTGATAACTGATTGTAGTAAAAAAACTGAAAAATTATATGAAAAATTGTATGAAAAATATAAAGTGACATATCTTACAATAAAAAAAATAATAATAATTAACAAGATTATTTTAAAATATGTATACATTTAGTATATTAATACATATATCATATTATTGTTCTGAGGGCAAACCATGTGTGTGTCAGTCGGTCACATACGTAGACTCTAAGTCGATAAACGTATAGACAGCACATAGGAAAAACATGGTATCAATCAATAAATACGTAGACTCTACATCTATAAACGTATAGCATATAGAAATAATAATAATAATAATAAGTAAATATCCTCTTTTTAAAAGTAGATAGATATAATCTTTCATCATAATAAGACTGTTTAGATCGGTTGTTGTTAATTCATTTCATTAATCTATATACAATGGACCCCAAAAATTTAATGTTTGAATTTTGGAAATACAATTCTTAAGTTGAGTATTTAAAACTGAATAATTGTAAAATAGAAAAAGAATTATTGCATCATTTATTTATCAACATGACATTATTGTATGATTTAAACAAATTAAAACAAACTTCGAAGTTAAAAGTAACTAATCTAACTATATTTATAACTGCAAAATTAATAATAGTAATGATAATAATAGGAATGAAGCGCGTTGAATGTATACAAGTTATACAATTAAAAATATATGAAGTGCTTCTTTGATTGCGAACGCTTTTATTGAAGTGCGAATTATTACAATCAAAATTCATGTTCTGGTGAAAAACTATAAAAATTTAATTGATTCGTATATAATTGATACGCAAATATAAACACAATTACATGTACACTTGTACATTTATATATATGTTTATACATGTCCGTGTGTAAATATTCCATTTTCAAAGTTTACAAAATAAGTATAAAAGTAGAAATGAAAAAAATTCATTATGTTATTTCAGTTTTTATGAAATATTTCGTAAAATTAATAAAACAAAATTTCAACGGGTCACCATGTTCCAATTAGTCCTAAGTTTTTAATGTCTAATGGACGCTCCTTGTAAATTACATTGTGTTCGATTTTTTCAATGAGCACACCGCATCACTTCTTTCAGAGCGTAATGAGATATAACTGCACCATGTAGCCAGTCTTGGAGGTTTCAATCTGCGATTGCGATTCACGCTTAGCGTGCAATCTGCAAGCCTGAGGCCCGAATATATAGTCGTCATTTGGCACTCAGCACTTGGAAATTCAATATGATGACAATGTTAATTGTATATCTGTATATATTGAATTCCAAGAACTGAGTGCCAAGTGACGACTATAAATTCGGGCCTGAGTCCCCATAAGCGCATTGCGAAGTGCGAGTGCGCGTTGCCCGCTGGGTGATTCATTCTTTCACACTTATTTATAAAGTCAAAAATATTCGTAAATATTTATAAATACAAATATCAAAATTATTTATAAACATTTATTGAATGTTGTGAAACAATGAACCACGCAACGGGCAAATACCGTGCGGCGGGCCCATAAGAATATTCGGAGGAAATAGTTCTACGGTCCTCCGCAAGGTATTTACAGATGGCGCCGCTAAACGTGCGGTCACGGAACGCTCTGAAGTTGGCTGCGCGGTGCCAACTCAAATAATTCTCTGCCCAACACTGTCGGTAAGGCAGATTACTGTAGCCGCGCTTTTTCACCATTACACAACTGTGGCGCTGCGAACTGCTTATTGTTTGCGAACGACTACGACGTCCTCTTAACTACGAAGTTACACAACGAAGAGAATCGAATGTGCAGATTTTTTACATAAGCACAGAAAAATCTGTTTCAAATCTATTTCCGTACGTTTTAAGCAACTTGAGGATCTTGCTCATCCACTGAAGCACCTCAATCCTGATTTACCTTTAACACCCTCTACATATCTGTGTAAAGATTATTACAATCGTGCTATAGAATTGGTGAGTAGCACTGACAATGAATTTACAACGGATAATGAAGTAACCGACAACGTGTCGATAAAGATGAAGATTTTTCCAGAACGCATCAAAGAATTTAATAATGAAATAAATACATCTTTCTTAGGTTCTGTATCGCCTCTTAACAGAAAAAATCTTATACGTGAAAAATCAATTAAAAATTACGTAAAAAAGAAGAAAAAAAATCTACTTTCAACATTGTCTAATGCCCTCGATGTGAAGTTCAACAATGTTTATGACGTTTCTATAAAAGCAAACGAATCAACTACATGCAGTTGTACAGAATGGGTACGAAATATTGGTTTAGCCTTGCAAAAGTGTTTTACTGTATCAGAAAAATAAAAATTCTGATTTTGCTACCCTCATCCTTAACGAAAAATGAAATTTCATGCTTATTTCCAGACATAACAATGTACATGATAGAAAGGGCGAAGTCTTGCACAAGAAAAGAGAGTTTATTCGGAACTAGAAGCATACACAGGCCATCCCATGGACGGAAGGACTGTAAAAATTGTTATGGAATATTATATAAATGACGATTTTAATTATTCAAGACAAAGTCATAATAAGAGTGATGCTATTACCATTAAAATAAATGATAAAAAAGAGAAGAAAGTTAAACGTTTTCTTACTCAAAGTCTTATAGGTTGCGACCAAAATATGTCTTACTTAATCCCGTCAATGAAGTTTGTCTCTGCATCTACTGCACAAATTATGATTTATTTCTTACGAGCTTAATTAATTTCAGAGGGAGTCCCGTTACAGAGTTGGTTGACATTCGGTCAGAAATAATAAACGCAACAAGCTGTTCTGAGCCATCTGATTTATGTTATTTACAAGAATGTAAAATTTGGCCAGGCAGTAACGGAATTACGTTTCATGTTCTAAAACTGCAAGATATAGAAGGCACAGAAGAAATTACATATGCTTTGTGGGATAATGGTAACTTGATTTAAAAAAACGTATCAATTTCTGCTTTTAAAGATGGACTTCCCCTTTGGATCATGAAGGTTAGTACTCACATGTATGTAAAAAATATACAACGTAAAGCTATAAAAGCAGAAAGTGAAAATGCTAAAAGAGACCCATATCATTTAGTTCTTCAAATAGACTTCACTGAAAACTGGGCTGTGATTCATAATAAAGCTGTTCAAGGAAATCATTGGGTTAATGATCAAATTTCTATTTTCACAGCAGTGTCTTATCAAAGGGATTCGACACAAAGTTTCGCAGTCATAAGTAATGACCGATAACATGATTCAGCGTATGCTTTGCTATCAGTAAAAAAAAATTATAACCTACTTGAAAGAAAATTGTTGTGATTCAATAAAAAACATTACCATCCCAATAAGCAAAAAGCATTTTTAATGAACTCTTTAAGACTACTTTATGAACGCTTTTTTCATAAAAGTATTCATAAAGAATTCTTATTGGACCACTTTATCCGATCTCGAATGTCCCATCGGTGCTGATTCTTTAAGTATTAACAAGGAATTCTTTACGGAAATATTTTTTGCCAAATTAATAACCCCAAAAATTTTTTAATATTGTAACGAAGGCAATCATGCCCCGTTACTAACCTGCAAATAAACACATCGACTCGCGCTCCAGAAATAGGTTAGGTCCGCGCCGCATGCTCTGGGTGTCCACGAACATGCGCGCGCGCGCTCACGCCGCTTCATGTAAGTTCGTTTGTCCACGAGCGTGCGCGTGCGCGCACTCACGTCGCTCTATGTAAACCCGCCTTGTCCCGAGATTGCCGCGACTCCACACCGGCGCGCGCACACCGCGACCGACGCAACCTCAGACCGGCGCGCGCATCTTATCACCGAATCTGAACTATATAAGCAGCTCACACACCGACGACAAGGGAGACCGAGACCGACCGTCTCAGGGACTGGAACTACCGCCCTCCTCTCGTGAGCACACATGAGGAATTCGGTATCGCCAGCCATCGGACAACACCAATCACCAGGACACCTGCTGTTACTACCGTCGTGGGCACACGAGGTAGTCACAGGCCGTGTACCCGGATTCGCTGTTCCTTAGGCCTCGTGCGCAAACGTGACTAGGGGAACACGAACTTACGTTTCCTCGCCTACTGACCCCGGCACACCTGCTGTTACTACCGTCGTGGGCAAACGAGGTAGTCACAGGCCGTGTACTCGGATTCGCTGTCCCTCAGTCCTCGTGCGCGCACGTGACTAGGGGAACCCAAACATACGTTTCCCCGCCTACTGACCCCCGGCACACCTGCTGTCGCTACCGTTGTGGGCACACGAGGTAGTCACAGTCCGTGTACCCGGATTCGCTGTTCCTTAGGCCTCGTGCGCAAACGGGACTAGGGGAACACGAACTACGTCTACCTGTACCTGGAACACCGGAACAACCGCGCCACTACCGTCGTGAGCACACGAGGTAGTCGCGAGGCGTGTTCCTAGAGCCGCTGGGACACTAGTCTGCGTGAGCACACGTGACTAGCGGAACGCGGACTAATTGGACCGGCACCAGGAAAGCCGGAACGAACCCTGCTCCTACCCCGTGAGCACACGTGGTAGGCACAGACCGAGTTCTCAAGGCTGCCAAACCCTCCTTAATCGGCGTGCGCACACGCGACTAAGGGTAAGGGGCCAGTCAAGTACCGTAGACACCGGAACAGGACCCCCGGACGGTACGACTTTGACGCCGACTGACCGCGCTGACGGCACCGTGACTCGACGTACGCGTTGTAGCAAAGCTTAGGATAACCGAGGCCCCCGCGGACTTGGTCGTACGCCGAAGTAAGCACGTTTGTTTTTTATTTACATGTTTCAGGTGGCGAACTAAGGCTACTGCGGCCAGTGGTGGCAAATATTGTTGTTTCGGTTTCTCACTTATTTTCATCATTTAGTATCTTTTTCATCTTTGTTAATTAGTATTTTTAATTAGTCAAATAAACTAGCCTTTCTATATTCAAATATATATCTATGCATTTCGTCTCTTAAGCCACCTGACACTCCTTTCTCCCCCTTCCACACCCTGGTAAACTCCTGAGCGTCCGGCAGGGGAGGAGCAACCGATACATGGCGCCCGAACAGGGACCGTCTTGAAAACAAACGTGCTTAGAAATTACGCCAAGTCCGAACTATTGTATAACTTATCAATTGTCAAGGTGTATGTAATAAACATTTAATAAATTCCGGTCCTATCCTATAACATAGAGAATAAGATCCGTTGTAGCTAGCAAGTAAGGAGACTGTAAGCTCATCGAGGAGTGACCATGGCCGTGTCGTGGATCTAGCGCTTGAAGAAGGAGGAACTCGTGGAGGAACTGCACAAGTACCAGATTGACATCCGAGGTTCCGTCGCAGTACTCCGCCAGCGATTCGTGGAGTTTGTCAGGAAGAACGAGGAGCTACTACTATTTCCTCGAACGAGTAGAGGAGCTAAGACTCGCTTACGGCGTCGAAGAGAGCCAACTCCTACAAGGCCTACCGGAACTGCTTCGCGGTGATGCTCTCCACTGGTACCGGAACGCAGCCAGCCGATGCACTTCCTGGGCGGAGTTTGAGGAACAACTCAGAGGCTTCTATCTACCCCCCCCCCCCCCTGGAGCGTCGCAACCTGAGTCGCCAGGTCGCCGAGCGGACGCAAAGACGTCACGGCGCTACAGACACTGATGAGGAGAAAGCGAGGGTATTCGGCTGAGGAACAACTCGACAACCTATACTTCGGCATGAGACCGGAGTTGAAGCTTCACCTTCGCCGAACCCAAGTATCCGACGCCATGACCCTGGTTCAGTTGGTGGAAGAACACGAAACAACCCTCCTCGAAATAAAGAAGGACCAAAAGAGCACGAACGCGGCGGTGGCCAACGCCGAAGTTCCGTCGCCCTGCGACCCTCCGAGATACAACCGCCGGGACCACTGCTGGAGATGCAAACAACGAGGCCACAGTCGGGCCGAGTGTCGTAACGCACGCATACTCTTCTGCTCTGTTTGCGCAAAGGACGGAGTGTACACAAAGGATTGCCACGGGTTGCCGGCGGGAAACGACCGTCGGATCGAGAACGACGCGGCCGGCTCTCGACCCTCCGGGACACCGACCCCCGCCGCTACGTCTCCATCACCATAAATGATCAAATCTTCGACGGACTGGTCGACACAGGAGCCCTTAGTTCTTTCGTTCACCCCCGCATCGCGGAGTGGTGCGTCTCCTGCGGATGGACAAGGCAACCATCGCAATTGGTCGCCACTTTAGCCGACAACTCCGAAACCCGGATCGAGAGCAGTGTCACGGGTACCTGTTATATCGGCAGGAGACAGGTGACCTGCACGTTTCTGGCCATGGAGCAAATGGGCCACGAGATCATACTAGGGATGGATATCCTGGAACAGCTCGGCCTACAACTGACCATCGATGGACAGCCACTTGCAGCGACCACGCTGGCGACAAACAAAACCGTCTGCACCGTCGGAATCAACGAGCTAACCTCGGGAGAGAGGGAGTTCATCGAGGACTTCATCGCCGGAGAGAGGAAGCTGTTCGACGTCATCACCGGCCCGACTCACCTGACATCATATCGAATTAAACTAAAGAACTCCACTCCTCTCAAGCAGCGGTACCGCCCCAGAAACCCAGCCATGCAGAAGGTCATTGACGAAGAGGTCAGTCGTATGATCGCCGAGGGGGTGATCGAACCCTCCAATAGTCCGTGGAGCTCGCCAATCGTCATCACCAAGAAGAAGAGCGGAAAATACCGATTTTGCATTGACTTTCGGAGACTCAACCGAGTCACAGAGAAGGACGCCTATCCGCTACCTCAAGTGAACCCCACCCTGGACAAACTGAGGGGGGCAAAGTACCTGTCCACTATCGACCTGAAAAACGGATATTGGTAAATACCCCTTACCGAGGATAGCAAACCACTCACAGCCTTCACTGTGCCCAACCGTGGCCTGATGTAGTTCACGGTCATGCCATTTGGACTGCACTCGGCACCGGCCGCCTTCCAACGCCTTATCGACAGCATCATCACTCCGGAGCTCGAGCCCCACGCCTTTTGCTACCTGGATGACATCATCATCGTCACCTCCTCTTTCGATGAGCACGTGCGAATCACGAAAGAAGTGTTACGTAGATTAAGAGAAGCGAAACTCAAACCCAACTGGGACAAGTGTCAGTTCGGACGTAAACGTCTCCATATCTGGGGCATGTAATCGACGAGGAAGGGATACGGACCGACCCAGAGAAGACCGCGGCCATCACCGCCCTGACCGCGCCGACCAACGTCCGGGAATTACGACGGTTCGTCGGCCTGGTCTCATGGTACAGTCGGTTTGTGCCGAACGCCTCTGCGCTAGCTTCACCATTAAATAAATTGTTAAGGAAAAGAATGAAATGGGTATGGGGTGAAGACCAGCAGAGAGCGTTCGAAGAGCTCAAACTCCGTCTTACCCAGGCTCCCGTCCTGGCTTGCCCGGACTTCATCAAGCCCTTCATCTTGCAGACAGATGCTAGTAACGACGGGCTTGGAGCTATGCTGACACAACCGCACGACGACAAAGAGCGGGTAATAGCTTACGCTAGTCGCTCTCTGTCGCCGGCAGAGCGAAATTACTCCGCGACGGAAAAGGAATACCTGGCTGTTAAATGGGGCATCTGGAAGATGAGAGACTACCTTGAAGGTTATCATTTCACGGTGCTGACTGATCATCAGTCATTGAAGTGGTTAGAGAAGATTGATAACCCGTCTGGACGTCTTGCTAGGTGGGCCATTGAACTGGGTCAGTGGGACTATGAGATTCGTTATCGTCGAAGGGTCGAAAACCATGTAGCGGACGCTCTGTCGCGTCGACCCCTTTCAATATGTACAGTAAACACAAAGGACCACGGAAAGTGGTACCGAGACACCCTCGCCGGGGTGCAAGCCAATCCTCACAGCTTTCCGGAGTATTGTATTCAGGAAGGACAGTTGTTTCGGCACATTTTGCACACGTTAGATTTTAATGAACACTCCGAAAGCGAGGCGTGGAAACTGTGCATCCCGGCAGGGGAGAGGCAACGCGTTTTAAGAGAGGCTCACGACAACCCGACTGCAGGACACCCGAGAATTGCAAAATCGCTGAACCGCCTCGCCCGCCACTACTACTGGCCCGGAATGCTGCGAGACGGAGCCAGTCACGTGCGTAACTGCACCAGCTGCCAGATGCACAAGCCCTTGCAACAACCCCTTCCAGGAACAATGCATGCCACCACCATCAACCAACCCTGGGAGATGGTGTCGGTAGACTTGATGGGTCCAAAGCCACGGTCCGACCGGGGGAACACCTGGCTCTTGGTAATGCAAGACCGCTACACTAAGTGGATCGAGATCAGAGCCCTCAGCAAGGCCACCAGCGCGGCCGTCGCCAAAGCTCTGAAGGAACAGGTCTTACTCCGATTTGGAACCCCCACGGCTCTCGTCAGTGACAATGGCCGCCAGTTCATCGGCAAGGAGTTTACCCAACTCCTGGAGGATTACAAGGTGGAACACCGGAGGACTCCACCCTACACCCCGCAGTGCAACGCAGTCGAGCGGACCAACAAAGTCCTGAAGACGGCTATCAACCAATACCTGGAAAAGACACAGAAGAAGTGGGACGCACTGTTGCCAGAACTAGCGTTCGCTTACAATTCTGCAATCAGCGACAGCACCGGGTACACCCCAGCGTACCTCAACTATGGACGGGAACTAATTCCACCGGGGAGCCTGCACCAGGAGAAAGGAAAACGCCCGGACATCCCCTTTGAAGACCGAATACGACGGATCCAGGAGGCGCTCGACCTTGCCGGAACCAAAATGGCCCAAAGTTTTCAAAAACAACAGAAATACTACAATCTGCGCCGCCGGGACTGGGCACCGAGGAAGGGGGAGAAGGTCCTGAAAAAGCAGCACGTCCTGTCAAATAAAGCCGCCAATTTCGACGCCAAGATGGCACCGAAATACGAGGGACCATTCCTCGTCCACCGCATGAGGGCACCGGTCATCTTCGACCTGAAGCACCCTAGCGGAAAACTCGCAATACATATACATGCGCGACCTCAAGCCTTTCCACGAGCCTGAGCAGGGGAGCGAGAGCGAGCCTGACACCGAGCAGCCAGGGGGTATAAATTGCTGCGGCAGTCAAAGGCCAGAACAGTCCGCGCCGAGATGTTGCCCCAGCGGAACCCCTACGAAACGTACATGATGCACACACAGCCGGCTCTCCTCGTACCAATAAAGGTACATGAGACCAGCTACGAGGCCATCATCAACACAGCCAGCCTCATCACCACAGTATCCCCAGCAGTAGGAGAGCTGCTGATACTACACCGCGCCCCCTACATCTGCTTGGACACCCTTGTCGCTAGCGCTCACCTCCAGCCCACGCGAACACCACCTACGCCCTCGTTCTCACCCTTTACACTCCTCGCTACCTTCAAAGCAAAAGGGAGGCTGTATAAGCGACCATGGGTGGTGGTGCAGGACCAGGCCCCACCTATTGTACTGGGGATGGATTTTGTATCAGCCGCCGGCACCAGGATATTCATCAACGGCCGAACGGAGAGACACAGGAAGGCCCGCCGACGACGGCGCCGACGACAACGCCAACGCCGATGGCGCGACGAAGACGAAGGCCTCGGCAGCAGCATTGCAGACGACCCCGAAGATGAGGTAACGAACAATTTTTCCGAAACCGGGAGTCGTAACTCCAAAACATTGTAGAACGACCCTGATGGTAGTTACACTCGGCACCAATCGAGCGCGGACAGGTACCAAGCAAACCAGTCTCCATTGTAGACATACCCTTAGTCCACCGCGAAGGCAGGTCACCGGATCCGCGAGTGCGAGCATAACCGACAGGTGGCGCATGCCAGGGGGATCCCGCAATCGGAAAATCAGACCCCGAAACGCGCACGCTAGATGGCGCACGACAACCCCTATCTGGTGGAGAAAAGATTCAGCGAGGGCCATAAAACGGACCGTCCGTGCCTCTCGTACTCAGTATAACCGTAACTAATCGCCAGGATGTCTCTCATGGATAAGTACGCCGCCACCTACCAGGAGGAACTCGACGCCCTCGAGAAGGAGCTCGAAGAGACGGGAATTATCCTGTTCGATCGACAGCGCCAACTTGAACGCCTCCAGCTAGAAGAAGCGGAACAGAAGAAGAAGGCAAGGGAAGCGTTGGCCAGGAAGGGCGTGGAGTACGTGCCGAAACCCCTCAAACCAGGCACCGAGCCCACACCGGCCTACACACCAACGCCAATCCGGCTACTGGCGACAAGGCAACCGACGGAAGCCAAACCACGGGTCACGTCCGTGGTGAAGATCAACCCCGGAGCGCTCCCGCAACTCCAGGAGGCGCTCAAGGAGCTGCGGGCACGAACGAGGCCCAGCGTCGCGACGATCAGCCGACCCGCGCAGGAAGCCGCCCCCGTCAGGATCATCCAGGTGAAGGAACTAGCGCCGGGGGCGCTACCTCCACTCCAGCGCTCCCTGAGAACGCTGAAGTTCCCAAGGAGGGCCACCGCCGCAGGGAGCGCGCCGCCGGCCACAGTAGCCAAAACCCCCAGCATCGGCCCCGCACCAGCACCGCCCGCGATGGAAGTAGCCACGCTGGAAGGGCGCTCTGGGCCGGAGAAAATGGCCGAGACAGCCATGGACATGGCCGACGCCGCCGGCGTAGCAGTCGCCGGCAACCAAGTACCAGACAGGCAGTACCTCGACTCCACCCAATCGCTACCCCGAGTCACCCGGACACTACCCGACGGCACCGAGATGGACGTACCCATCGGGGTTAAGAAGTATGTGGTACGGTACGGGGGAATCAAGCGGCTGCTGCGCCTCGTCCCCAAGACCGGAGAGATTCGACACGTGGATGCCCCACGCCAAGTAAGTTGTCAGCGAGCTTCCGCTCTTCCCGAAGAGAGACGGAGATGTAACGAAGACAATCATGCCCCGTTACTAACCTGCAAATAAACACATCGACTCGCGCTCCAGAAATAGGTTAGGCCCGCGCCGCGTGCTCTGGGTGTCCACGAACATGCGCGCGCGCGCTCACGCCGCTTCATGTAAGTTCGTTTGTCCACGAGCGTGCGCGCGCGCGCACTCACATCGCTCTATGTAAACCCGCCTTGTCCCGAGATTGCCGCGACTCCACACCGGCGCGCGCACACCGCGACCGACGCGACCTCAGACCGGCTACCGCATCTTATCACCGAATCTGTACTATATAAGCAGCTCACACACCGACGACGAGAGAGACCGAGACCCACCGTCCCAGGGACTGGAACTACCGCCCTCCTCTCGTGAGCACACGTGAGGAATTCGGTATCGCCAGCCATCGGACAACATCAATCACCAGGGCAGCTGCTGTTACTACCGTCGTGGGCACACGAGGTAGTCACAGGCCGTGTACCCGGATTCGCTGTTGCTTAGGTCTCGTGCGCACACGGGACTAGGGGAACACGAACTTACGTTTCCTCGCCTACTGACCCCGGCACACCTGCTGTTACTACCGTCGTGGGCACACGAGGTAGTCACAGGCCGTGTACTCGGATTCGCTGTCCCTCAGTCCTCGTGCGCAATCGTGACTAGGGGAACACGAACATACGTTTCCTCGCCTACTGACCCCCGGCATACCTGCTGTCGCTACCGTCGTGGGCACACGAGGTAGTCACAGGCCGTGTATCCGGATTCGCTGTTCCTTAGGCCTCGTGCGCACACGGGACTAGGGGAACACGAACTTACGTTTCCTTGCCTACTGATCTCCGGCACACCTGCTGTCACTACCGTCGTGGGCACACGAGGTAGTCACAGGCCGTGTACCCGGAACCGCTGTCCCTTAGTCGGCGTGCGCACACGTGACTAGGGGAACACGAACTACGTCTACCTGTGCCTGGAACACCGGAACAACTGCGCCGCTACCGTCGTGCGCACACGAGGTAGTCGCAAGGCGTGTTCCTAGAGCCGCTGGAACACTAGTCTGCGTGAGCATACGCGACTAGCGGAACGCGGGCTAATTGGACCGGCACCAGGAAAGCCGGAACGAACCCTGCTCCTACCCCGTGAGCACACGTGGTAGGCACAGACCGAGTTCTCAAGGCTGCCAACCCCTCCTTAATCGGCGTGCGCACACGCGACTAAGGGTAAGGGGCCAGTCAAGTACCGTAGACACCGGAACAGGACCCCCGGACGGTACGACTTTGACGCCGACTCACCGCGCTGACGGCACCGTGACTCGACGTACGCGTTGTAGCAAAGCTTAGCATAACCGAGGCCCCCCTGTGAGAGGGCGCTGCGATAGCATTTAGTCTGTAAGTTCCGCGGACTTGGTCGTACGCCGAAGTAAGCACGTTTGTTTTTTATTTACATGTTTCAGGTGGCGAACTAAGGCTACTGCGGCCAGTGGTGGCAAATATTGTTGTTTCGGTTTCTCACTTATTTTCATCATTTAGTATCTTTTTCATCTTTGTTAATTAGTATTTTTAATTAGTCAAATAAACTAGCCTTTCTATGTTCAAATATATATCTATGCATTTCGTCTCTTAAGCCACCTGACACTCCTTTCTCCCCCTTCCACACCCTGGTAAACTCCTGAGCGTCCAGCAGGGGAGGAGCAACCGTTACAATATTAAAAGAGTTCTTAAAGAATTCATAAAGATTCCATAAAGCATTCACAAAGGCTTCACAAAGAATCCCTTACGTTAATATAGAACATTTTTTAATACACAAACTTTTTATTAATATTATAAATTTATAATTTATCGATTTTTCTATAGAAATAAGTAGATAAGATTAACAATAAATTAATAAAATTAAATTTTAACGATGAAAAAGTCCTGCCTGTATGGGGATTTGAACCTGGGTTTTCGGGTTGACAGGCAAAGTCTTAACCGTTTGCGCCATCGACGAAAACTTATGTGTTATAATTCGAATCGTCTACATATGTTATGATGTACTAATACTAATAATCTTTTAGAATACTTAGTGATTTTATACTTTATAATTACTTTGTGATTACTTTCCATTGATATTATTTTGTTTTATTAAAAATATTTTTGAAAATATTTTATACAAAGTAATCTATAAGAATACTTTGTGAATACTTAGAAAATCATCCTCAAACGGACATTCGGTACTACTTAAAGAATTCTTTTACCCCAGATTTTTGCTTATTGGGATTGTATTAGACGGCGCCGCTAGCCACTTTAAAAATCGCTTTCAATTATATGAAATAAAACGAGCATCATTGGTATAAAGTGGTTTTTCTCTGCTACTGGGCACGGCAAAGGAGCTGTAGATGATGTGGGTGGACTTATAAAGCATTATGCTACTTCGCATAATCTTCGACAGCCCCATAAAAAATCTATTCCAAATGCTAATTATTTTGTAGAGCTCGTTCAAAAATATACAGATGCAATTAAAATAATACATTTACATGACGTTGACGTAGAAGAGTTTAGAAAAGTAAAAAATGTTGATTGGTTTGCTACTCCTAAATATCCTGGAATTCAAAAAACTCATTTATGGATTAAAGAAACGTGTAATGATAAAGTACAGTGTTTGACAGCGAAGACCGCTGATCGAGCCCCTTACTGAAGTAAGAACAATGAAGCAGAAAAACAAAGGTAGTTATAAAAATAAAAAATCTAAAAGACAAAAATAAAAAATAAAATATGTACATATGTGTATACCTGTGTATTACTTACGCACAAAGATAAAAACCTTTATATTGACTGTTATATCATTGACTATATAAGCGTTGAGCGTGAAAAATTTGTTTGTGTGTTATCTCATTAGTGATCGCTATCCCAGGGCAAATCCTCCGAATCTCGCAATACGTCTGGATAGGTATTTACGTCCTCTATCACGACAAAAGAAAATTGAGAAAAAAATAGGCTTTTTCCAGAAAAATGCATTTTTTCTAAAAACTGCATTTTTCAGTAAAAAGTGCATAACTCGTGCACCTTTATTTTTTTTTTAAATAACATAAAGAACGTGAAAGAGGGCTAAAACCTTAGTGAAATTATGTGTTACACGCTAAAAACTTAAAAAACTGGTGAAACGTATGAAATTTTGATGCAACAAGAAAACCGCTGCCAATTCATTGGCCCGTGGCTTCCTCAAACTTAATTTGCTTATTCCTTTAATTAAGTTTTAATAACAAAATTTATAATTTTTGCAACAATTTATGATATAATTATAATTAAATTCATTTATGAAGATTAAAAAGTATTAATTTTTAAATTATGTATAAAATATGTGTTGAGGTGTGGTAAATGAAGGAGAGACTCATTTAAGACTACGGCGCTTCCTTGCGCCATGCGCGAGGTGCTTATCATTCGGCGTACGGCAGTAGAGAGAGAGAGAGAGAATAGCGCGTCGCTCGCTGCCTCCCGAGATACATTCTCACTCACGCACACACTAGGGAGGAGACTACCATGTGTGCGTTCACACTCATACTGGCGCGCTCTCGGTATAGTCGCGCGCTCACACATATTAATATACTTTCCATGTTTACAATATAAATGTATACTATTTTCAACACGACTCCTTACATATATATAGTAAACTTTTATTTATTACATTATCTTCAGTAATTTTCTGAACTTCTCAAACTTATCTTTACACAACGCTTTTGTAAAGATAGCCGCAATATTATCATTCGAGTCAATTTTAACTATTACAATTTCTTTTTCGTTCACGCTTTCATGAACATAGTGATAATATATTTCTATATACTTCGAGTTCTTAGTAAAGTTTCCATGATTCGCTATATTTATGGCTCCTATATTATCTTCAAATATCTTTACAGGATTACTCAATTTTACATTAAAGTTTTTCATTAATTCTAGTACAGATTTTATTTCACTAACTACCTCAGATAAGGCTACATATTCTGCATACGTTGAAGCTTTTGTTACCGTTCTTTGTTTTCGCGATTTCCAATCAATTATATTTCCAAACACTTTAATAACATATCGAGATGTGAATTTTCTGTCTACATTATCACCAGCCCAATCTGCATCTACATAACAATCTATAGTTTCGCAATTTACATTTCTTTTATAGTTCATCTTTAAATCTTTAGTTAAATACAAATATTTCAAGATTCGCAAAGCATATTTCCAATGTGTTTCATTATAACTATTCTGATACCTACTCAAATAATTCACACTATAACTTATACTTGTACTAGAACTTATATATAATAATGCACCTGAGGCGTTTCACGTCAGCTCTCCAGGCGCGACGCGCGAGTGCGAAATCATGCTGTTTTCAACTTGTGTTTGAAGGGCTAAGATATATCTAAAAAAAATAATCCGCAAGTGATTTCGATGTATTTTTTCCTCAGCTTTCGGATGGTGTTATTAGTTTCTCAAAATTGTTCAATTCTAAGTATTTCTTGAATAATATCTCGAAAAAATCAAAAAAACCCTATGTAGAAAAAGGCTATATCCATGTAAAATTTCCTCCTCTTTCGATCTAGCAGATCAAAAAAAAATATTAAAAATATCGTTTTTGAGATATAACACGTTTTATGATTTTTTGAGGTTAGAATTGAAAAATTTTGAGAAACTAATAGCACCATCGGAAAGCTGAGGAAAAAATACATCGAAATCTCTTGGGGATTATTTTTTTAGATACATCTTAGCCCTTCAAACACAAGCTGAAAACAGCATGACTTCGCGCTCGCGCGCCGCGCCTGGAGAGCTGACTTGAAACGCCTCACCTATCAAATTTCTATATTTAATATATGACTCGCATATTTCAGCCTTTTCAATTTTTAGATTTGTTTCCATAGGAGTGCTATATAATTTACTATTCTGCAATTGATATTGATTCGCTAATGCCTCTATATACTTAGTTTGACTTAATTTCATATCACAATTTCGATAATCATACGCTACATTAATACCAAGGTATTCTTTAACTTCTCCTAGATCTTTCATTTTAAATTTTTCTGACAAGACTCTTTTCAATTTCTTAATTTTCTTTTTACCCTTACTACAAATTAAGAAATCATCGACATAGATTAATAAGTAAATTTGATCTATAAGTAGTAAGGGGACCGATATAGCGAGACGGCCCCCCGCGGTGCGGTGTGTAGGGGCATGTGGCACCCCGCTGTGCGGCGTGTATGGGTCCCCAAGTGTGACAAGGTCATTAACCCAAGTGTTTACAGTAGCAAGTGTGGCCACAAGCTAATTAGTGTAAACAATGGGGGGTGATTTATTACCCCCATAAATAATGGCCCACTTATGGCACCCGCCATGACGTCATGCCGCTATAACATGCCCTACGTGTGTTGCCGTATATGCCTTGACTCGAGGTGGTGGGGAGCGAGCGCTTTGGCTGTCCGCGCTACGCCATAAAGACCCGTAGGGTGCTAGGCCTCTCGCTGTATAGACCGTGTGCTGTGTGTATGGGCCCCAAGTGTGAACAGAATTATTACTCCATAAATAACGTCCTACTTATCGCCCACGCCATGACGCTATGCCGCTATACCTGCCCGGCGCGTGCCGGCGTATATGCCTCAACTCGGGGATGGTAGGGGAGAGACCTTTGGCTATACGCGCTACGCCATAAAGACCTCTCGCTGTATAGACCGCGTGCTGTGTGTGTATGGGTCCCAAGTGTGGCAAGCTCATTAGCAGGTGTGAACACAAGATAATAAGAATAAACAATGGGTCGGATTATTACCCATAAATAACGGCCCACTTACCGCCCCCGCCATGACGCCATGCCGCTATACCTACCAGGCGCGTGCCGCCGTATATGCCCCGACTCGTCGTGGTGGTTGTGGTGGTGGTGGAAGAGACCTTTGGCTATAGGCTCTCCGCCATAAAGTCCCATAGAGTGCTGGAGCGGGCCCTCTCGCTGTATAGACCGTGTGTGTGTGTGTGTGTGTGTGTGTGTGTGTGTGTGTGTGTGTGTGTGTGTGTGTGTGTGTGTGTGTGTGTGTTTGCGTGTGTGTGTGTGTGTGTGTGTATGTTCGTAATAAGTTGGGGGTGGGAATAGGGAGTTGGTGTAAAGGAGAGGTCTGCAAATAAAAAAGCTGTTGATGAAAAAAATAAATTTTTATTTATTTAATCGTAGAAGAAAGTTAGTCTTACGTTAACATAAGTACCGACATCACGAACGCACAATTTTTATTTTAACTTATACACGAATTACTATTTTACAGTTGGTCTTACGGCAATATAAATATCGACATCACTAACGCACAATTTTTATTTTAACTTATAATACGAATTACTATTTTAGAAGCACACCATACGCATTCAGACAATCGCAAACATTTTATTTCGGTTGCACTTTTTAATCATTGTTTTTAAGCGCGAAATATAAAATTTGTATTAATAATAACGATGCTGACACTTGCACTACTTAGCACACACACACACACACACACACACACACATACACACACACACACACACACACACACCCACACACACACACACACACACACACACACACACACACATACACACACACATACACTGCTGTTAGTGAGGGCAGCTAGAGTGGGGATGAGTAAAAAACGTAAAAAAGCAATGTGTCGTCGGTACATCTTTCTTTCGGGGATGCCACGACAGACTGTATTTCGACGCTTTTCGAAAATGAAATTTACGACATGCCGGGTTTCCAGACGCTCTGATGAAAGCGCATATGTTTTGCCGCGGAGAACCTCGGCGAAATTTTTCCCGAATGAAAATTTTTTATTACTTTTTCATGGTTTAAGCACAGCGGCCTCGCAGAAGTTTCTGGCTCTAAGAGCGCGCGCACGGAACGAGTAGTTAAGTATCTGCACGTGAGAAAAACATAAACACGTGTAGGCGTAGAAAACAACCCTTGGAAGGATACTTCGGGTTTTTACAGGAAGAGATTTTTTAACATCTGTAGAGTTTCTTTTCTTATCGAAAAGCTGTAAGACTGCCATAGTAATCGTACCCCGCTTCGCGTGGGATTCTCAATTTTTCTTCAAACCCGTCGGCACGCGTGACGAAAACCTTTCGAGCTAAACTATCGCTACGTGACAGGACCATGCAATAATGCCAAGGGGTTATCCTCGAAACTTGCATCCGCTGCGAAGAAAGTAAGCCCCGTTGTTTTTTCGAAACAATATATCACGGTAGCAGCCCCGCAACAGGATGTTTCGCGTGTAAAGCTTACGCACCGGGGTTTCCTTCGCGCGAACACGCATAGCAATACTCGGGGGTTATTTTTCACCCAGCTACACATTTTTAACGGAAAAAAGTTACCTCTTTCTTCAACCCCGTCGGCACGCGTGACGAAAACCTTTCGAGCTAAACTATCGCTACGTGACAGGACCATGCAATAATGCCAAGGAGTTTTCCTCGAAACTTGCATCCGCTGCGAAGAAAGTAAGCCCCGTTGTTTTTTCGAAACAATATATCACGGTAGCAGCCCCGCAACAGGATGTTTCGCGTGTAAAGCTTACGCACCGGGGTTTCCGTCGCGCGATCACGCATAGCAATACTCGGAGTTATTTTTCACCCAGCTACACATTTTTAATGGAAAAAAGTTACCTCCTGCGCTTTGGTGAGATTTTCCAGAGACGGCACGAGTACATAACGTAAACAGATGCTCAAAAACCCCGAGGGAAAGGTATTTTCTGAGACCACGTGTATACTGTATTCAAAACACTCGACGCCATTGACACCGCCAAAAAGCCGCGCTATAAAAGCGGTGAGGGCCACTTACGGTCCTACCAGTCTTTCTTTCGAACGAGAAGCGTCACCATGGAGAATTTTGTCGCTTGTAAAAGTTTACGGGAAGCTGTATTGCGTCTCGCAGCGCAATCACGCTATAGTAGAGGCGGCACGTGGCGTACACGAGTGAGAACGTTGTCTTCTACGGAACTTGTCAATCAGTTACGACGCTTGTTACGGATGACTGGCTATCGGGCGATAGCAAGATTATTTCGTACATTCAAGCATTCGCGATATGTACAGCGTACCATTGGGGAATTTGTGGTCGAGTGCAACTTGGGCAGATTGCCTGTTTTTAGAAAGCTCATGAGCGAGTACGAGGAGCTAATGGGTAAGTGAAAAAATTTTTAATATTTTTCCTAAAATTTTTTAAAAATTTAGTTCTCTAAAAACATTTTTTTCCAGCCTTAGAAGATTTATTGCGCGACAGCGATTCTGATAGCGAAAATATCGAAGATGATGACGAGGAGAGCAGCGACGCCACTCACTTTGAGTGGAATGCCGATGATACACCGTCTCAACCAGGGCCGTCGGGGGTGGCAAGCGGTTCGGCGCGCACTGATGGACGACAAAATCCTGTAGCTCGCAGGCTATCGTTTGACACTGATAGCGACGCGGCTGATGACGGTAGCTCGCAGCAGCAAATCTGGGTCGCCGACGTACACAACGCAACTCATTCCAACGATAATCCGCCTACAGAAACGGTGTCTGACAGCGAAGAGGAGCGCACCGTAAGCCCGAACCTTATTAATGTGGAGGACCATGAAAGGGCGAATCTAGAAATGGAGGCGGTAGAAAATGAGCGAGAGTATATACTGGAGGCGTTATCATCATATATGGAGGCGGGGGAAGCCGTTCACCGGGCGTTTTTGAGCGATCCTCCTCAGGCGTCAGCAGATGTAGGCATCGCGAATACCGCTGAAAATCGCTACAACATCTTGAGCAATTTTTACCTTGGAGACCCCGGAGCATACGATAATAACTTTAACCCGTGGGACGAAGTTCATCTGCGTATAAATGAGCGTAAGTTAAATTAATTTTTCTTTTTTGTAATGTAAAAAAAAGAGCATGTTGTTGAAAAAAATATTTTTCTTTTTTAGTCATAAGACATCGGGATAGTATATCGTACCACTATCCCTATGACATTCCCGATATACCTGGGGTTTACGAGCGGTTTTTGAATATACTCCATTCACCACGCGCACAGGTGTTGCGTTGGTTTCATGACCAGGCGGAAAATATATTTTCTCCGTTGTATACGGAAATAGATCTCGCGGATCTATTAGTACGTGTAAGCGAAAGTTTTCGCGGGCCACCGGAAGAATAGAAAATGACTAAAAAAGAGAAATGTTTAAATAATATTAAAAGCTGACGAGAATTCATTTTATTCATATAGAGACCCGTCAATCCCCTCTTCAGGTAGGCGCTGGTGAAGGTCGTAGCAGAAGCAACAGCAGCCACAGCAGCAGTAGCAGCATCACGCGCGACGACGAGGCTGACGCAGGGCCCGTGCGGTTTATTATAGCTGCCGAGGGAGAGCAGTACATGCGTAGGTTTGCTGTTCACGGCCGCACGGTCAGTTTTAATATACGTGACCCACCTGCCGGGGAAAACCCTGTATTATGGCTCGAGGAAAGCATTAGAGACATTTACGAATACATTACATCTACCGTTCCACCTAGCACATTAATCGGCGTGAGTATTCGTAGTGATCGGTTTGCGCGGGGGCCCGGAGGGTTGTCCTTCAGGCCTATTGAAAATTTCAGTTACTTAGATTTATGGAATTTGATAAATTCTATAAGTCAAAATAACGCAGTTTTGGGTATCGATGACACACTAGCCTTACAAATATATTACGTTGAAATGCCTGTTGGCGCAGGGAGACCATGACCAAAACGAGCGCTAAGCATAGGTAGTCTTCGTAAACGCTCGATCGTAACAATAAAAAACGAGGACAATTTATGTTTACCGCGCGCGCTCGTAGTAGCAAGAGCATACTTAGCTCTCAAAACATCCGAATGCCCGGCGACGCGCGACGAGTGGCGCGTAATCCGCGACGGCCGGCGAAAATTACAGAAAGAGCGCGCAGAGAAACTCGTGCACGATGCAGGAGTAATTTTACCGCTAGAGAGGTGTGGATTCCGCGAGTTGACGGCGTTTCAAGCTTTTTTTTGCTGCGGAGGGTATTGCTATGGTTATATTTGAAAAGTGTAACCTGGGTAGCGGCGAACCCTCGTTATTTGATGGCCGAAACAAGATTCAAGATTTAAATGCACCGCTTCACGGTGTTATTTATTTAATCTTTGAAGAGCAGTCTAGACACTTTAACGTGATCACTAATTTATTTGCTGCGGCCGGGTCAAAATTTTTTTGCTCTTATTGTAACAAGGGTTTTCGCCGTATTGGGCAACACAAGTGTAAACGAACTTGTGAATCTTGCTTTGTTACACCTCCATGTAGGAGTGACGTGTAGAAATGATAGAGTGCACAGAGTGTGGACGTAAATTTTTCGGGCATGGTTGTTTCGTTAATCACAAGCGCGCGGGTTCGTACAAAAAAAATAATCGCAAAGTGTGCGACGTCGTGCGGCCATGCGAAAATTGTTTAAAAATAGTAAATACGCAGCACAGTCAACACGAGTGTGGTATTAGTTATTGCAAACAATGTTCGAAGCGGCAGCCGTTCAATCATGCATGTTTCATGCAACCAATTGGTGGTGGTGGTGACTTGAAAGCGGAAAAAAAATTTTTATACATTTTTTACGATTTTGGACCCGTCAGGATACGCCGTATGGAGAAAACGCCCGAATTCACGTGCCGAATCTCTGTGTCGCGCATCAGGTTTGCACGGATTGCATAGACGTGGACGACCTTAAAATCATTTGTAGCAAATGCGGCGTGCGCGAGTTCATTTTCACAGACGATCCGGTAAAACAGCTCTTGAGCTTGTGCATTCGGGAAAGCACTGAATTTTCCGAAATTGTATGCATCGCGCACAATGCCAAGGCTTTTGATGCTGAATTCATTTTAAAAAAATTGGCCGAAAACTCTGAGCGCACAGCCCCCAGCGTCATTTTGAACGGTCAAAATATTACAATGTTGAAGTACGGCCGAACCAAGTTTATCGACAGCATCAACTATTTTCAAATGAAATTGAGTGCTCTACCAGCTACCTTCGGTTTACCCGAAAGTAGTAAGAAGGGCTATTTTCCACATCTGTTTAACACCCTTGAGAACCAGCGGTACGTTGGGCCTCTACCAGCGCTAGAGTTTTATTGCCCTGACACTATGTCGCCAGCTGAGCGGGCCGTTTTTCTCGAGTGGCATGAAAATACAAGTCCTGGCTATATATTTGACTTTCAAAAAGAGATAGTCGAATATTGCCAGATGGACGTGGAAATACTGAGGCGCGCGTGTATACAATTTCGAAAAATTTTTCTCGAGGTAGGCGAAACGGACCCGTTCGTATCAGCGTGTACAATCGCGTCGGCGTGTTCGTACGTTTTTCGTAAAAATTTTTTAGTTCCGAATACTATAGGAATAATTCCACCGAACGGTTATAGGCGCGCTGACAACAAACACTCGCAAAAATCAATAGAGTGGTTGCTGTATTGCGAGCGCGAGATCGGTCGGGAGATCGTACATGCAGGGAGGACGCGTGAGTTTCGCTTGCCCGAGGGATTTTTAGTGGACGGTTACCTACCTGCTTTCCCTCCCGGAGAGAGGGAAGCAGCTAAGGGAATCGTTTTTGAATTTCAAGGTTGTTACGTGCACGGTTGCCCGCGATGTTTTACGAATAACCGAGAATCGGTAAAAATAAGTTTAATCAAACGTATGCACAGGCGTACGAAAGTGTACAGGTAAAAGTCGGACGAATGCGGAGTCTCGGCTACGAAGTGCGCGAGATGTGGGAGTGTGAATTCGATGGGATAAAAAGGCAACAGCCCGAGTTCGTACGGTATCTGGATACTCACCCGATAATGAGTAGAATAACGCTCAATCCGCGGGATGCGTTTTTCGGTGTGGGCGAACTGAAAATATAGTCACCTCATGCACTGTAGAGCCGGGTGAAGAGATCAAATATACTGATATTTGCTCTCTTTACCCGTATATATGTAAGCGAGGCCGCTTTCCTATCGGTCACCCGCACATTTACATAGGCTCGGAATGCGCCGCGTTAACGAATGGCCAGAATAACAATCTCGCGCGCGTCGAAGGGCTCGTCAAATGCAAAATTTTGCCACCGCGAAATTTATTATTGCCCGTATTACCGGTAAAAATGCACGGGCGCCTTATTTTTGGTCTCTGTCGTTCCTGCTGTGAGGAAATGCGTCAGGACGACTGCAACCACGAACAAGTCGCCGAGCGTGAGTTTAGCGGGACATGGGTAGTGCACGAGTTACAGAAAGCAATCGAATTGGGCTACAGCGTGACTGAGATATTTGTCATATGGCAATATAAGAGCACACAGTATGACCAGTGCAGCGGTGAGGGTGGTCTGTTTGCCGCGTACGTAAATACCTTCCTTCGGTTGAAACAACAAGCGAGCGGGTGGCCGTCTTGGTGTACGGACGATACTACCAAGGAGCGTTATATTGACGAGTACGAGCGCGAAGAAGAAATAAGGTTAGACCGGGAAAAGATTGAAAAAATTCGGGTTTACGTTCGGTCGCAAAACTCTGCTTAAATTCATTTTGGGGAAAGTTTGGGCAACGCTCGAATTTAAAACAAACGGATGTGGTCAAAACGCGCGAGGGGCTACTGAAACTGCTCACGACGCCTGAAAAGGAAGTTTTCGACGTGCTCCCGGTTAGCGAGGATCTTTTGTACGCAAATTGGCGCTATAAAGAGGACGCTGTAGAGTCGTCGCCGAACACAAATGTGGTACTAGCAGCCTACACCACCGAGCAGGCGCGTCTCGAGATTTACTCGTATATAGAAAAGCTTTCGGCCAACCGCGTTCTCTACCTGGATACCGATTCGTGTATATTCAAGTGCAGCGAAAAAGACCCTTCAGAGTATAGGCCTCCTTTAGGCACTCTTCTCGGCAGCATGACGGACGAGCTCAAGGGCTACGGAGAGGAGCTTATATTACCAGCTTTCTCTCCGGGGTCCGAAATTTTATGCCTTTCGTGCGATCGTCCCATCGACCGGCATCACTCACGAGTGCTGTAAAGTAAAGGGAATTTCTCTTAATAGCGCCAATACGAGCAAGATCAATTTCGCTAGTATCGAGCGCTTGATCGCAGAGTATTTCGATAACGACGAGAGCTCGCCTATCGTTTTGAAATACAATGCGATCAGACGCACTCGCACGCACGAGGTCATTACGCGCAGCGAAAAAATCCTGTTCCATAGTTCTGAGAAAGCGAAGATATTTCCAACACGACGTTTCGCTTCCTTTCGGCTATAAGCGCAATTGAATAATTGTATATTTTAATGCGTTGAATGTTGTAACTTTTGTATATTTTTCATAATAATAATAATAAAAATGTATTGTAGATATTTAAACTTTTTTTATGTGTTAATTATTTTTCCCCCATATCCCCTCATCCCACGTACCTATTTATAGCGGAGATCAGCTAACCCGCGCGCGCGCGCGCCGCGGAGATCAACGGAACAATGCATTAAACACGCAGCGATGGTTGCTTATAGCCGCGAAAGTCACCTGATCAACGCGGTAAATATACTTATCCGCGCGAGGGCCGGAGTATGCTAATGACTGCGGAAGTCACCACCGCGGAAGTCACCACCGCGGTGATATGGTGATCTCCGCGCTCCCGCGCCGCCGCCGCCGCCGCCGCCGCCGCCGCCGGGGATCGTAAATATCGTAGCATAGCTATATGCGGTGATGTTTTTCACGTACTTCATCGTCAGCTGAGCGCGTGAGCGAGTTAAGGGTTTAAAAAAGGCTGCACGCGTGTAATTTTCTTTATTCGCGTCGTAAACATGGACACGCGATGGAAGCATCCTTTTACTTGCTGCGTGTGCGGCCCCACAGGCTGCGGTAAAACTTTATTCGTTAAAAGCTTTCTCGCCTACCTGCCAGAGGTCTGCGACACACGTTTCGACCGTGTCTTATTTTATTACACCGAATGGCAAGACGCGTACAGACGAGATTTTAAACCCAACGGGCCACCCATCGAGTTTCGAGAGGGCCTTCCACAGATGGCGGATTACTCGAGTGACAATGAGAAAAAAAAAGTTACTCATTCTCGACGACCTCATGCGTGAATCGTCGAGCGATGTTATTTTAGATTTATTTACAAAGGGTAGTCATCACAAAAATATTAGCGTAATATTCGTTACGCAAAACGTATTTCACAAAGGTAAGGCACAGCGCGACATTAGTTTGAATACCAAGTATCTGGTATTGTTCAAAAATCCTCGCGACAGAGCACAAATACAGCACCTCGCGAGACAAATTTTTCCGGAAGATTCGGCTTTTTTGCGTGAGGCCTATCTAGACGCCACGCGTGAACCTCACTCCTATCTTTTTATCGATCTCTCTCAAGCCTGCTTAGACGAGTTTAGATTTCGAGCAAACATATTTCCCAATGCCGGGACGCACGTTGCCTACGTGCCCAAGTACTTTAAATCGCGGTGAATGAGGCGTGCGTTAATCAGTCGGGAAAAAACTATGGCGCCGATAGGTCGTAAAGCGATAGCCTGCGGTAAACATTTCTCGAAAAGAAACCTTGCTCTCTTGAACGCTCTTTGTCATGGGGACAAAAGACATCGTGTTGCTATAGCGCGCACAGCTGATAAACCTCTCGTCAGATGCATATGCGAGTGTGTGTTGAACGTTTTGCAGGGCGTCGTAAAACTAAGCGATTCCGAAAAGGTCCGATTGCGTAAACATAAGCAAACGCTGCGTAAGCTGATCCGTACTGGTGATAGAGGCAGCGGTACTTGGAAATCGAAGAAACGTGTCATTATACAAAACGGCGGGTCGTTTTTACCACTCTTACTCGCTCCGATCGTAGGAGCGCTTATCTCAAAAATATTTGGCTCGAAACATGGAGCGAGCTCGTAAGATGATCCTTGTGCCGGAGCCGCCACCGGAGACATCGCAATCTAAAGTCTGGAGGAGGAGGGGGCGAGGAATACGAATGAAAAAACTCTGCAAACACCAGGTGATCATTTTTCTCGTCTGGATGGTGAAATGTACGATGTTTTACGCTCAAAAGCAGCTAGAGACGATTACGAGAAGTGCGTAAAATATCTACAGATTTTACGTCGCTATCTTTTCTTCCGTGATAACGAGCGTAGCGCTGTACGTGAGGAGCACCCTGAAATAGACGAGGTCGAAGAGGCGCTTGCACCACTGTCCGAGGACGACATACTCGTGGGGGTACCGAAAGTACACGCGCGCAAAGCGCGTCTCTTGCTTCGCCATTGGAAAGTCACTGTACCCGAGCGTCTCAAGTGGGATAACTCAGGCACCATTACTATAGATGGTCGTGTAATTGCTCGGTCCAATATAACAGAGTTAATCATCGACGCATTGAAAAAAAGAACAGTAAGGACGAGGAGGCGCCCGTTGGCCGCATTGAATTTGCAAAATTTCTCAAAACTTCCGACGCCGGGAAATTTAATTAATAATCCAGCAGTTTTAAAAATTGGGCAAATATTGACGGATCCTCAGCGCTCGGCCAAACGACGTCTATCCACACCAATACAGCACGAATCACCCCATCCGTCTATACAGACTCGCAGTAAAAAACAAGCGAAAAAAAGTGGCTCACGCTTGGTTTGTAAAATAAAAAAATGACGTACGAAAAACAATACTACGACCTTGAGCATGAAGCAGGCTACGCTGGGGCGCGCAATCTTGTGCGCTTGAACGCTAAAAAGGAAAAGAAAAAAAATTTTACTCGTGGCTGAGCAATCAAGATGCCTACACGCTCCATCACCCGATACGAAGGCGATTTCCACGATTACGCTACAACGTGACGAACATTGACGATGTTTGGGAGGCTGATTTGCTACAGCTCACGACGATAAAAGATTACAACGACGGTTACAACTACATTCTAGTGGTGATTGACGTACTCGGTAAGTACGCATGGGTGGAACCGAAAGATAAGACCGCGGGCAACGTTGCCGACGCCTTCGCACGGATTATCGACCGAGCACATCCCCGACTGCCTATATGCGTGCAAACCGATCGAGGCAAAGAGTTTACCGGTTCAGCATTTCAGGCGCTCCTCCGCCGAAAAGAGATAACATTCAGAGTCGCTCGCAACCCCGACATTAAAGCAGCTGTGGTCGAAAGACTCAACAGAACGTTACGCGAGCGAATCTGGCGATACTTTTCTCATAGTAACACAAAGAGATACATCGATGTCGTGCAAAAGATTGTACACGCTTACAATCGCACGCTACACAGTGGTACGCGCATGAGACCTATCGATGTCACATTGTACAACGCGCCGACAGCGATCGAAAATTTAGCCAAACGCGCGAGCTACAATTATCGAAGGCGACCACCGGCGCTGCCTAAATTCAAGGTGGGCAACCTCGTGCGCATCAGTCGTACCAAGAACACCTTTGAGAGAGGATACGAACAAAATTTTAGCGAAGAAGTGTTCAAGATAATCAGCGTTTCGACGCGTCAAAATCTCTATACATACGTGCTCGAAGATTTGAACGAAGAAATTATCGATGGTTTCTTTTATCCCGAGGAGCTCGTGTTAGTCGGCCGTGAACGCCTCGCGCCCGATAAGCGTTTCAAAGTCGACCGCGTCATACGCACAGAAGGACGGGGCGCTAAAAGGAGAGCACTCGGTAAGTGGCTCGGTTACCCTCATAAATTCAACTCGTGGGTAAAAGCAAGCGAGCTTGAAAACATCTGAAAAAAAAATGGAAACGAGCGATGATTTTTATATGGTACTACCTAGTAACAGCAGCATGACGTATTTTCCCGAAAATAGAACATGTTGTTTTACGACCCAGCTGCAGCGCGAGATAAAGTTACACGGCGAGTGGCTCGTGGGCCTCGTTGAAATTTACATACCCTGCAGTATCGTACATTTTCAAGATGACGAAGCAAGTTACACTTTTTACTCGGCTGAGGATAATGCGGGTCTCATCGACAAAAAACTGTGTCGTATACCCGTAGGTATTTACGATTCACTCGAACAACTAGTAGACGCTATAAACGCGGCGAATGACACATATAAGCATCAAATGCTCGAGCCCCATAAAGATCGTAAGGGGTCTTACATCATAAGACGCAAGTGTGACTGCTCGCAAATACACATTACGGATTTCAACGAAAAAATCATGCGTGTATTCGGCTTCGACGAAGCAGGTCAAAAAGGTTCGTTTACAACGCATGAAGGTTACCGCGACATTGCAGCCAGCAGACTGCCTCGCCTTCTCGAGCCTTGCCCGACCAGATGTATATCTATACCGATATATGTGAACCTTATACAGTAGGTGACACACAAGCTGCCCTACTGCGCATAGTTTCTATAGACAACTCCAGCTTTAAGTACGGTTGCAGTACTGTACAGCGTTCTGCACCTGTTCACTATATACCTCTTCTCTATCACAATTTTCGTAGCATCGTTATCGATATAAGAGATCAACATGGGCAACGTATACCATTCGAGTACGGCACGTTGACGGTCACGCTACACTTTAAGCGCAAACGTTAAGATGAGTCATTACGGGCGCTACTACGACGAGGAGCTAGGCGGGGGTGGAGTGAGAAATGTTTTTGGTGGTTCGACTTTTCAGAGAGGTCGCGGGGTAGGAGCCTGGTTAGGAGGCCTTTTTCGTCACATCCTGCCATACATCACGAGCGGGGCCAAGGCTGTAGGTAAAGAGACACTACGCGCAGGTATAAAGCTTGTTGACGACGTTGCCAACAGAGGTGTCAATTTCAAGGAGGCTGTAAAATCACGGGCCAAAGAATCTGGACGCAACCTCAAAAGAAAAGCTGCTGACAAAATATCGGAAATAATGAAAGGCTCGGGATATAAAACAGGCGTGAATGGCAAGCGGCGGCGCCAGTCGAGAAAGAAACACACTCGGACGCGCACGGCAGGCGGTAAGAAAAAACCCGGCAAAAGAAAGCCCGCTGTGAGAACGAGCAAGAAGAAGAAGAAGAAGAAGAAGAGGAAGGCCCTTCGCAACATAAACGATATTTTTGGTCCAAAGTAAAAAATGGCCTTCTTGCACTCGCACTCTAACGAGTGCATGTCGAGCGAGCTCGACATTTTCACTCTTCCGGCGACACAAACGTCGATTGAGAGTAGTAGTTTTTTACACTATAAACCTGTGTCCTCGCTCAGCGACGAAGGAGACGCGCCCATAGAGTTCGTCATCCCGAGCGCAAACGAACATTATATAGATCTCGCGCACACCATGCTCTATGTCAAAGCTAGAATACAGCCGAATGCCGAAACCCCTGCTGAAAACTTAAAAGTTGCCCCAGTAAATAATTTACTGCATTCAATGTTTAATCAAATCGACGTTTTTCTAAATCAAAAACACGTTTCTCCACCCAATAATGCATATCCTTACAGAGCATACATAGAGTCACTGCTCAACTACTCGCCAATTGCAAAAGAATCACACTTAACGGCCGGATTGTGGTACGATGATACGCCCGGTTTATTCGAAGCCCAGCCGCACATTCAAGGTGAAATATCTAACAAGGGTGCTCTCCATCGTCAGCATTTCACACTCAATGGAAAAACCTTCGACATGATTGGCCATCTGCACTGCGACGTCTTTAATCAAGACAGAATGCTCATCAATGGTGTAGAAATGAGAGTACGACTAGTACGAAGCAAAGATGCCTTTTGCCTAATGGACGCCTCCGAAGATGGTAAATTCGGCCTGAAAATAAAGGAAGCCACGCTCATCGTTCGGCGCGTGAAGATAAATCCGGGAATTTTAATTGCACACGCCAACGCTCTCGCTAAAGCAACGGCCAAGTATCCCGTCACGAGAGTAGAAGTCAAAACTTTTACGCTTCACGCAGGTATACATGGCGATACCATCGATAATGCCATTCTTGGGCAATTGCCTAAAAGAATAATAATAGGATTTGTCGATAATAAGGCATTCAATGGCAATCGAACATTTAACCCGTTTAATTTTCAACACTTTTCAATAAATCACCTCTGCCTCTACGTCGATGGGTCTCAAGTTCCGAGCAAACCGTTACAGCCGCGCTTTGCTGCTAACGATAGTATGTTTATAGATGCATTTCAAACCCTCTACTCGGGCACAGGTATACATTTCCTCAACGAGGGTCTTGGCATAAACCGTTTCAACTATTCACTGGGCTACTTTCTCACGGCTTTCGATCTCACACCCGATTTATCGGCCCACTGCGCCTCGCATTGGAATCTCGTTCGCTCGGGTAGCTTGATGTAGGCGTGAGCACTCGGGGGGCGTTGGTGAGCGCTCTACTCGAGGGATCGGCTCGCTAGCCGATTTTGAGTATGCCGAGTATGCCGACAGCACTTCAGACCGATGTTGTGTCTGGTAATTTACACGAATGCCTGTTCTGGTGTAGGCCGGTTGTCTCGGTTTGCGAGAGGACGACGCACCAAGAGGAGGGGCACTCTGAGTGCTGGAGAGCGCTCGAGCGCGCAGGGTTGTGCTCAGACTTCAGCCGGAGCGAAGTTATCCGTATCAGATGTATCCTGTGAGCATAGGTAGGTGATAGACGGAGCAATAGCTCGACGTCTATCGATGCAGGGAGGCGCTGCAGGCGCTCGCTAGGCTGCTTCTTAGTGCGAGAGGGGATCGGTGGAGCAATAGCTCGACGTCGATCAAGGCAGGTTGCGAGCTGTGTATGCTCGCTGCGCTCTGTGGACGCTTGGAGAGGGTTGGCGGAGCAATAGCTCGACGCCAACCACCGCTGGGTGCGAGCTGTGAGTGCTCGCTGTGCTATGAGCGCGTGAAGAGGATCGGCGGAGCAATAGCTCGACGCCAATCTCGGGGGGTTGCGAGCGGAGTATGCTCGCTGCGCTCGCTGAACGCTTAGAGAGGGTTGACGGAGCAACCGCTCGACGTCAACCGGAGCCGGAGGCGATTTGTAAGGCAGAGCGTGCCTGCAGAGGCGACGACTCGTCGCTGATACTCCCTCGTTGCACAGGGGGAGGACACAGCACTATCCCCCCTGTGTCAACCCCTGGTCCTGGGTCTAGGTGGTAGGGTGAGATCACCTGGCTCGGTGTAGGCAACACCACCCTGCTCTCGGAGTTCCTGTAACTCCGCTCGGCTCTGCTCCCGCAGCTGCTGAATCTCCAGCTCGTGGCTGGCCTGTAGCTGAGCCCAGTCCTTGGCCCACTTCCGGGCCTGGTCGTTGAGCTCCTGCTGGTGCTGCTGGAGGAGATGCACCCTGAGTCGCCGCCTTTCCAAGACCTGCTCCCGGACGATGTTCCCTAGGCGGAGCCGAAGGAGCTCCCTTTCCGCCTCGAGAGCCCGGAATTTGCCGGAGGACATAAATCCAGAAGGCGCAGACTGGAAGGATAAGTAGGAAGAGGTAGGGAAATGAGCCGGGAAAGACTCTTCAAAAACGCGACCAATAGGTCTCGTAAATAAAAACTCAAGGTTTTTATTAATCAAAAATCTTCTTTATTCACCCGAAATTACTCTGCCGAGGCTGAGACCGTCCTACTATGTAGGGGGAGTCGGGGGAAATAAGGCTGCCGAGGCGTCGGTGCGCGGGGCTTATATGCCCCAGAGCGCGCTTACTTACTTTGGCGAGCGCAAAAGTGGGGCCGTCGCCGCCTGGCGGCGGCGCCGCGTACTGCTCTCAGGCGGGTCGGCGCGCAGCGCGGGAAAATTCAAATGCGCTATATACAGTTTTACGCGTAAACCGGCGCGGAGAGTCTATTAACATTAATAATTATAAATATAATTAATACTATTTATTAAGTATTAATAATTAATACTAGGCGCGTAACAATTCCTCACCGTTTTGGAAGACTCGGAGCGCGGTTGTAGGGGTCTCAGCTTACAAGTGTTAATGTGTCAGTGTTTATTCATAATTTGAGATGTGCGCAGAAATCTTTTATCGCAAAGTCTTTGGGAATTTGGTTTTAATCACAATTCAGTCTTGATTATAATCTGTCTTCTTCCGTGAACGCAGGTTGTAGCGGCGTGGAAAAGCATTGTCAGGTACTCGGGTATCTGTAGAGACGTCGCGTTGACGCCGAGGTCGGCCCGTTGGGCGACGGTTGCCTCGCTTACGTCGGCGAGTGGGTTTGACAGCCCTGCTGTCATGGTCAGTAGTTGTCGAACTGCCGGTAGTAGTGACCTTCTGGTCATTACTGTGGTTGGGTGGAGCCGCGCCCTGGCGGCTGGAGTGGGGAAGTGCAGCGGTGGCGCTGCTGTTGGGGTGAGCGGTGGTCGTCTGACCATCGCCGTTGAGGTGAAGGGCAGCATTATCGCTGCTGTGGGTGATAGCGGTGGTCGCCTGACCATCGTCGTTGAGGTGAAGGGCAGCATTATCGCTGCTGTGGGTGATAGCGGTGGTCGCCTGACCATCGCCGTTGAGGTGAAGGGCAGCATTATCGCTGCTGTGGGTGATAGCGGTGATCGCCGGATCACCACCGTTGATGTGAAGGGCGGCATCGTGGATGTCGCCGGAAGAAGCTACAATCTCCTGATTGTCGCTTGATGGTTGAAGGATGACTGCCGGGTCATCGAGGTTGACCGTGTCGTCGTTAAAGGCGGGCTTCATCTGAGAAGCGTGGAGTTTGACCAAGGACCTCCCTTGGTTAACGAGGTAGACATCGGTGCTAATTTGCTGGTGGATGGTGTGGGGTTCAGCCCACTTTGCCATGAACCCTGCATGGCGTTCGTCTCCCTTGGACAGCGGATGTGTGCGGGTGTAAACCAGATCGCCTGGTTTGTATTCAGCGGACGTGGAGGCCTGGGCGTACCTCTTCTGGTACTCGGCTTGGTGAGCGACCGCTTGATCGATGCGCTCCTCCCAATATTGGCCTGGCTCTTGCGGCGAGTCCATTTGCCAGTTACCTGGGCGTTGGAGGTTGCTCCCGAAGAGGAACTCGGCAGGAGTGTAGCCGATAGCACCGTTGCGTCGACTGCGGAGTTGGTACAAGATGGTTGGTAAATGGACGTCCCATTTCTTATGATCTTCTCCCTGAAGATGGAGCCGTAATCCCTTCTTGATTTCCTGGTTGCGTCGTTCAGTAGGGTTCGCTCGTGGATGGTAGATCGCTGTCGTCCAAGGTTGCGTCTTCCAGCGCTTGCAGGCCTCTTCCCAGGCCTTGCTGGTAAATTGGGGGCCGTTGTCGGAGAGGACCGCTCGCGGGTATCCCCAGCGTGAGAAGACTTCGTCTTCGATGAGACGGATGATGCGTGAGGCATCGGAGGATCCGATGGGGAATGCTTCTACCCATCGGCGAAACATGTCCGTGACTACAAGGATGAAGCGTCGCCCTTTCGATGAGCGAGGATAGGGACCCATCAAATCGATGGAGATGGTGTCCCATGGCTTCTTTGGTTGGTGAGGGCGCTGTGTTGCTGTAGGAGTAGCTTTTGAGCTCTTACAGCAAGCGCAGAGGAAGCATCGCTTGACATAATCGCGTACTTCATGACGCATCTTAGGCCAGCGATGGTACTCGAGGATGGCGCGAAGGGTCTCTTCAGCGCCAGGGTGTCCTGCGTGTTCGGCATCGTGGTACTCGTACAGGACTATGGGGACGGCCTCCTGCGGAACCATGATTTTGTACGGGCCCTCTGGCACATCACGTTTCCACAGCGTCCCGTCGGTGACACCGTAGAGGTCGACAAATCGTTGTTCCTCTTCGGTGAGCTCATTCTGGCGAATGAGGTGCATGTAGCGTTTGGCAAACTTGCTGTGGTAAGGGTCGTTTTGCTGAGCGTCCCGAATCATCTCCACCAGAGGACGGGACTCGACGGCGTAGACGCCGGAGTCTGGCTCGTTCGGTGGTTCACTGCTGCGGGTAGGAGGGAGCAGTCGCTCCTCGTCGTCCAGTTCATCTGGAACCTCCTCGACCGGGTTGCGGGATAGATAATCCGCAAGTTGATTTTCCTTGCCGGGGCAGTGCTCAATTTTCATGTTGAACTCTTGGAGTAACAGAGCCCAACGCTTGAGTTTGTCTCTTGTCTCCTTAAAACGGTGAAGCCAGGTCAGACCTTTGTTGTCGGTCCGCAAGGTGAACGGACGATCCCCCAGGTAAGGTCGATACTTCTTTACCGCCCAGACGACGGCGAGACATTTCTGCTCGTTACTATGATATCGGGTCTCGGCGGGTTTGAACTTAGCGCTAGCGTAACTAAGGATGTTCCTCCCACCATCAGGACGTGGTTGCAGCAGAGCGGCTCCCATGCCAGTTGCACATGCATCGGTTTGGAGGATGAATGGCAGGCTTGGATCCGGCCGGGAGAGTTTAAGAGGTTGTTTGAACGCCTCTTTAAGCTCGTCGAATGCCTTTTGGGCGGCGGCGGTCCATCGGAAACCGGTTTTCTTTGTTGTGAGTTCGCTAAGTGGAGCGGTGATTGCAGAGTAGTGAGGTATACACTCCCGTAGCCAGTTGCAGGTCCCAAGGAAGGACTGGAGTTGTTACCTCGACTTTGGAGGAGCGGTGTTGGCGATAGCCTCGACATATTCAGGATCAGCCTCGTTTCCTTCCGAGGTGACGATGTGGCCTAGGTAACCTAGGCGTTGCTTCCCGAATTGGCATTTTTCTAAGGAGGCGGTCAGGTTGTGAATACGTAATCGCTCCAGTACGAGTGCTAGATGATCTAGATGGTCTTCCTCGTTCTGTGAGTAGACGATGATGTCGTCTAAGTAGACGATGCAGAACTTCCCGATGTAGCCGGTGAGTACTTCCTGACTCATAAGTCGTTGGAAGGTTCCTGGAGCGCCCTTAAGCCCGAAAGGCATGACTCGGAACTGGTAAGAACCTCCGGATGGAGTGGCGAAGGCCGTGTATTTTTTCGATTTTGGCTCCATTGGAATTTGCCAATAGCCGCTCTTGAGGTCGAGCGTCGAAAAGATCTTGGCGTCGCCTAAATCTTTCAGTGCGTCCGGTATGTTGGGAATGGGCTGAGGGTAGTCCTCTGTAATGCTGTTTAGCTTCTGGTAGTCTATGCAAAAGCGTGGATGTCCGCTCTTCTTCTTGGCGAGGACTACCGGCGAGCTGTACAGGGACGAGCTCTGCTCAGTAATCCCATCAGCGAGCATTTCCTGAACCTGTTCCTCGATGATTTGGCGCTTTCCCTCGGAGTAGCGATACTGAGGTAAGCGGAAGGGTTGCTCGGAGGTGACACGTATCTCATGTTGAACGGTGCGTGTTTGAGGCAAACCCTGGCAAAGCGGGGTAAAAGCCTCCACATGAAGTTGTAGGAGCGCCAATAGACTCTCGGCACAATGACCTGTCAGGCCGTGGTTGACGCAGCTTTTATCCAACGTGGCGCTCACTTGTGGACGGGGTGGTGAGCGGAGTAGCGGTACTGTTACTCGCTTAGCTTTCCCTAGATAGAGCACGTGTCGTGTCAAATCTAAGATGCCTTGCTCTTGTAGTAGCCAAGGCAGGCCGAGCACCATTGGTCGGCGGATATGAGGCGCAATAAGGAAGTTGATTTCGAATTGTCGCTCTTGTATGCAGTTTCGAAGGTGCGTCTTTCCAGACGCGGCGAGCTGCGCTCCTTCTGCAGCGAGGTTGAGTTCCTCGTGGTATGGCTCGACTACTTGTTCTTCCGGTAGGTTAGATGGGTGGATCAGATTAGCGGAGGCAGCCGGATCTACCAGTGCGACGACTTCCCGCTGATCGATGAGCACCTTTATTTCTGGGAGCTGAAGGTAGGTGCGAGCGGTGGTGTTGACTTCCGGTCGGGATTGTTGTTGGCGCCGGCGGCCGGTCCTACCGGCGCCTGACACCAGTTTCCCGCCTTCTGTGCTTTCGCAGCCTGCTGCGCCTTGTAAATATCGCAGTCTTGGTGCAGGTGGTTGGCGGGGCAATACCAACATTTTGGCGCAAATGTTCTGCTCGTGGAAGCAGGCGGTTTTGCGTCGCTGCTAGTTGCTTTCTCCTCTTTACGAGGAGGCGCGCTCTAAACGGGCCGAGACTGCAACTCCTCGTTGTCATCCTTCTCTGCCTGGAGCGCTTGACTCATGAGAGTGGCGAAATTGTCAAGCGTCATGGGCCGCAGAGCCTTGCGCAATGACGGTTTGAGGAGGTTCAGTAGGAGTTGGACCTTCTGGTACTCTGCTACGTCCGGATGGACACGCTGGAATAGGAGATACTTCTCCTGGAGAAACGCTCCGACGCTCCCCTTTTCACCCTGTTTCTTGGAGTAGAGTGAAGTGGTTAATTCGCTTTTGACAGTATTGCTGTCAAAGCGATCGATGAAGAGGGCCCTGAATCTCGGCCACTCGAAGTCAAGTGCCTTATAGCACTGCCACCACTTTTCAGCTTCGCTGCGAACTCCCTTCTCAATCGCCTTCGTACGTTGCGTTTCAGGAATCTGAAAAGCAGTAAAGTACTCTTCGCATCGCTGCAGAAAGCGTGTTGGGTCTTCGTGTGCGCGCCCGTGGAATTCAGGCAACGGAGGACGATGCCCATACAAGGCTTGACAGAACACTTCCCAGTTCCGTAATGCAGGCGGCATTCCAGCCTGCCCGTTGTTGACGGGTGCATTATTTGCAGCGTGATTATTATGACCATCGATTTGGCCATGAGCCGGGCCATTATTCTGACCATCAGCCTGGCCGTTGGCCTAGTCGTTGGGGAGATCGTTGTTCATGATGATCGGTGGCGGTGTCCGTATTCCTTCACGGAGGTTTGGTTCTGCTTCCGGCGTAGGCGAGAGTGTCCTTCGATCGTAGACGCGATCAATTCGAGGACGTCGCCCTCTGTGTCGTCTAGTAGAATTAGGGGTTGTGGGCGCCACTGGGTTTTGTTCTACTCCCAGAAGTAGTATAGCGGAGGCTTGCGACCGCGTTGCTGGTCTCCGCAGAGGAAAGTGTTGTACGGGCATCCGTGTAGTCCTGGCTGGTGGATCCTTTCTGCTCAGCAGAAATTTCGAGCCCCACGTTGGGCGCCAATTGATGTAGGCGTGAGCACTCGGGGGGGCGTTGGTGAGCGCTCTACTCGAGGGATCGGCTCGCTAGCCGATTTTGAGTATGCCGAGTATGCCGACAGCACTTCAGACCGATGTTGTGTCTGGTAATTTACACGAATGCCTGTTCTGGTGTAGGCCGGTTGTCTCGGTTTGCGAGAGGACGACGCACCAAGAGGAGGGGCACTCTGAGTGCTGGAGAGCGCTCGAGCGCGCAGGGTTGTGCTCAGACTTGAGCCGGAGCGAAGTTATCCGTATCCGATGTATCCTGTGAGCATAGGTAGGTGATAGACGGAGCAATAGCTCGACGTCTATCGATGCAGGGAGGCGCTGCAGGCGCTCGCTAGGCTGCTTCTTAGTGCGAGAGGGGATCGGCGGAGCAATAGCTCGACGTCGATCAAGGCAGGTTGCGAGCTGTGTATGCTCGCTGCGCTCTGTGGACGCTTGGAGAGGGTTGGCGGAGCAATAGCTCGACGCCAACCACCGCTGGGTGCGAGCTGTGAGTGCTCGCTGTGCTATGAGCGCGTGAAGAGGATTGGCGGAGCAATAGCTCGACGCCAATCTCGGGGGGTTGCGAGCGGAGTATGCTCGCTGCGCTCGCTGAACGCTTAGAGAGGGTTGACGGAGCAACCGCTCGACGTCAACCGGAGCCGGAGGCGAGCTGTAAGGCAGAGCGTGCCTGCAGAGGCGACGACCCGTCGCTGATGCTCCCTCGTTGCACAGGGGGAGGACACAGCACTATCCCCCCTGTGTCAACCCCTGGTCCTGGGTCTAGGTGGTAGGGCGAGACCACCTGGCTCGGTGTAGGCAACACCACCCTGCTCTCGGAGTTCCTGTAACTCCGCTCGGCTCTGCTCCCGCAGCTGCTGAATCTCCAGCACGTGGCTGGCCTGTAGCTGAGCCCGGTCCTTGGCCCACTTCCGGGCCTGGTCGTTGAGCTCGTGCTGGTGCTGCTGGAGGAGATACACCCTGAGTCGCCGCCTTTCCAAGACCTGCTCCCGGATGATGTTCCCTAAGCGGAGCCGAAGGAGCTCCCTTTCCGCCTCGAGAGCCCGGAATTTGCCGGAGGACATAAATCCAGAAGGCGCAGACTGGAAGGATAAGTAGGAAGAGGTAGGGAAATGAGCCGGGAAAGACTCTTCAAAAACGCGACCAATAGGTCTCGTAAATAAAAACTCAAGGTTTTTATTAATCAAAAATCTCCTTTATTCACCCGAAATTACTCTGCCGAGGCTGAGACCGTCCTACTATGTAGGGGGAGTCGGGGGAAATAAGGCTGCCGAGGCGTCGGTGCGCGGGGCTTATATGCCCCGGAGCGCGCTTACTTACTTTGGCGAGCGCAAAAGTGGGGCCGTCGCCGCCTGGCGGCGGCGCCGCGTACTGCTCTCAGGCGGGTCGGCGCGCAGCGCGGGAAAATTCAAATGCGCTATATACAGTTTTACGCGTAAACCGGCGCGGAGAGTCTATTAGCATTAATAATTATAAATATAATTAATACTATTTATTAAGTATTAATAATTAATACTAGGCGCGTAACAAGCTTACGCATAGAGGTGGGATTTGAGTCGGCTCCAACAAGCACAATAAATTGTGTTGTTTATGCCGAGTACGATAACGTTCTCGAAATAGACTCCACCCGCCAAATATTATCCGATTTTAGTGCCTAGTCGTTAAAAAGGTGGGGGGACGAGGACTCGAGAGGAAGCAGGCGGCGCCCTCAAGCCTCACTTTTCTCTCGGCGCTCGCTACGCACACACGTATAATGGATTACGTCGTGGATATACAAGGGTTTTGAGACACTGAAAGGAAGTTTTTACCAAAGGAGGTGGCGATCATTTGCCTACAGAAACCCATTGTCGACCACTGGATTGTACAAGCACCGTGCAATTTCATCGAGCTGCCCGAAGACGTAAAAATACAAATTCCTACTGCGCTGTCGATATTCACGGTATTAACTGGTTCGAGGGCGAAGTATCACTCAGACAGCTATATCGTTATCTCTTCAATATCGCAAGAGCAGCAAGACGGATTTACGTTCGCGGCGAGGAGAAGGCCTGGTACCTGGAATCTTTACTCGGTCGAAACATATGTAATTTAGAAAAATATGACTCGCCGACGTTCGGAAAACTCAACAACATGTTTTCTGACGTGCTGGTATGTTCTACGCACGCGACTCAGAGGTTTAAAAATAAACAAGATTTTTGCGCGCTCTACAAGGCGCACCAAATAAAAAAGTGGATGCGCTCTATACTACCCGAAGAGTGGAAGCTGATCAACAAAGACCAAGTACAAAGTCAAATGTTCTACACTGCACTTCATCAGTATCAGCAGAAGCAGCGCAAAAAATTACTCCGTTTTCACCCGGGCAGCGAGCAGTCCACTGAGGAGAAGGAGGAGGAGCAGAACGACGACGGCCGCGACGAGACGGATGTGGCTCCAGAAATAGCAAGTGACAGCGACAGCAGCACATATTTCACATTTAGCGAAAACGCAAAATGAATACGAAACAAATCACGAGGGCCATTAGTGGCCTCTGAGCAAACTCGATAGGTGTATACGCAGCCGCTCACATCCCCAGAAGCTTGAGTCTTCCAGCCGCTGTTGTACCCAATGTCGATATCTCAGATAAGCCTGGATCCCACTGGGTGGCATTCTACATAGACAAAAATGCAAAAGGAACATATTTCGATAGCTATGGAGTCGCCCCTGTGTCACGACATCATATCGATCGACTTCGAAGAAATTGCGCAAGCTTCAAGTGGAACGAGAAGAAACTGCAGAGTGTTAATTCTAAAGTTTGCGGCGAATATTGTATTATGTTTCTTTGCTATATGTGTAGCGGTCGCACTTTACGCGCGTTTTGTAACGTCTTTTCACGTGATTCACATGTAAACGACGCACTGGCCGCAAAATTTTATGAAAATGTAAAAAGAAAAAATCACCGAAAAAGACTCCGTCGTGCGAACAATTTCCCCAGCATTATTTCCAAGGGCGCTGGCTCGTTCGTTCAAACATGTAAAGCATTTATATAAAATGTGCGTGTGCGCGCGCGTGTGTGTGTGTGTGTGTGCGTGACTTAATTTTTATTATAATATTTCTATTTAATCCTACGTCACATTCAATTTTTTAGTTTGTAATATTTCTTTTTTATCCAGAAACACATTCAATTTTTAGTTTATATTTACACTTTATGTACATTGTAAGTTTTAGAATTGTAAAAGCTGATGTGTGCGTGTATCCATCTTTCTTAGTTTATAAGGTTTTGTATACTACGTTTGTCTTGGCCTTTTTTAGCTTGTAATTTTATATTATTCATATATTTGTAAGTTTAAAATGTATTTTTTTTAATTTGATCGAACAATAAAAAAAAGTTAAACAAACATCGTATTCATTTAACGACCTTGCCCGCTAAATTTAATTTCTTACCTTTTTTATCTTGAAACGAATATGTACTATTCCATGAAGAAACCGAAAAGCATATGCGTAACGGTTTTTTCAAGTGGTGAAAAACACAGAAGGCGCTTTCTTCTTTGAGGCTTTGAAACATAATCAGATCGAGTCACCGAAAAGCACATGCGTAACGGTTTTTTCAAGTGGTGAAAAACACCTTAGCTGTTTCCCTTTTTTCAAGTGGTGAAAAACAAAGGAGGCGCTTTCTTCTTTGAGGCTTTGAAACATAAGTAGCTTGAGTCACCGAAAAGCATATGCGTAACGGATTTTCAAGCGGTGAAAAACACATTAGACGTTTCCTTTTTTCAAGTGGTGAAAAACACATGTGCCGTTTTCTTCTTCTTCTTCTTCTTCTTTGAGGCTCAAAACCCTTAACGGGGAAAATTTATGCTTCTGTTTCTCAAGGGCTCCGCGAGTTTCCCAACGCTTCTCCCCACTCTCCGATACATACGCGTAAACGTTCATGATTGGGCGCTCGGATTTTACGTAACAATCGACCAGCCAATCGTAACTCGTGGTAGAAAGGAGGGGATTCGCGCTGGAGAGAGAATAAGTAGGGGGCCTAGCCGCGCCACCCTCAGTCAGTCAGTCGCTCTACCTCGATAAAGTCGCGACATTTTTACCAACGTTAAGTCAGTATTTTTTAAAAATGTCTCAAACAAAGCTAGTGCCGAATTTATTGTACAATTCGACTTACGCTCTCAACTATTCGTACTCCAAGTTCGTTTACGTCGGCTTGGATTATGCTGCTGGCTATTTCCGACCCGTCATCAGGTTCGGCGGGCATACATCACCGCATAAATATATAACTTTGGATATCGACAGTTGGGAACAATTAAAAACCCATTTCAAGACCTTCGGAGAGTATCTATGGGCATCAAGCGATTTTGTAAAGCAAGGCAAATATGCAAAAATATATTTACCGCACCACGACGTCGAATTGACCACAGCCTACGGTCATAGAACCGTGTCAATCTCCGATAAGCCCGAAGTAACACCGCCATCGTTCACCCTTCAGTACGAACACGAGGCTCAACAGTTCGACTTTGAAGACGATAACGCCAATCAGGAGGCAGCCGCCTCCACTACCAGTGACGAACCTACTACAAAAAAGAAGAAATCTGAAAAACCACCGAAGATTATGATGCAGTATATAACTTTCAACGGATTGAAACAGTTCCAACAGTGTATAGACTATAAAATAAAAAAGTTAGAAGAAATGTCGGGTTTTGTGAACAAAGTTTTCGGTATAATGATCGATGTTATTAAAACGGAAGCAATTAGCAAAAACGACGTGTATTTACTAGACATACATTCATCGGCGTTGTATTTAATGAACTAGAAGCCAAAATGAAAGAACTCGCGCTAAATCAATTAATGTTTGCAAATTTTAGCGAGAGTTCTCTCGAAATAATGTTTTTGGAAGTATATGCCGAGTATTTAACAATTCTAGAAAAAAATGTTGTTAGTGCGTTAAAAGTTTAAAAATGTACATAAATAATTTTTTTTTATTTTACATAATAAAATATATTTTACCTTATCACACTTTTTTATTTAAGGACCCTTCCTTTATACCTACTCCTATTTACGCCCCCCAACTTCTCATTGCGCTAGCACACATATATTTATATATACAGCATTATACATAAGTCATTCGTCGAAAGACCAGCGAGAAGGCAACATCATGGGGCCCCCGTTCAGCAAGCACCAGGTCAAACCAGACGACAAAGAACCTCTCATCAACAAGGCAGACAAGAAAGACTCTTGGACAAACAAAAAAAATTCTCCACCACACCATTCCTTTTCCACCAATTCCTTCTCCTTCCCAAAAAAAGATGGTTATTCAAAATATAACGAATAATAAACGGTCCCTTTAAGGACAACATTTATGTTAATGAGAAAAAACTGTTCATAAAATAGGGGGTTTCACCCCGTTTAAATAAATAAATAAAAATTTATTTTTCCTCAACATGCTTTTTTTATTTGTAAACCCCTCCTTTACACCAACTCCCTATTCCCTCCCCACAACTTCTCATTGCGAACACACACACACACACACACACACACACACACACACACACACACACACACACACACACATACGGTCTGTATAGCGAGAGGCCTCGTACCCCATGGGTCTTTATGGCGTAGCACGTATAGCCAAAGGTCTCGTCCCCCACCACCACGAGTCAGGGCATACACGGTGGGCATGCGCAGAGCAGATAGAACGGCATGACGTCATGGAGGGAGCGATAAGTGCGTCATTGTTTACCCTAATTAGCTTGTGTTCACACACGTGCTACTGTAAACACTTGGATTAATGAACTTGTCACACTTGAAACACATACACACAGCACGCGGTCTATACAGCGAGAGGTCTTTATGGCGTAGCGCGTACAGCCAAAGGTCTCTCCTCCCACCACCACGAGTCGGGGCATATACGACGGCACGCAACGGGCAGGTATAGCGGCATAGCGTCATGGCGCGAGCGATAAGTGGGACATTATTTATGGGGTAATAATTCACTCCATTGTTTACCCTAATTAACTTGTGTTCACACTTGGGACCCATACACACAGCACACGGTCTATACTGCGAGAGGCCTCGCACCCTATGAGTCTTTATGGTGTAGCGCCGACAGCCAAAACGCTCGCCCCCCCACCACCTCGAGTCATGGCATATACGGCAACACACGTGGGCCATATATAGCGGCATGACGTCATGGCGGGCGCCATAAGTGCACCATTATTTATGGGGTAATAAATCACCCCCCATTGTTTACACTAATTAGCTTGTGGCCACACTTGCTACTGTAAACACTTGAGTTAATCACCTTGTCACACTTGGGGACCCATACACACCGCACAGCGGGGTGCCACATGGCCCCTACATACCGCACCGAGGGAGGTCGTCTCGCTATACCGGTCCCCTTACTACTTCTATACCCTCACCTTGAGTATATAAACAATAATCTACATTACTACTTTTAAATTTTATCTTTGTTAAATATTCCTCCAAACATTTATACCATGCTCTTGGACTTTCTCGTAGTCCGTACAATGCTTTACGTAATTTATACACTTTGTTCCATCGCTATAACCTTTCGGTTTACCGACATATACCTCCGAGCTTACTTCTCCATTTAAAAATGCCGTTACTACATACATCTGTTCTATAATTAGGCTATTTTGGCAACAAAAAGAAAACAAAATTTTTAAGGTTTGCATTTTAGCAACTGGAGCGTATATGTCGTCAATAACATTTATCTGCTGAAACCCTCTTACAACTAATCTCGCTTTACATGTATCGTAAGATTTCTTACTATAAACCCATTTTACATCTAGTACCTTTTCATTTGGTGTCTTTTCAACTAATTCCCATGTTTTATTTTCATTTCAACTTTCTATTTCTTTATCCATAGCTTTTACCCAGCTTTTGCTATCATTATTACTCATCGCCTCCTCAAATGTATATGAAGTATCCACCCTGCAGTAATTTACATAAATATTATTCGAAATATTCTCTGGATATCTTATTGGGCTTTTTCTTTCACGTGTAGATCTATATGGGACTTCCAATAGTTCTAAATTCTTCTTATTTGCTACTTTAGTTCCTGTTCATCATTCTCATCCGCGCTTTGAAAAACATTAGCATCGATTAAATCAACATTACGATCATTTTGTTCTCCTCCACCTGACTCGAGAGTCGAAGTAGAAGGAGATGGATATTTTGACTCTACTTCATCAAGTCCTATACATTTTACGTTTTCCTCTACTATATCTACATGTCTAGCAACTATCATTTTATTATTTAATATGACTCTATATCCTACCCCACTATATCGTAATAGGATTCCCATATCTACCTTTTTATCCCATTTAGAAATTCTTTTTTGTTCCGGTTTTCTCACAAAAACTCTACTTCCGTACATACGTAAATGTTTGACATCCGGCCGTTTATTAAAAATATTTCGTACGGAGTTTTTCTCTCTATTGTATTAGTCAAAGTTCGATTTTTCAAATACGTCGCTGCACAAATAATTTCGGGCCAAAACCGTTTATGAACGTTTGCCTCTGTTAGTAAACATCGCGCCATATCCATTATAGTTCTATTGAATCGTTCCGCAGTTCCGTTTAACCCGTGTACATATACTGGTCATTTATTCAAAATAATACCTTTTTCTCTTACGAATTTATAAAACCGATTATTTAAGTATTCTTTCTCATTATCGCATCTCAAAACTTTTACTTTCTTTTCAGATAAATTTTCACATTCATTAATAAATCTAACTAAGCAATCAAAAACTTCGTCTTTAGTTTTGATACAATAAACCTTCGCGATTTTGCTATAATCATCAATGAAAGAAACAAAATAATTTTCTCCATTAAACCCTGTCGTTTTAAATGGACCGCACATCTGTATGAACTATCTCTAAAATATCTTTAGCTTTTATTCTATCGTTACTAAATGGCAAATTATGCATCTTATTTTCAACACACGTTTTACACTTCATAAATTCCGATTCAAGTTTATTCGGAATACCCGTTTTAATAACTCTTGTTTACATAGTGTATTTAGATACCCGAAATTTACGTGTCCTAACATTCTATGCCATTTCTCTTTCAAACTCATTATTATTGCTACAGTCGGCTATGTTTACAAAATTCTCTCTATGTTTCAAGATACTCTTTATTCTGTAAATTTGATTTTCTTTGTAGGCTACAGCTATTAATTTATTATCTTTATATATTATCCTTGCTATATTTCCCTTCGAAATAATCGTATTGTTATCTGTTAATTTCCCAAAACTTATTAAATTTGTATTCATTTTTTCGGCATAAAAAACATTACTCATATTTACTTCATTCTGTTTACCAAACGCGTCGAAATAGCTAACTACATTTCCAATTTTCGTTGCTTTTATATACCTATTATCCCCTAAGCATATATTTACCGGTTCTTCCAAATATATACATTTTTCAAAATAATTCTTATTATTAACTATATGATCGGAGCACCCGCTGTCGAGTAACCATTCTATTTTATTACCTAGCCTACCTTGACTATAGTTACCCTGCGCCGCTTACGCCGTAGCTATCCATGCGCTCGCACCTTCGCCGCTCTGTTCGCTCGTGCTGGCTCCTTGCTGATGGAGGTTTCCGCGCCCCCTGCCGATGTTGCCTCTTCCTCTTCGGCCTCGACTGCGGCCACATGTTGAGCCTCGCCATGTTGTGCAGCTTTGTCCTGCTTGTCCTCTATTTTGGTACTCCCGTGCGAAATACCCTGTTCTGCCACACTTGACGTAGCTTCCTTTCTGGTCGTTTTTTGCAGCGAATACATTTGACCTTTGTTCGCTGTGCTCGATATTATTTTTCATTTCAGCAATTTGGATTTTATTTTTTACATACGATGCTGTTTGATCCTCTTTTTCTAATGTGTCTATTAAATCGCCAATGTACTGATTCGGCAACATGTTCAACATGCAATTTAGTTTTTCTTTTTCACTTATTTTTGCACCTGCGCTTTTTAATTCATTCACTGATTTTTCAAATTCACTGAAAAATGTTGCTGCATCACTATACTTTTCTAGTCTCATTTTTTCCAATTTATTTCTACACACAATTTGTAGTGCTGTAGACTCTTTTGAATACATATCATCCAATTTCTTTATTATTTTATACGCCGTATCTTCTTCACACACAAACTCCAATTGTTTGTTGGAAATGGCACTGTAAATCAAATTTATGGCCTTTAAGTCCTTTTCTTCTCAGTCCTCTTTGTCTGCAGTAACTCTTTCTCTGGTTATCACTACGTCACATTTTTCCAACTTTAGGTACATCGTAATCATTTTCTTCCACATATTGTAGTCTTCTCCATCGAACACCGGTATCGTGACTTCCTTTTTCTGCATTTGGTCTTCTTCGTTCTCGAACGTTCCTTCGTACTCGGAATTTTCTTTGTGTATGACCTCCAAGGTCGTTTCTTCTTCAATAGATGTCTCGAACGTTCCTTCGTGTTCGGACTTTTCTTCTTGATCGATTTTCAATTTCGATTCTTCTTCCATATACGTTTGTCACTGTATTCACATACGCGACACTTTTTAATTATCTCTACACGACTCAAGAGTCGACGTAGATGATAAGAGAATTTCATTTACCAGCCACTCTCCTAGCTACCATGTTGAGGTGTGGTAAATGAAGGAGAGACTCATTTAAGTAAAAATAATAAAGAAGAGTTTATTGAAACTTAAGACTACGGCGCTTCCTTGCGCCACGCACGAGGTGCTTATCATTCGGCGTACAGCAGTAGAGAGAGAGAGAGAGAACAGCGCGTCGCTCTCTGGCTCTCGAGGTACATTCTCACTCACGCACACACTAGGGAGGGGAGACTTCCATGTGTCCGTTTACACTCATACTGGCGCGCTCTCGGTATAGTCGCGCGCTCACACATATTAATACACTTTCCATGTTTACAATATAGATGTATACTATTTTCAACAATATGAATAAAGCAATAGGTATGATTTTTTTTTTTTAATTATATGTGAAAAATAAATAAAATAATTGATTGTAATATTATCGTCAAAACCTTTTAAAATTCCTAAATAACCTTTACTTCAAATTATATTCTCCTTGTGAAAATTCACACATAGGGTACTTGTCTCTAGTAGTATGCCTGTCCATATTTGTGTGCTCTTTTTGGAATTTCCGATGTAAGAAAAAGGTTCTAACATTAAAAATAATAAATGGCTATTACAAAACAAAAGCGGTATACAACACGCGCGCATAGCGCATAGCGCATGTCGTTTCCATTTTCTAGTATACATAAATGCGTTCCCGAATAATTACGATTTTAAAAGAGGGCTAAAATAGGTTTAACCTCAAATGTCTCTGAAATTCATAAACAAATTCTTTTACCCTAAGAACTCTTCTAATAAATAATATACAAACTCTACATCTCCACCAAATATCAAAGAAATTAAAACAATTTTAGTGTAGTTATATTGTACGACAACAAAGAAAGTCATTTTCGAAAATACTAAAATTTTAAACATCAAATATCTCAAAAAATAACCATTTAATCTGAATGAAATTTTACACAGGTATTGCCTATGTCGCATACAAAATAGTCTATATATTTCAAGCTGATACATGAAGTCGTCATTGAGTAATTAAGATTTTGAAAAAAACTGCAAAATATTTTAACCTTAAATATCTCTAAAAATCATGAGACAATTCTTTTACCTAAAGGACATACGATAATATATAAACTCTACATCTTCGTAAAATTTCAACATGATTAAACCAATTTTTATTTTCTCTAGTTATCATGCGACAAAGAAAATGACTTTGTAAAATACGAAAATTTTCAAAATCAAATATCTCAAAAAGTAATCGTACGATCTAGATGAAAATTCGCACACATATTATCTATATCACATACAAAATTGTCTGTACATTACCTACATTCAGGAATTTTTTGGACTTCCAATTTTCCTCATGGGATTGAATTTTTTTTTTAATTTATGGGATAATAATATTTTAGTAAGTAACTTTTATATAAAAGAGAGAGATTATTAGATAAAATTATAAGCGATAGGTATATTGATAGAAGCACGGAAGCATACATCACACATTTCTTTAACAACAACGCATACACAATAGGTAGACAATATTTTTGTAAACGCTCCCAACCACCTGAAACTACCAACCTTAGCAAGACAAAAAATATATGCTTGAAAAATGTCCCCTTCACAACCGCTCGAGATAGGCGATAGCAACCTCAGCATAGAATAAAAGGGAAACCGTCACCGGAAAAGAAAATTATTTCCAACCAGTTTCATTTTGCATCGACGAGGGCACCGATGTTACGGCCCTCAGACAAATTACGGGTCAATACTCGGTAAGATATGTAGTCTAAAGGTACGACACCCAGTGTTATTTTCTGATACAAGGTACGCAAGACGTGGAGTTTCAGCAGTAAGCGAAGCTATGAGGTAATGGTCCTCCGATTAGACCAAAGTTTTAACGACTCGGACCAGCAGTTGCAGCAAGACCAACTCCCACCTACCGATAGGAAGAGAAAGGAAAACTGAAATTCATTTGATTCGCTTCTGGTATTTGATATACCATGTTTGTACTTCGCTTATTTTCGTAAAATGTATTGTTTCAAAAGTATATTTCCAATGAACGAATAGCGAGAATAGTAACAAGGTATTATGAGAGGTAAAAAATTATTGGTAAATTTCAAGTGAATGACTATTATAACAAAGTTTACAAGTTACTTTTGAGTTTTCGCTCGCAGAGTTTTGAATGCAGATAGAAACATGGCATTGGTTCTGTAGCTTGACATTTTTAAATTTTCTTTCATATATAACAAGTATCTGGTAGATAGAAGACTCTTGATAAACTAAATCAGGATTTGAACTCCATCCTGCAAATAAAATATAAAAATATAATGAATTTATTTTAATTTATTGTGCAGGCATACAAATTAAAATGAAATTGATAAACCTGTAAATATAAATTATTGATTGTTCAAATATTTGTATTTGTAATATTTTATATATATTTCGACTATCTCCTCGATATGTGGTTTGTAATAACCAATAATATTTCGATTGAGAAAAACAGTACTTCGGTAGGATAGCTCACATGCATCTCGACTGGTCACCCTAGATAAGTGGCCGCGCAGATGTCAATTATTTTATTATGTGTTATACAGTCTCAACCTCAAAATGCGAAAAATGGAAGGGAAAAGATAAAACCATCGTTTTAAACCTCAATTAAAGTGTAAAAGCTAAACAAAAATTATTGGAGGGATTAATTCCTTAGTTTTAATCTTTATTTAGATTATTTTTATTAATTTACACTTTATAAAAGATTGAAATGTACATTTTAATCTTTAGAGACTGGGAAAGGTTATCGCATTTTCTGAAAAAATTAAAACTATGAAATCACACTTTTAACAAAGATTAAAATATTGATTTCATTGATTGAAAAGTGTGAAAATTTGTTGTAAATTCTGAAAAGATTAATATTGTATTTATATTAAGGGGGCTAGACACCTTTTTTTCTGAAAGAAATCATATTTTAATACATAAATGTAAACCAATTATTTCCCACTTTTTACACATAAAAAGGGGGTATATTTACATTACCTTAGAACTTTGTCTGGACCTTTTATATGGTCCAAAACCGTAGTTATCGATTAGAGAAGTTTTTTTTACTGCCCGTAAACTTTCAAACTTTTCTGCCGATGAAATGATCCAAAGTTTGAAGTGGATACTTTGAAAATGCATAATTCGCTGTAGAGATTTGCGATCCGATCAAAAAAAAAAAAAATATTATGCTTACTTTTTGTGCATTTTGCATTAATTCTTTAATTTTTTTAATTTTTTCAAAATTTTTCTGATGTAAACATTTTTTATGACATTCAACTCTAAATCTCTGAATTGATAAGGAAATTATACTATTCAGGAGTACTCACTTCAAATTTGAAGTCAATTCATCAGCAGAATCATCTAAAACTTACGGACTATGAAAAAATCAACTTTGCAGTTTTTATAACTCATAATGCATGAAAATACCGAAAACATGCCTCCTTTGTTATTGATATGATTCTTATCTTTATACTGGTTAACGAAAAAAGATTGGAATTGACTTCCTTGCGTAGAATTTTATTTGCCTTGGTATTTCAATCAATTTTTAGTTATTTCATAACATTTTGGTTATACATGTATATATATTTTATTCATACATCTTATTACTTATCGTTTTTTCCGCCCTAGGTCAAAACCTTTGTGTATCTTGTTGCCAGTTGTCCCCGTAACCTCTGTCAAGCTCATGGTGTCATGCTAGTCACAGGATGTGTCTGTCAATCAGTGCTTTTGCCTAGAAATCACTGAAACACATAAAATATATTTTTTAATTTTTGGTTAAAAAACAATAGTATAAAGAAACTTGATAAATTTACTTTAATAAATAAAAGTTAAAAAGAAATTTGAAAAATATAATACACATATGTATGTATTATATAATAATAAGAATAACAATAATAATTTCTTTATTTAAATCAGTATGTTAAATATAAGTTTAATATTAAATATACATTTTTTGTCTTTTCGCCTTTCGATACAAAAAATGTGTATATTTATGTACATTTTGTACATAGTTTGCTTACAAAATATTCATAAATATATCTACTTTACTTATTTATTTAATATATCATGCACTACAGAATGTACAGTACAAAAGCATGTAATATATTATATAAATATACGTACATAATTTAAAATGCACCTGCAGCATATGAATCATCGCATTCGTCTGTTCCTTTCTTTTTCTCCCAGACTGAGCAAGATTTACAGAAGCTATTTTTAATAACAACATCCAAAACCATGTCACATCTGTTGCCAATAATATTGATGACACCTTGTAAGGAAGAAAAGCCTCTCTTCCTCCAAGAGTCATCATCGGTAACAGTAAGTCCAGTATTTGGTGGTGTTAACTTGACTTCTTCATTCACTGCAGTATCCATGAACTTTGGAACCGCTTCTGCACAAATATTTCCAAGACAATCACTGATTTTATTGTTGCAATTTGGCCACATCGATCACACACTAAATGAATTTTAAATTCAAAACCCTGAAGGCTGGATTCGCTTATGTGAACTGGTCCATGGTACTCACTACAACATGAAGCTCTTTCGAGCTGAGGAAACAGAATGCTGATGTCGATTACTCTATTCTGCGTGTTGCAGTGAGAAGATGTTGATCTATCTCTTATCTTTCTAGCTGAAGTTGATGTTCTTCTTCGCTTTCTGACATTTTCCTCATTATGGATATTTCCTCCAAAAATTCTAACTCACTTCTTGGTCCTTCCTCTTGAGTATTTGTTGTCAGGATGAGTATTATTAAATCTTCCCTTCGAATCTCGTCCATTCATTAAAGTAATTTTCAAATTTTTGATCAAAGTCACTTCACTTACTTTTTTAAAACACTATTTTTATATTTTAGCAAGCATACAACTCTATAAACACAATAATTATGCTGTAAAATAAACAAATGAACCGCAAATACAAAAAAAAAATACTTTTTACGTTAAAAGCGACGTAAAACGAATCGAAGTAACCGGAGAATTCGATTCAACTAATAGTTATGTTTACACAAATTAATGGGCTAAAAGTAGAGGTTAACATGTCAAATGCTCAGGGCCCTTTCTACATATGTTTGTTGTGTGTGTGTTCCTTCCTAGCTTCTGTGTTTTATGGAACAAAAGTGGAGTGGTCAATCTGTAACATACGTAATTCATGGCGTATCATAGTCAAAATATCTTTAGTTCAACATAATTCCAAATCGTTCTATACAATATAACACTATGAATTACGTATGTCACAGATTATACATGTAATTATACATATCTAATACATGTATTATACGAGCGCGAAAAGTCGTTCGATTGATTTTTGCCAGTTTTTTCTGTATTTTTTTCTAATAAATTGCTTTTTTTTACACAATATTTATTTATGTTTATAAATATATTAATGTAGATTTAATTAAAATTAAAATAATATATTTACAATCAGAAGAAAAAAGAAATAAGAACTACCAACTGTAACACTATGCTGGGGATCAGGGTAGAGGTACGCGGGTAATTCTCAATCACAGAAACAACGGATAAAACAACTATGTATTTATTTAGAAAACCTTAAGATCTACGTTATACAAGAATGGGCGCCAGATGTACGCGTCACTTGCACCGCAACAGAAAGCCTTCGCTGGCTAGCTCCGCCGGGAGCAGAAACCCTACCTCTAAGCTACAACTACAGCACGTGCTGCAGCTAGCGCGAATTCGGAGTCTCGTGACTCCCGATGCGGACGCGCACACACACACGCGTGGAAACCGGGGATGGGAGAATAAAAGGGGACAAACCTCGGCCAGCACGTCGACACTGTACAGCCCACTGACTCGCTCCTCTCTCTCTCACTCTCTTCTCTCGTGATTCCGTCGAGGATGTACTCGGAGCGGCGTATTCGAGGCACGATAGGCACGAAAGCTTAGCGCAAGCACGCGGCACGGCAGTAGGCGACTAAATAATGCCGGCCGGCGTTGCCCACGCTGCTTTGCTCTTGGGTGGTTCGCCGATCGGCCGTCTTCTTCACCGCGGCGCGAGCGAGCAGTCCACACGGCTCCCGATGCTCGCGCACGGTGTCTCTCATGGACGGCCGACGGCGCTACGGCACAGTGCATCTCTCCCTCTCTCTCTCCTCTGGCGTCGGCTGCTGCTGTCAGCGGCCTGGGAGAGCGAGGCTTGCTCTTGCTCCAGCTACAGCTTGTCCTCGTTGCAGCTGTGACTGGTCTCTCTCCGTCTCCTGGCCGGCTTGACACGGGGAGGGGGAAAAGCTGTACAAGACATGTGCGCAGGGGCTCGGAGTATCGGGAGGAAGGTGCGCGCGTAATTGTGTGTGTGCGCAACGTCGCGTATCGTATATCCTCGCAGCGGCCGCCGTGCCTTACCAAATACTTCTTATTCTAGTAACAGGCAATTTGCCACGTTACAACTCCCCCTCCTAAACTCGAAGTAGCCCATGGACTATCTTCGCATGTTTATCGCTGCTCTAAACTATTAAATCTGATTACAGCTTCTTCGCTCTAACTAACTTAATCTAAGCTACTCGGTCAAAGCTACAGCGGTGTGAGTGTACATGTTTGCGTCCCTTGACATCTTCTTCTGCAGCTGGCCTTAGGAGTAGATCTATGTGAATGTAACCCGGTGAGTGTGAGTCCTATTCTCTGCAACCTGGCGCCAGTAATTGTCCACAATCATATCATTACGCAATTACCGAACGCAATCACGAATTCTCACACGACACTCCAACATGTCTCATTCACTCATAAATTAAACACAATAAAAAGAAACTTGTTGCTACAACAGCGTCTTACCTGGCCGATCCTTTGAACTAATGCTCTTTTTGAGCCGCGTTCTGGCGATCTAGATAGCATTTTGAATTTATCGCAAATGAAATTTAGCCAAACAACCAAAGTTTAAAATTATTGCGATTTACTCATGCTTCAGCTGAACGAAAACGTGCTCGCTTAAATTTTAGGATACCAAGGGAAAGGGTAAAGGAAGAACCTAATTTTCGTTTTCTACTACCTATGCTCTTTCTACTAACAATCGACATCTTCGAAAGAACATAATCTACTACCAGCTACATCAGACATTAGGCCTACTACCTTAGGTGACGAAGCTGGCGCTGCCCCCACTCCTGACAGCATGTACAACAAGTAGCATTTGCTTGGCCACACATATAGCAGACGCGTCGACGGGAACGAGGGCAAGCAGTCCACCCATGCCCGAATTCTTTGCAATTCCAACATCCAGGCCGAGCATATCCACGTGAGGGCTTGACTAGAGCGACGTCTTCAAGTTTCTCTACGACGGTCCTGGTGGAGAGAGATTTACTTAGCTGCGCACAAGTTTGCTTTCTAATGGCAATCCACATTCTCTTTGCCAGTGGCCAACTTGGTTACAGCGGAAACATGGCTCGATATTTTTTCTTCTTCGAATCTTCCTGGTTCTAGCTAGTGGAGAGACGCCTCTAAATATCACCTGCTTTTGTTTCTTAACGGGGCTGATACCCTCTTCGGATTGATTAGCTTCTGCTTTAGCAACCTTTGACTGTTTAACTCGTTTACCTAAGCCCTTAGGATGCTTCGCTTTCTTGTTTTGTGCTACTTTCTCCCCACGTAAACTTGCAATAGGAGATAAGTCAGCTTTAGCTACATTAACAGAGGATACTGCTGCCAAACTGTGAAGACTACTGATAGGCAGGAATTCTGATCCTGTTGGCTCGACGGATGCTAACTTGGCCTGACGACGCAGTATAAGTATAGCATTACGATTCAAAGGAAAAAATGACTCATCCGGCGGAGACGGCGTCTTATATACTTCGTGTTCACCTTGCCAGAGTTTTTTCCCTTTTAACCACTGCCACTTCCGAAAAATTCCTAATACTTCCCATGCAGGGTATGGGCGATCGTATGAACAACGTATGCGACAGGATCTAGTTAACTGCTTCCCTAACCGCAACGGATGCTTTAGCTGAGATAGAATCCTTAAACTTAAAACAACAATCAACTCTCTGCTTGGTCGACATTGAACATTTCCAATCTATAGGAGCGCGATAACTCAGCACTTCGGATTGACGAGATCCGTTTAATCGCCTGGCAAAAGCTTCAGGACTTGAAAAACTTGGCGAAAGTTTTGTTACAGGTGAAATTGCTCTATCATCCCTAACAAAGCTTAATCTGCTACAGCTCTCACTCAAGCCTGGATTCGAAATCACAGCTGGAGCTGCATTAAACTTCTCATTGGACATCCGAACAACCCGAACTAATTCTAACGACGACGCTGGCATTGGAGAGAAGAAAGTACTACAACAAGTCGGGCTTGCGTGGACAGGTGCTGACTCAGCAGTCGAACAAGATGGTACCGAAATCGGCACACTCACCACTCTTGTCACAAACCTGCACCTTTGACTGCAACAATTACTACCTGTAGTGCAGAGAAACCTAAGAGGGCATCTAGTCGATTGTGCATGAAGTTGATGATTCAACTTGCTCCTGTCGCTAATCTCGTCTACCGCAACAGTACTGCCTCGCCTCTCCAACGCTAAATCTGAATCTCAAAAACTCTAGCTCGGAAAATATTTCCTATCAAATTGCTACTACTAAGAAGAGAAGAAGAAATATGCCTCGGCTCAAGCATCTCGGACCGTTCATCGATGATCGGATTCCATGGAGCAGCGTCAAATCCAAAATGTCTTCTCATCAAATGTCGTTCCAATCTGTTACGTAATTCTCTTGCGTTAGAACGTACATTTAGACCATGACTGTTGACACTGATGGCAACTTCTCCGTCGGTCACCTTGTTGATCGCGCGGTTGATAGCTTGAGCTGCCACTACCGGGTTGACACACATCAAATCTTCTCCGTCGAGACCAAGAAAAGCCAAACTCCAAGCTAAATTCGCCATGTTCGCTACTCCCTCAGATTGCCCCGGTCGCTTAGCTCCGCTGATATTCTCGCTCACGCGAAATTTACACTTAAAATTTTAAATCTAAATTACTAATTTCCAATTTATAATTTCTACTAAATACTATCAAGAATTTAAAATACTAATAAGCAAAAAGCGATAGAAAAAAGTAAGCAAAAATAAAAAGAAAAACCAAAGCGAAAAATCAAGCCAAGCAACCGTGGCAAACGCGAGAGTTAAGTATGTCACGTACACACTTACCCATCGCGAACTCTAAAACACAAACACGAAATTTTCCCTTCCCCAGTTCACGCAGAATTCTCTAAAGGAAGCTGGGGAAGTTGATGAGATAATGTACGGAAGGAGGCATAAAGCTATCCAAATAGAAAAACGTATAAACGCAATAAATAACTGAAGGTATAAAAACGGTGATTCTGTCGTGCAATAGTATTCAGAAAGTTCCACTGAACCTTAAATTAACTTCCTGAACACGATGCTATTCTATACGAGCCACGTGTCTAAAGCTATATAGCAAGAGGTAACTTTGCGAGTACTTTATAAACCTTTGACTCGCAAATTCACACGCAAATCGCAATAATTTACTAAATAAACATTTATCAAAATTATTCGCATAAATAATTAACTGCGACGTCTGGCTAAATCAAATAAAATTACGGCGACTACAAACGCTTGTACGCGGCAATTGTAAAATCAAGAATGGCTACCAGAACGCTTCCACCTCGTGGTTTCCAGTTGTGTGTGCACGCAGCGATGGTGAATATCACGACGCAGTGATAACTTTCACTATGCCACAATAAACTGTGGCCCCGCGTTGGCTGCGCCATTTGTAACACTGCTGAGGATCAGAGCAGAGGTACGCGGGTAATTCTCAATCACAGAAACAACGGGTAAAACATCTATGTATTTATATAGAGAACCTTAAGATCTACTTTATACAAGAATGTGCGCCAGGTGCACGCGTCACTTGCACCGCAACAGAAAGCCTTCGCTGGCTAGCTCTGCCGGGAGCAGAAACCCTACCTATAAGCTACAGCTACAGCACGTACTGCAGCTGGTGCGAATTCGGAGTCTCGTGACTCCCGACGCGGACACACACACACACACACACACACACACACACACACACACACACACACACACACACACACACATACACGCGTGGAAACCGGGGACGGGAAAATAAAAGGGGGCAAACCTCGGCCAGAACGTCGACACTGCACACCCCACTGACTCGCTCCTCTCTCTCTTCTCCCGTGATGCCGGCGAGGATGCACTCGGAGCGGCATATTCGAGGCACGGAGACACGAAAGCTTAGCGCGAGCACGCGGCACGGCGGTGGGTGACTGAATAATGCCGGACGGCGTTGACCACGCTGCTTTGCTTTCGCGTCATTCGCCGATCGGTCGTCTTCTTCACCACGGCGCGAGCGAGCAGTCCACAAGGCTGACGATGCTCGGGCGCGGTTTCTCTCATGGACGGTCGACGGCGCACAGTGGGCTAAAACCCGAATTTTTTTTTCAAAATAAAATAACTCCACACAGAAGCCACCAATTTGGATGATTTTTGTTTGTACTTATAGCAAATTAAATGTAGATTAGAGGAAAAATAAAGAAAATTGTTAAATAAATTTTTATAACCTCCAAATTCAACAATAAACATAGGTATTTTTCAAAATTTTGTAGGAAACCGTATTTAAGTTTCAGATAAAAGTTTCTTTTTGGGAAATATGTTGCCTCCTGAGTTCATCCATGTATAATATATAACCCCTACACCTGTGAACCATAACCTAAACACCTTGCAGATGAATACTTCGCCGCAAAGTCAGGTTAATACGATAATCTGTAATGAACTATGACTTTGTAAGGTATTTATGACAAAATAAGTGATCTGTAACATTAAAAACTTATAATGACCATAACCTAAACCATTTTACAAATTAGTTTATTATTTTTATTTAGAAAAAAAGTAATTCCACACAGAAACCACCGATTCGGATGATTTTTGTTTGTACTTATAGCTAATTGAATGTAGATTAGGGGAAAAATAAAGAGTATTGTCAAATCAATTATTATAACCTCCAAACTCTACAAGAAACATAGGTATTTTTCAAAATTTTATAGGAAACCGTATTTAAGTTTTAGAAAAATGATTCTTTTTGAAAAAATGTTGCCCCCTGAGTTCCTCCATGTATAATATATAACCCCTACACCTTTGTACCATAACCTAACAACTACGTTGAATACTTCGCCGCAAAGACATGTTAATATGATAATCTATAATGCACTATGACTTTGTAAGTTAGTTATGAAAAATTAAGTGATCTGTAATATTAAAAACTTTTAATGATCATATCCCAATACTTTTTACCGATTAGCTTATTAATTCGATTTAGAAAAAAGTTATTCCAGACAGGAACCACCGATTCGGATGATTTTTGTTTTTACTTACAGCTAATTGAATGTAGATTAGGGGAAAAATAAAGAGTATTGTCAAATCAATTATTATAACCTCCAAACTCTACAAGAAATATACGTATTTATCAAAATTTTGTAGGAAACCGTATTTAAGTTTTAGAAAAATGATTCATTTTGGGAATAATGTTGCCTCCTGCGTTCATCTATGTATAATATATAACCTCTACACCTAAGAAACATAACCTAACAACTCTACGTGGAATACTTCGCCGCAAAGTCAGGTTAATACGATAATCTGTAATGCACTATGACTTTGTAAGGTATTTATGACAAAATAAGTGATCTGTAACATTAAAAACTTTTAATGACCATAACCTAAAACTTTTTACCGATTAGCTTATTATTTGGATTTAGAAAAAAAGTTACTCCAGACAGAAACCACCGATTCGGATGATTTTTGTTTGTACTTACATCTAATTGAATGTAGATTAGGTGAAAAATGAAGAGTATTGTCAAATCAATTTTTATAACCTCCAAACTGTACGAGAAACATTTTTTCTAAATTTTTCTAAATTTGGTTGGAAACTGTATTTATGTTTTAGAAAAATGATTCTTAGTGGTAAAAATGTTTACTTCTGAGTTCGTCCATATATAATATATTACCATTAGACCTGTGAACATCAAGGAGCGCGGGCGCGCTCCGAAGGCAAGTATAGAAGAAGCCTGAAGGAACGACCCGCACTACATATACATTGAAATTGGTGTGTGAGAAATTCAATGCGCCTATATACCTATTACGTTAGTTTTAACTATATAACATATTACTCTTAATCGAAAGCTATTTCATTGCTCTACTCAAATCAAAAGATTTTATTTAATAAGATTATCTTGTTTAAAAGATATAGACAACTGAATTTTTTTATGTCCGTTTTCCTTTCAGAATTTTAGTCTTTTTTTCCGGCATCCGGTTTGCAGTTTTAACCTTACAACTATAAGTAAAATACTTCGCCGCAATGACAGGTTAATACTTTATTCAGTATATCTTTTGAATATAATTATGACTGGATTAGTGATTTGTAAACAATTCGATATATACAATCTTTGGTGAAGCTAAATGCAGTATAACCTTCGGGCTCTTTCATATTAAAAAAACCGCTGCCAATTCATTGGCCCGTAGCTTCCTGAAAATTAATTTGATGATCCCTTTAATTCATTTTTAATAACAAAATTTATTATTTTTGCAACAATTTATTACATTATTATAATTAAATTTATTATTGAAAAATTAAAAGTTTGGGTTTATAGTACATGGTCAGTTATTGTCAGTTTACCAGACAACATACAAATTTTTCATATTTTTGTTTTTCTGTCAGTGCATGATGTAAGTATCTACAACTATAGAGGAACTAGAATGGAAATTTAACCAGAGTCTAGAAACCGTCAGCTGTTGAATGATAGCACACGGCCTCAAACTGCCATGCGGACCTCAAAGGCCTGCTATGTGTAGAGAGAGTACGTCTACAATGTGCCACCCAGCGTCTGGTTTTTGGTTTCGGAACCCCCTCTCGGGGCCTGATTCTCTAACTCTATCTCGGTGCGATAGATACAAGACGAGAGTTTTAGCCCAATCAGAGAGATTCTTTAGAAGGAAAAACAGTTGGGTGCGACGGACGTAAGCTTATCAAGGCCCCGTACCGCTCTAGTGATGTTTTGCCTATTTTTGCTCGACCAAAAATCGAAATCCTGAGGCTGGGTAGCAGGTTGTAGACGCTCTACTATACCTGCATTTGTGTCTCTCTCAGAGCAGCCAAGCGAAGTTTGCGATGAAAATTTTTATCTTCAAATTTTACGATAATAATGGAAGTTGGATAAATGAAAAAAAAGAAATTTTTCTTATATTATTTTAATTATTCGTCAGTTTTGAATACTTAAACTCAAGAATTCATTCTTGAAAATTCAAACATATTATATTTGGGCGCCAATACACCTCAGAAAACAATTATAACATGTTTTTACAACAACTCAAAAAATCACTATCACAAAGCTTCCTCTAGGAGGAAGCAAAAAAAAGCTTAAATTGAATTATCTTATAATTTGAAATTACTCATACAATGGACAGGCAGAGCTTGAATCGAAATAATCTGTAATCTTATGAACCTTATAGATTGAAATACCAGGTTGAAAGGAAAATATCCGATAGCCTCAAAACTCTTTTATATAAATAGAATAAAGCTTTAAACTCAATAGGCTAGCTTGGCTTGAAGCTAAATCATCCACAGGCTTTGATTTTTTATATTTGTTACCCCAGGTAACTCGACTCGATTTTTTCTCTTTTGTTTATATACAGTTACATATACATTTAATAACATTTATAATACAATAAGAGAATAAATAAATGAACGTTTATTTTTCGTTTGTACTATACATTGCATCGGTTATCTGAGGTAAGTATTTTTAACTACATGTATCGGATTGCTTAATACAAATTTTAGACTGTCCAGTGTTCCTGGTTTGTATTGTTATCATTTAAAGCAAAAGTTCTAATGTACACCCTAATAAAATACTTAAGCCGTAAATTATATTAACATTAAATTTTTATATATAATTTTTGCAAATTCGGTTCGAAAAAATTAATACTCGGTTAACTAATAAGCATAAATAAGCGTAGAATTTCTTTATTACTTTATAAATTTCTTAATGAGTTATTAAATATAATTTTATCTAAATTATAAGATAAGACAAGTATGTATATATACTAATTCGAGTCGAAATTAGCATTTATGTTGTCTTACAGAAATAAAGCAATATTCTGTAAAATATAAAATTTTAAAATTATACTATCAATTTGGAATATAATTATTAACTATACCTATAATCTATAAGTATCTTATTATCTGCAGTACAATAAATAATCAAATTATAGCATAGCCACCGTATAAACAATTATGTTAAATAGGTATAATCATATCACAGCAACCGCATCAACAACAGCCAAATGCACAGATTTTCAAAACACGAAGAAAAAAGAAAATACTTTAGTTTAGTATAATTTGATTCGTGTCCATCAAACATTGCATCGTTAAGATAAGGTGAGGTTAATGCCAGACTATTGTTTTAGCCTGATTCGAATTACATTATGGGTTAATTATTTGAATATGTTATAGAATAATAATTAAATCATAAATAAATAGGTGATGCAAATAATGTAGAGTACAGGGTCAAAGATGCCAGTGCAGGTAAAATGTCATATAACGTATATCTTAAGGGGGGTATTTCGCTAAGGAGCATATTTAACGAGTACTTCCTTGGGCCTCCAATATTTTTAGCCCATAATATTAATATTATTGCTTGCAAAGTAATCTATAGCAAAATTAATAATGAAACAATAGATTTTATAGGTAAAAGATATATAAAATTTGCTTACACAATCAATTCACAAATTTTATGAAATTTAAAATTAGTATGTCACGCATTTTGTTTAAATTTTCGTGACTAATATTAAATAACTTGGCCAAATATTTTTTCATTGATTCTTTTTTCTGGTCGTTCGTTGGCCCATATATTTTTCATTGTTTCATTTTTCTGGTGGTTGCTTGAATACATATGCGTTTTCTTATTGGCTAAAATAGGCTGGAAGTATAAAAATTATGCAAACATACAAAAATCGTGCTATCCCACAAGACTATGTAGCAATGTAACCTGAAAACTCAATTTTTATTAATGTCGTGCTCAATTTATTCTTCATCAAGGTACATTAAAATTATGCAGAGAGATTGGAATAATCATTATTTATCACGTACTTAAATTTTATTTGAAAATATTTGGTTGGATTTTGTGAAAGACCCTCCTTAATGCGTGGATGTATTCAACAATTACCGAGGTGTTTAAAATTAATCAACGGCAAGTTTTAAAAAAGGGTTGCATCTTTATTTTAGTTATTCGATTGTTGTTATATAAATACTTTCAAAAATATTTTTTATATAATTAAGAAGATCATTTTTTTTATTTTTAGAGGCAAATGCTATATACAAAATATAAATATGTCAAATAATACTTCTGAGGATTATATTTAGTTATTATTTATTTTTGTAAAGTGGCATATTACTTTAGGGCGAGTAGTAACCGGTCAAAAATATCCAGCTAGGAAATCCAGATGGATTTCCAGCTGGATTCCAGGTGGATTTCCTAGCAGGATCGGGTGGATTCACGTAGATTTCGATGGATTTTTTTAGCTGGATTCCTACTCTTATCCATGTTGCGTGGATTTCTTACCCATTTTCAGTAAAAATTAAGTAGGAAATCTACGCAACATGGACCAGAGTAGAAATCCAGCTAAAAAATCCATTGAAATCTACGTGAATCCACCCGATCCAGCTAGGAAATCTATCTGGATCCAGCTAGGGAATCCATCTGGATTTCCTAGCTGGATATTTTTGACCGGGTATCGTACACGTAGGGTTTGAAGAATCAAGAATTAATTTTTATTATTCGATAATTATCCGATTTTATATTATCCGATGTCATACGTGTAAGAAATTAATGTTTTCGTAAATAAAATAGTGTTTCATAATTATTTTTGATTGATATTGTAGCAAAACCCGATCTTTATAAATAGCAAAGTTTGGTTAACATCAATATATATACACTTTTTAAAATGGATTTTCCTTCAATTGTTGTATCACCCCTCCCTCTCACCTTCTACAGTAAATAATATATCATTTAAAATAAAAATATGCATTTAACTATAGCATGTTCAAACCCAAAACAAAAAAGAGAAAAAGTGAAAATATTCAAAGAGGTCGGCCGAAAAAGAAAACTCGTAGCAGTTTTAACGGAGGAAGAAAACGAATAGTGACAACGGATTCTGATCCCGGTAAAAAATAATGTCATCATAAATGAAACCAACAGTTGCAATGTCCTGCAATTTAATATATATATATATATATATATATATATATATGGGGGAAAGGGTATCCGCTCGGAAAAGCCCTTTTATTTCTTTTGCTATATGTATATATATATATATATATATATATATATATATAAATATATATATATATATACATATACTACCGAAACAAACGTTTGACGCTTTGTTATTAGGATGTCAAAGCACAATTTATAGAAGAGCCCATGAAGTTGCTGAATTCGCAAATCATGATATAAATTTACTAGAATTAGCTCTGAAACTGACTCTAAAATCAAAGAGACAAAGTATTGATGGAAACAATCACATTGCTTATGAAGATCAAACCCAAACTGATGATGAACTAAGTCCTATAGAAAAAAGAACCTTAATCAAAAAAATTAAGGCAATTAATAAAATAATCCTACTCTAAAATCAAAGTTTTAGTTTTTCTTTAACTAATATAAGTTCTTACTAAATTCGCGACTTCATATCCATCGGCAATCACAATTCAGAATCTGTTGAGAATGTTTGTGCTTTAAAATGAAATTATAATAAAAAATAATTGGCTTTTATAATTATTTTTCACTACCTCTAAATTATTAAAAATACATTGAAACAAAAATAATATATGTAATCTCAAAAAATTAACCAAATTACCTTTTGTTGAAGAATTTTTAGTAATTATTAGATAAAGTAATATGTTTACTGTACGTTAATTGATGCCACTTTAGTTAAGAAGTATGCATATAGCAATAAAACAAGAAATAAGAGCACTAATTTCGAATAGTGAATGTTTACTAATAGAACCTTCTTACTCCATTTTGAAATGATTGATAAATTCTAATTACATTTTTCATCAGGGCACTCGAATGAATCAGCCTTAGCTTTCTATATGGAAAATGACTATAACAAGAATCGGTATAAAGCTTTAGTAACCGATACTCATTCAAAGAAATCCAAGATCTATCCACGTTATGAGTTAATTAGGTAATAATTTTTTTTTTATATTTCGATAGAAAAATTTATAATTCCATGATATATTGTAGAATTTGAAATTCCATGATATATTCCATGAAAAATTTATAATTCCATGATATATTGTATCCAATATAATAATTCGTGGAGCTGAATTTGCTACTTTATTTTACTGGATAGTATAGTGAATATTATTTGAAAATTGCCATGTATTAACGACTTTTTTTATACAAAAAGCTTTGTGACAGTAAAAAAGGTTACAAAAATGTTGAAATATTTCAATGTTAAAGTATAATTAAGTTTCAATTACATTGTAAATATAATGCACAAGAGTTTAAAAGCTTTCTCGTTTTGAAAGTAAAGCTATATGAGTATAAATCGTCCGCTGGGAGGAAAATAGTGCCATCTCGTTATTTTGCCAGAAAAGTGCTAACTCGTTATTTCGGGAAGAAAAGTGTCATCTCGTTATTTTGCTAAGAAAAGTGCCAACACGTTATTTCGGTAAGATAAGTGCCATCTCGTTATTTCGTTAGGAAAAGTGCTAACTCTTTATTACACTAAGAAAAGTGCTCCGCTGAGTTGGTAGTTTTCTTAGCGAAATTGGCACTTTTCTTAGCAAAATAACGAGATGGCACTTTTCTTACCTAAATAACGAGTTGACACTTTTCTTGGCAAAATAACGAGATGGCACCTTTTTCCTCCCAGCCGACGAAATAATGAACGTTACTTTAAATTTTTTGACAAACGTTAGGTGAAAGTTTGTTTAAAATTCAAGACCAATAGGGTAATAGTGCTATTTTTGTGTTAGTTTGCGTAACGATAATCAATTTCCATTCAAACTAATTACTTAACGTGTAAAATAAAGTAATATTGTTTTTCCAATTAGAAGTGAAATGGTTGAATGTTTACCTACACGAGTTTATGCGACAGAAGTGGAAGTTAGAGTACCTCTGCAAATCATGCTCAACAAAACCGTAGAAAGGTTGTGTGAAACTGTAGCTACTGATTGGAGACCAGAAGCCTTAAATGATGTCACCTTGCTGCTTACATCAGGGTTTGATAGTTCGTCTGGACACATGAATTCGCACCAAAGGTGTGAAAATCCTGAAAATGACAGCCTGCTTGCTCAACAAACTTTGTTTGTAACAAGTATCTTATTGATTAAGTTAAGGTAACATTAATTTTTAAACAACAAAACTAAAATGAATTTCCTATTTTTGTTTTTGTAATCTGTAGATCAGATTAAAATTATAAAACCTGGCTTGATTTGACATACTTGTATAAAAACTATGCGTATAAGAATTCACAGCTCAGAGGCTTATCTGTCTATAAGGTATCTTATGGAAAAAAAATCACTTTTTGGGGGTTTACATCCAAATTTGAGTGTGGAAGTTCGACTGTAAGGATTATACACTCAAATTTGGGTATACACGCTCAATTATAAAGAGTATACACTCAAATTTTGGAGATGATACTCATCAGTTAAGAGTACACACTTAAAATTAAAATTATAACACTGAAGTCAAGTGTTACTTTTACTGTTCCTTTATACTTTAAAGTAATACTTAAATTGATAAAGACCTCTGTGGCTAAAGCTTTTTACCCTTACGTGATAAAATCAACTATATAAAATACAGAACTTTATACATAGGCAAGCTCAGCTTTGAATCTAAACACCTGCACCCCAAAGCATGTTGGTGATAAATATTTAACAAAATGTAAAGAATTATTTATTTCTATGAAGATTTTAATAGTAAATTTACCGAACGATATTTAATTTAAGGAGCATAAAATTGATAGTTTACGCACACTGAATCAAAAAATATTTTAACATTACATATTGGACATATAATACAGTAAAATATTAAATTAATATATTCTTATATCAAGTGCTGAAGAATATAGCTGGATTAATCCCACACCACAAAGTGTTCGGTTTTGTCGACCGTTGCGAATCGCCCTTGAAAAAGAAGATGAAACAGCAACTATTCGGGAATTTCAGCGTTTAACTAATGAGATAAATTCGCTTACCACCCACAAGTTTCAGATGTTAAATAATAAAAAAGTGACCGTAAAGTTTCAAGTGTCTAAAACCATGTTTGATGGAAAATGCGTAAATACAATCACAGGGAATAGGGCGACTTGCAAATGCCCTATGTGTTTACAAACCACGTACAAGTTTAAGCTACAAGATCCATTCACTCCTAAAGAGGAAAATTTGCAGTATGGATTAGGATTATTATATGTTGAAATCAAAACATTTGAACATCTTTTGCATTTGGCTTATAGATTAACAATCAAAGAGTGGGATGTTACTGAACCACGGAAAGGGGATGTTGGGGCTATGAGGATTGATTGATATTTTCTACCTTTTGTAACTTTGAAAATTGAATTTGATCATATAAACTAAATACGTTGAAGTGTTCGAGAAGTTACTTAAAAAAAGTAACTCATTACAGTTACTTGGTTTAAAACCTTTTCAAAGGTTTAAAACCTTTTCAAAATAATTGACCAGCTTATATTTTTTCGTAGACCTTGCGTTCTCCGATTAATTGGGTTTGTGACTGTTGAATGACTGACTCACTTATTGCTGCACGTATGCATAACGCCCTTTTATTTTGTGTTGTCCTTGCGTCTCTTTGCTATTTGGGTTGAATTTTTGAAATAATTGACTTGCTTACTGTTGCACGTCTATGTAATTCCCTTTTTTACATAGACATCGCGCCCATGGCCATTTATATTTGACACTTCCGAAATAATCGCCTCACTTACTGTCGCAGTACGAAATACAGTACGTGTAACTTCCTTTTTTGCGTGGATCACGCCTCCTCCTGCTATTTGGGTTCGAGACTTTTTTAAATAAACTCCCTTACTGTCGCACATCTGCAAAAACTCACATTTTTTTGCAGACCTCGCTTCCCCTTCCTATTTGGGTTTGAGACTTTTTTAAATGATTGATTCGCTACTGTCATGTCGCACGTCTGCGTAACTCCAATTTCACGTGGACCTTGCGTCCTCTGAGTATTTTGGTATAAAGATTTTTTAAATAATCGTCTCTCAGACAGTCGCACGTCTGCGTGCCTTCCTCTTCTACGTGAGCCTCGCGTCTTCTGGTTATTTGGGTATAAGAATTATAATTGACTCGCTAACTGTCGAATGTCTATGTAACTCCCTTTGTAACGTAAACTTACATTAGTGCCTCCAGCTATTTGGATTTGAGACTTTTTAAAATAATTGTGCGTGGAAATCACTTCTCCCTGCTATTTGGGTTTAAGACTTTCTAATAATCAACTTGCTTAGTATTTCACGTCAGTGTACCTTGTTCTTCTACGTTGACCTTACGTCCTCCGACTATTTGAGTATAGAAACTTTTTAAATAATCGTCTCGCTTACGGTTGTACGACTGCGTGCCTTCCTTTCTTTCGTAGACCACCTCAGATTTCGATTTAAAAAATTGTGTGATTCTTGGATTAACTAATGTTCTGAGTTCAATGATTTCCTATATAAAAATGTATTATTATCAATATTATTTTTGATGATATGAACTATTTTTTAAATAAATAATGAGAAATACAGCTTGGTATGCTTGCTCCTACAACCTCTATAAATATAGACTCAAATTTTAATATTAAATTTGTAATTGAATACGTAAAGAGAGAGTATAGTGAAAATAAAAATAGATTAAAACAAAATTTTGGCTTAATATTAAACATCCACCTACATTATAACATATGTTTAATAAAATTAAACAAAAATTGTTACATAAGCAATTTACAAGCTGCTATTTTTTCTCTGCAAAATAACTGTATCTATTAAAAGTAGTAATTTCATAAATCGTACTTTAAAAAAGAGATGGTAATCCTTCTATATTCGTTCTCTTATTAATCGTTCGGCCAACGAATAAGAGATCTAACTCAGACCCTCTGGGTGGCTGTTCGTTTTTGCGCGCGATCTCTACATATGCATGAATTCCTAACCTCAAAAGTGAAAATTGAGAAAATATAACAACAAGAGCGTGCAATCCGCGTCTCGAGTCTCTAGTTCATAAAAATTTCAATGTAATCTATTACTCTTCCTGATTGAAAAAAATGATTAGTATTTCATACTTCATGTTAAATTATAACTACGTTTTCTGAAAAATACAATAAACAAAAAACTGCTGTACAAAAAATACTTTTTGCTCAATTTGGAGTAAGAGTAGACCAAGTTTTACAAGGTCACGGTACCACAAACACTGGAAATTTAGCACGAAAATGTTTTAGCAATCCACAAAAATTTGCACAATCTTTAGGATTAGATAAACTATTTGTAGCCAATATTGCTTTATTATTGCAGTTATTTAAGTGCAAAAAAGAATTAAAGTTTAAAAAAACAGAGAAGTTTTGTTGGGAAACATATGATATGCATTATAGTTTATACCCCTGGGCTCGCATGAACCCAACAATGCACAAATTTCTTAGGCATGGCTGTGAGATATCGAGTCGCTTCCCTTTACCTATAGCTTATTATGCGGAAGATGCCCTTGAAGCAGCCTACAAGTACTATAGAAGAAATATGGTTTTGCATGCTAGACAGAACAGCAGAAAAAACCGTATTTTAGATGTATTTAACCGAGCTGTATATATGAGTGACCCAAAAATTTCCTTAATTACAATTAAGAACAGAATACAAAGACGAAAGAAAAACAAGATTACTTTGGATATGTTAGAGTACATAAACGAAGTGTAAGTAAAAAGATATCATTGAGTAAATATAAAATTAACGTAGCTTTATTCGAGACTGAATGATAATAAGTACTAAAAAGTAAATTCTACAAGAAAGGAATTAATTCGTTTATATTATTCTCGAGAGAAGGTAATTCATTTTTTTTTTTTGTTACTGGGAAGTTAATGAGGGAACAGTCTATATTTATGTAATAGTAAATCCTTCATTTATTTTGTTATTTTATTATGCCAAAAATTGGGTAAATTTACTCATACTACAAAAAAGCCTGGTGGAAATTTTCTCTATAAAAAATAGCCGGAAAGTTCTGGGTAGTCATGAAACGATTTTTCTGGTCCAATTATTTATTTAACGGAAACAAGGTAACCTCAAAATGTTTTTACTAAAAAGGACCCACCCCCACAACCATTATGTATTGATTTGCAGATCTAGATCCTATTGACACATTTGATCGGAAGGTCAAACAGTACAAAAATACTAAATTTTCAGAAGAATTGGCCGGGAACCAAAATCAATAAGGTTGCTGGGTGGTCCTTTTCTCTATAATTTGATTATGTATTTAAAACCAAATATTAAAAAATAGCTATAGCCTCTTACTAGTTATATTCTAACTAAAAAAACTGACCAAATTTGATATCTTTAAAATACTCATTAATAAGTTAATGTAAATTTGTGAAAAACTTATTCTGATATTCTGCCTATTAAATTGTGAACATGAGCGGAAAAATTGTTTCATTGATGAATAGAAATGGCCAAGAAAAGTGTATAATTTTTACGATTGTTGGTGAAACTAGCTATGATTATGCAAATGATGGAATTGATTTCCACCAGGGTAATTATAAATATATTGATAACATTTATATATGCGCTTGAAAAAACTATATACTGCTAAATACCTATACCTACATTTAAAAAAAATGAGTTGGGCTTATTCAATATAGGCACTTGACATTTAATTTTATTATCGTATACAAAAATGGAAAATAAATCACAACATAGTTACAAAGGCACATAAAGTACAAAGTAATTTTTATTTCGACGAAAATTTTTAATATGAGACTTTATTCCAGAGTAAATGTGGAAGATAAAGAAACTGAAACGAGTGAACCTGAAGACGAAGGAAATGAAAGTGGTCGAGATGAAGATGTGGGAACTGAAGACAGTGAAAGTGACGAAAGTGTATCTAGCTAAAAATTAAATAAATGTTTGGTACACATTATCATATATTTTTTCCATATTTATGAGTTCAAATATTTACTAATTATAAACATTTTCAAGATACACTCATATAAAAAGAATGATAGCATTTACTCCATCGCATTATCCGAATGGCATAGAATACTTCATGTTATAACAATACCAGTGGTCTCTAAAAAATATAATGTATAAATTTAAAAAGTATATCAATCTTAGCCCAATGGTATATAAATGAATTGAAGCCATAAGGCATTGAGATTTAAGTATTTACTTTTTGAGTAACTTTAATGGTTATGAGCTAATTAACTTTAAGCTTGACCTGAAGCTCCAAGCTGAAGCTGAAGAAGATTGAAGAAGATTGAAGATGTAAAGTTTACCTGTTTGTGTATTAAGATTTTGAAGGTATATAGTTTGGATTATCGGAGATATTTAGCGTTCAGATTGGTCTGTCTTTGAACAAAAATAAAAAAGGTTATACGATACAGGCCGTTAACTTTGACATATAATAGGAGAGAACTCAATATCTACTATATAGAGCTTGGAGGTTATAATAATTGATTTGACAATAGTCTTTATTTTTCCTCTAATCTACATTCAATTAGCTATAAGTAAAAAAAATCATCCGAATCGGTGGTTTATGTGTGGAATTACTTTTTTTCTAAATCAAAATGATAAGCTAATCTGTAAAAAGTTATAGGTTATTGTCATTAATACTTTTTAATGTTACAGATCACTTATTTTGTCATAACTACCTTACAAAGTTATAGTGCATTACAGATTATCGTATTAACCTCACTTTGCGGCGAAGTATTCATCTTCAAGTTGTTAGGTTATGTTTCATAGGTGTAGAGATTATATATTATACATAGATGAACGCAGGGGGCAACATTATTCCTAAAAAGAATCATTTTTCTAAAACGTAAATACGGGTTCCTACCAAATTTTAATAAATACGTATGTTTCTTGTAGAGTTTGGAGGTTATAATAATTAATGTGACAATACTCTTTATTTTTCCCCTAATCCACATTCAATTAGCAGTAAGTACAAACAAAAATCATCCGAATCAGTGGTTCCTGTCTGGAATAACTTTTTTTCTAAATCGAAATAATAAGCTAATCGGTAAAAAGTATTAGGATATGATCATTAAAAGTTTTTAATATTACAGATCACTTAATTTTTCATAACTACCTCACAAAGTCATAGTGCATGACAGATTATCATATTAACATGTCTTTGCGGCGAAGTATTCCACGTAGAGCTGTTAGGTTATGTTTCTTAGGTGTAGAGGTTATATATTATACATAGATGAACGCAGGAGGCAACATTATTCCCAAAATGAATCATTTTTCTAAAACTTAAATACGGTTTCCTACAAAATTTTGATAAACACGTATGTTTCTTGTAGAGTTTGGAGGTTATAATAATTGATTTGACAATACCCTTTATTTTTCCCCTAATCTACATTCAATTAGCTATAAGTACAAACAAAAATCATCCGAATTAGTGGTTTCTGTGTGGAATTACTTTTTTTCTAAATAAAAATAATAAGCTAATTTGTAAAATGGTTTAGGTTATGGTCATTATAAGTTTTTAATGTTACAGATCACTTATTTCGTCATAAATACCTTACAAAGTCATAGTTCATTACAGATTATCGTATTAACCTGACTTTGTGGCGAAGTATTCATCTGCAAGGTGTTTAGGTTATGGTTCACAGGTGTAGGGGTTATATATTATACATGGATGAACTCAGGAGGCAACATTTTTCCCAAAAAGAAACATTTTTCTGAAACTTAAATACGGTTTCCTACAAAATTTTGAAAAATACCTATGTTTCTTGTAGAGTTTGGAGGTTATAATAATTGATTTGACAATACTCTTCACTTTTCCCCTAATCTACATTTAATTAGCTATAAGTACAAACAAAAATCATCCGAATCGGTGGTTTCTGTGTGGAATTACTTTTTTTCTAAATCAAAATAATAAGCTAATCTCTAAAAAGGTTTAGGTTATGGTCATTAAAAGTTTGTAATGTTACAGATCACTTATTTTGTCATAAATACTTTACAAAGTTATAGTGCATTATAGATTATCGTATTAACCTGACTTTGCGGCGAAGTATTCATCTTCAAGTTGTTAGGTTATGGTTCACAGGTATAGAGGTTATATTTTATGCATGGATGTACAGAGGAGGCAACATTTATCCCAAAAAGAATCATTTTTCTAAAACTTAAATACGGTTTTCTACAAAATTTAGAAAAATACCTATGTTTCTTGTTGAATTTGGAGGTTATAAAAATTTATTTAACAATTTCCTTTATTTTTCCTCTAATCTACATTTAATTTGCTATAAGTAGAAACAAAAATCATCCAAATCGGTGGCTTCTGTGTGGAGTTATTTTATTTTGAAAAAAAAAATCGGGTTTTAGCCCACTGTGCGGCGCTACGGCGCAATGCATCTCTCCCTCTCTGTCCTCTGGGATCAGCTACTGCTGTCAGCGGCCTGGGAGAGCGAAGCTCGCTCTTGCTCCAGCTGCAGGTTGTTCTCGTTACAGCTGCTACTGATCTCTGTCCGTCTCCTGGCTGGCTTGATACGGGGAGGGGGAAAAGTTGTACAAGACGTGTGTGCAGGGACTCGGGGTATCGAGAGGAAGGTGCGCGCGTAACTGTATGTGTGCGCAACGTCGCGTGTCGTACATCCTCGCTGCGGCCGCCGTGCCTTCCCAAATATTTATTATTCTAATAACAATTTGCCACATTACACAACAAATAAGAGCATGTATGTCGAAAAAACTGAATATTGGAGAAAAACAAAATTACAGTGAATAATGGATAAAAAGTATAGTCAGTATTTTATCATTATCTTTGAAAAAAAATAGATACCATTCTCGGGCAAAATGGAGCATATTCTATAGATGTTTTCCTATAAAAATAGCAAAAAAGTTAGTTGTCTTGATTTTAAGGATTATTGATGATGAACCATTTAAAACAATTCAAGCTAAATGATATACAACATAACAGTAAGCACTAAGCATTAGATTAGTAGGGGAACGTTTTTTCCAGACACCGGTGACGTCAGCTTCTGACGCCAGGCTTTTGGTCGGAGTGTCTGGGTCTGTGTGCTCGGCTCGGGGGTATGTTTTTGGAAGGCTAGAGTGGAGGGGATTGCGAGAGACGAGAATGGGTGAAATGGGAGGGTGGGTGGTGGGTGGTGAGTGTGAATTTTTGCGAAAATTTGCAAAGAGTGGAAAATGGATGAGGAGATGGGGGGCAATGAGACCGGCAGGCTGGTGGATGGGGAAGTTGGTGTTTGCGAACTTTTGCAAAACTTTGCAAAGAGAGGAAAAGTCGTGCGGGGGGGTATATGGGAGTGAGTATCGGCGAGTGGAGGGTGGTGTTTAGAAATATTGCGAAAATTTGCAAAAATTTGCAAAAGTGAAAAACAGGAGGACGCACCAGCGGCAGCGGGTACGAGTGGGTTAAGTGGACTGACAAGGAGTGTATACCAGATCCGGGTGCCATATTCACCCAGGGTTGTGGGATATCACTTCTTGCATATATAAATGAAAGGCTGTGCAATCCCAGACCCTAACGCATCCATGATTTTGAGTTACAAGAGATTGAATTTTTTATAAATTAAGTGAAATTAAGTGATTTTTTCACCTTAACTCACTCATTTGACGGCTAAACCTTACTTTTATACCTGTAAACAAACGACAAGGCATTTTTATTTTTTAAAATATCATATATTTTAATAAAACATATTATAATTTTTAACAAAAATGTCCATTGTTATTTTATATTATTTTATATTACCTTATTTCAATACATAAAATGCAATTTGTGCCAATATTCCAGGTTTAATCAGAATGAAACCAATTGCCGACTAGGAAGCATGGTTTATTGATTAAACTTATTCAATTTGAAGTCCATTGTGAAGAATATTTAATAGTTATATTCCACAATTAGTCTTTAATATCGAAAATCCCATTAGAAATAATAGCTTCATGTTTTAATTTTGGCGTAACGAGCTGAAGTATCTTGCCTATCTTTGGAATCCTGGAACATTATAAAAAAAAGACACAAAGTATCATTCTTTACACAATAAAACACTGTAAAAAAACAAAATTATACATATCTGATGGAGAATATTTATGAAATTCTTTTAAGCTGTCCTTTTCAAGTTAGTCATAGGCTTGAATTTGACTGATGTTTCACACACACACACTGAAAACTTTTTTCCTTTTTGCTCGTCTTTTATCGAGAAATTACTCCATTCCATTGTTAACAAATTATCTGTAAAACACAAAACAATTAATTAGTCACAAATAAAAAACGTCAACTGTCAGCGGTTAAGAAATAAAGGTTTTTGTTGTCTGCTGTTATTATGTTCTGAAGGGGTAGTCTAATCGATTTGACAATCGACTGTAGTCGATGAAAGAATCGATAGTATACATAATACAGATACAGCTCTTTTAGAAGTATATATATATATATAGGTATAGAACACCGTTTATAGAACGATGTATATTGACTTGAGCGACATCTGTTAGACGCGGTTGAAATCATCGTTCTCAAAGCGAATTTTTTTAAATTTTGTTTGCTAATTAGTCGTTTACAATAATTGTAGCATTGAGTGAGTAGTCATTAAAAAGCAAAGGCACCTTATAAATCTTTTATTCTTTCTATAATATTTTATATTTTCTTTTTCTTTTATATATTTTAATTAATATTTTCATATTGTATTATTTTATTATTATATTTATTTATTTATTTATTGATATCATTTTATCACATACTTTTTTGAATCATTTTTATTCATAAACTTTTTTCAGAAATTTGAAATTAATTATACTTTATTTATTTGATCTATTGATTTTAATTTTAATTTATTCGATTTATACATATTTGTTGATCTATTTCTTAATTTTTTTATATTTAATCAAGTTTTTTAAAATGGAAGAAAACGAGATTTTTAATTTTGAAATTTTTAAAGGATTTATATGATAGTGTTTTTGTTTGTATTGAAATATTGAAAGCCAAAAGGCTTATTAGTTGTGAGCCAAGTGAGACACTGTCTGATTATGCTCAAAATTTAGGAAAAGAGTTAGCTGATGTAGTAATTGAGCATATAGAAAACATTAAACTTGTGAAAAGTTACGAACTCGTCGATTTGGATGAAGCTAATGAAGCAGATAACATGCTTTGTGAGACCAACGCTTCTGACTCAACTTGAGAGAATAATGCCTCTTCTGGTAAGAACATTTTATTAATTATTTGAAATAAACAATTTATTGATTTACCAATTGTAATGAAAATCTTCAGTTTCACATTTACAAAAAAAAAATAATAAAATTGTTCAAATTCAATATTGCAAATGTTAAAAAATACTGCACATACTAATCGATATTACTTTTTTATAGAATCCCAAACCAGATCAAGTGAGACAAGTTCTGACTACGAGCCTGAAGAAAAGAAGTCAAAGTATGATATTGTACCGCTTGAAAAAAAGATTGAGATAGTCAATTTAAAAAGAGAGCACCCGAATTGGAGTTACAGCACGATGAAAGTCCATGGAGGTAAATTCGTGCCTAGACTAGATGAACTGTCAAGATGGAAAAGAGAAATTATCAATGGTGGTACGCGGTACGATCAAATGCAATCTATTAAAAAGTGGGTATATGACAGGTTTGTAGAAGCTCGAGAAAGAAAAGAGCACGTAGAAACAGAAGATCTCAGAACATGGGTTCTACAGGCAGCCATGCAATTCCCAAACGTGCCACTTGAGTTTACTGCTTCTCCTGCTTGGCTAAATCAGTTTAAAAAGGAATTCCGTATAAGCCAGAGAAGAGTAACCAAATACATTAAACAGACAGAGCGTAGATCATTTGACGAAATTGAACGTACTACAGCAGAATTTTAAGCTGAAATTAGGAGTGTAACATCCTCTGCTAATTTAGATTTAGTCATCAATACTGACCAAATGGGCTGTGAGTACAGGGTAAATGTACTTCGAACACTTGAACACACTGGAGAAAAAGAGTTGAACTGTATCTTGGTGATTTGAACAAGATCACTCACTCTTATACAGTACAATATTCTGTGACTGCCTCCGGAAAACTACTCCCCAAAGTCCTTATTTGTCTCCAAGAGGTTTCAGGAACATTTGGCCCAACAATAGAAAAAAAAATAAATGAGTATTCTAATGCATATAAAAATACTTACATTATATGCTCCAAATCAGGAAAATTGTCATCCAATTTGGTATTATTATTTAATAAACATATTATTGAACCTTATGTTGAGAAGAAAAACTTCACACTTATCTTGGATTCGTGGAGTGGACATTCTAAAAAAGCATTACATGAGGACTTCAAAAATGAAAATGGAGAATCTTCATGTAGTCTGAAGATAATTCCACCTAATTGTACGCCACTGTGCCAACCTCTAGATGTATACATGCACAGGCAGATAAAGTATTTTGTGAAAAAATTACAAAACTGTACAGATTTGAGACAGACAGATCGTCAATTAAATACCAGAGAAGATGCAGTCAAAATTCATGCACTGATCCATAATCAACTGTCGGCACCCATATTTCAAAGTATGATCCAGTATTCTTGGTTTGCGTCGAAACTCATCACTGACAGGGATGTTTTTATGAATGTGAAGGAAGTCTGCTTTCCAGAAAAAAGACTTAATAAATGTTCATGTGGCTCCCTTCAGTTTAGCAAGTGCTCTTGGTGTCGTTCGTCTTTCTGCTTCCATTGTTTTTATGACATGTACCATCCTTCAAAATGTGAATTATTCTTCAGGAATGTTTAATATCCACTGTGCAATTTATATTTTCTCTGTAAATACATATATTTTAAATTAAAAATTGTTTTATATTTATTAAATAATTTTCCAATAATCTTGAAATAATTAAAAACAACATTTTAATACATTACAGATTAGATAAAAATTAGATTAATATTAGAAATTAAATATTTTTAATCATGTAACAAATTTCTTTTAATTTCCAAAGCAGAAATTTTTTGAATTATTTATTTATATACATTTAAATCAACAAATAAAAAATTATTTTACAATATAAAAATAAATATAATAATATGACGTACTTACTTAATTCGACGTAAGTAATATTTTTAATTATGACGTACTTACTTAATTACCATCAAAATGCCCATAATTTAATAACAAAAATAATTTTTTCACTTTAAAATAATAAAAAATGAAACATACAGAATGTCAACAAATCGTATTATCATATGTTTTGATGAAGCATGAGGTATAATCCACATAACCTGCTACACGTAACCGAACCTTCTTTACGATGGAATCCACATCTCCAGACCCTCTGTACAGTTGAGGTTCGAGTGGTGCCATCTCTACACTTTTAATTGAACTGTACACTATCGATTCTTTCAATTGACTACAGTCGATTGTCGAATCGATTAGACTACCCCTTCAGAACATAATAACAGCAGACAACAAAAACCTTTATTTCGTAACCGCTGACAGTTGACGTTTTTTATTTGTGACTAATTAATTGTTTTGTGCTTTACAGATAATTTGTTAACAATGAATAGAGTCATTTCTCGATAAAAGACGAGCAAAAAGGAAAACAGTTTTCAGTGTGTGTGTGTGTGTGTGTGAAACATCAGTCAAATTCAAGCCTATGACTAACTTGAAAAGGACAGCTTAAAAGAATTTCATAAATATTCTCCATCAGATATGTATAATTTTGTTTTTTTTACAGTGTTTCATTGTGTAAAGAATGATACTTTGTGTCTTTTTTTTATAATGTTCCAGGATTCCAAAGATAGGCAAGATAGTTCAGCTCGTTACGCCAAAATTAAAACATGAAGCTATTATTTCTAATGGGATCAATTATTTCTAATGGGATTTTCGATATTAAAGACTAATTGTGGAATATAACTATTAAATATTCTTCACAATGGACTTCAAATTGAATAAGTTTAATCAATAAACCATGCTTCCTAGTCGGCAATTGGTTTCATTGATTAAACCTGGAATATTGGCACAAATTGCATTTTATGTATTGAAATAAGGTATTATAAAATAATATAAAATAACAATGGACATTTTTGTTAAAAATTATAATATGTTTTGTTAAAATATATGATATTTTAAAAAATAAAAATGCTTTGTCGTTTGTTTACAGGTATAAAAGTAAGGTTTAGCCGTCAAATGAGTAATTTACGGTGAAAAAATCACTTAATTTCACTTAATTTATAAATAATTCACAACCCTGGGTGAATATGGCACCCGGATCTGGTATACACTCCTTGTGAGTTCATGAAGTGAGGTGTAAATGTGGTAAGACGGGAGTGTGAGGGCAGGTGAGTTATATTTAAAAGATTGTAACAGGAGAGTAGGAATGCGTGGGTTGGTGAGTTTATTTTAAGTGTGTGAGAAGATGCGGAGGTCAAAGAAAATTACGAGCTATATAGGGGGATATGGGGTGGGTGAGTCATGGATAGGTGAATGAAATGAAAAGAGAAAATAATGTATTTTTTTTTTATTTGAATACTGAGTAGCTAAGTTTACGTGTACATATATTTCTTAATGTATAGAATAAGATTAAATATTTTCTTAGAGACGTACACTCACACATACATACAGACAGAATTACATAAACTTTTTCGTTTTACAAATTTGAACGCTAAACGCACTTATTATTATGTTTTGAATTTGTATTAGTATGTTTAGTTATTTTTTTAATTTTGAATAAAAAAACGGTTAGTCTATCGTTATCGGTAGTGTTACTTGAGAATAACGTACAAAACATATTAAGGTTCTAATTATTACACATATAAAAAAGAAAATTAACGCAGTAATGACTACACACGATCGAATTGAAGTCTTGAAGCTGTTGGATGTTCCATGTATAGAAAGAGCAGTTTCTTCGGAGGCGATCAATATAATGTGAGACGGCTGGAGCAAGTCCATAGCTGTCAAAATAGACTCCATATCCATGGGAGTTGATATGGATTGCGATCCAATGGGTTCCTGGTTTACTGCTTTCGTCCACATTAGCTACAATTGCACACGGCTTTTCCAGCACAAAGAGAATTTGATCTGCAACAAACACTTCGACTGTCCGCGCTCTGATGTGTGTTAGGGCTTTCTGAGGCTGTAGACTGTTCATTATCTATGTTGGTGTAGTTGGTTTTCCTCCTCCACTGTTGCTTTATAAAGCATAGGGGTATACCCCTACTTCTTTTATCTGCCGACGAGGAGCTGAAAGTACGACCAATGCTGCACGATGATGTCGATGATGATTTGGAATTTTCCTAAAAGTTTAATTTGCTTACGTTTCGAGACAATTCTTCAACGGTTTTTCGTTGCACGTCGACTACGTCGACAGAGGGTTTTGCGGTGTACAGTGTTTTTAATAACCACACACGTAATTTATACGCATAACACAAAGCACAAGCAACGTACTCCCTCTTACGTCCATGGTAAAAACAAAAATGTTCACTCTGGGCAAATTTCTGAAAGAAGGGCAGCTATATTCTTCCAAATTAATTGTTTGTCTACACAACAGTTTTTCAAGAAACTCCATTTTTTGCACTCCTCTTGTGTAGATTCTTAAAGAATTTCTTGCCACTTCTGGGAGGGAATTTAAAACATCTTCGGGAGTAGATTCTCTATCAAACCACTCAATGCCATGATGAAAGCACGTTAAATAACTGTTTCTTGCAAGAATACCTTTGGGATTTTTTCACTATTGTATGGTGGTTTTATAATCCAATGGACGAAAAAGTTGCAATCTGCGCCTATAACAGCAATTTTTTTCGGTAGAAATTCTCCCTCTTTTTCGTGGAATGGTTGGATATCTATAATGTAATCCGCTTTCTCCATTTTGTAGGTAGTAAGAGCTTCGATCTGTGTAAGAAAACGGGTGGCCGAGAACTGACTTGAAACCGAGGAAAACATGGTTAGTTATCTTTATAGCTGTTGGTGTGGGTCGCCTTATGACGTCTCTTCCCCCTAGTGTGAAATCTATTTATAGGCAACACCTGCATCCTAGCAAGGGGGCTTTTGTAGCATTGGGGCGACACCTGTACCTCGACATGGGTCTTACGAGTTGAAATCGACAATTACTTGTCGAGCCGAATCAATTTCTAGCACATTATCGAATTCGCCATAAAGTATACAGTTTATAGTTTTTGCTAATGTTTTTTCAAACTGAACTTCTATTCTCATGGTTCCATTTTTAATTAGATTCGAATGTCTGGCAAATTGTGCCGATAAATCGGGTGTTAAATCAACGGCATATAAACAATAGCCGTTAGCATACTGGCCTCGGCTAATCGTATTTCCTTCGTTCGCGTAGAATATACCAGTGCCAAAGAAAAGAGTGTGATATGCCTCGATAAATTGTGTTGAATTTCCCGTAAATGATGGCTGTAGAGATTCGCTGAGGATCTGGGCCCCGTCCACGTAAAGAGAAAGAAAGTTAATTGAATAATTTTGAAAATTAAATGGGGTGAGTTTTCGGTCCCCGTTGAAAGCCTTATTGTCCGCAAACCCTAGAACAACTCTTTTCGGTAGTTGCCCTAAAATTACATTTTCTAAATATTGGCCATTGACTCCGCTGTGTATTGTAAAAGATTTCACTTCAACTCTTGTTGTAGGGTACTTTGCTGCAGTAGTGGCAAGCGTTTTAGACTGTGCAACTAAAACAATAGGATTCACTTTAAAACGACGAACAAGTAAAGTTGCTTCTGTGATGTGTACTGAATAATTTATATTATTAGCATCCATTAGACAAAAAGCATCTTTGGATCGTACGAGTCTTAGACGTACTTCTACACCGTTTAAGAGTAATTTATCTTGGTTAAAAACGTCACAATGTAGATGACCGATCAGATCTGCAGTTTTATGATTTTTTGTACATTCTTGTCGTTGTACTAGTGCTGCGTTTTCTCCATCCCGGCACTGCCTCCATTTCTCCAGCTACGTCGGTTATCCATAAATTTGTTGTGAGATGAGAGGCTTTAGCAGCAGGTCCATAGTTTAACAATGTTTCAATGTATGCTCTATACGGATAAGCGTTATTTGGTGGTGAAACTGACTTTTGGTTAAAATACACATCAACTTGGTTGAAAATCGAATGTAAAAAATTATTCACTGGTCCTATAAGAATATCGTACTCCTTGTTGTATGGTGTTAATTGTACACACTTTTAGCATGGTATGTCCAAGATCTAGATCTAGATCTAGATAGTCCTCGTTTTGAGAATTTATGCAAAACTCTATGGGACTTTCGTCGCTCAACGACGATATGGGTTTGTAAAATACCCATCTGCTTGAGTCTACTGTCGTTTGGGTCATAGGTAGATAGAATAAGTCAAGCTCGCTCTTTAGACAAGCCTATGACTATGTAGAAAAGACATTTTTAATGTTTTTAGCAGAAAATGTCAATAACTTTAGATTTTTTGTTCATTCTTTTGCCCTTTGAACGTTTCGATTTCTTGTTTTGACTCTTGATGGTTTTTGTCTTATATTTTCTTCTGGTCTCACTTGCTTGCGTTTTGCCACTTTAGAACCTTTTTTTCACAGAAAAGATCCGTCGCGAGCCACTTCTACAACGAGACTGCGTCATGACTTTATAACCTGCGAGACGGTTCATGTCTTTATAACCCTCACCTTTCATAAACTTATTAATTTTCTCAGTTGCTTTACGTTTGAGATTTTGTCCACCTTCATTCATTCTATTTTTAAACGCCTCCTTGAACGACATATTATTCGCTGTTGCATCATCTAAAATATTTACACCAGCACGAAGAGCTTCCTTACCGTCGGCACGAGCTCCACGGCTCAAAAACGGGAGAGCGCTGCGAAACAAGCCCGTGAAAAACAAGCCTAGTCCGTGACCTCTCTGGCGTTGAACACCGACAAATACGTTGCTTACTCCGCGACCACCTCCACCGTACTGCTGTTGATACACGTCGTTGAAACTCATTTTTGAACAAATTACTTAAAATTCTCTTTTGAAATGTAGTGTCACCATCAACGTCCAAACTCGAATGGGATTGCATGACCAAATTGATCTCTTATATCGATGTCTATTGTCTGAAATCTAGTATTTAAAAGTGGTATATAATTAATTGGAGCAAATTTTTTTTGCATCAAATCTACCTCCCAAACTTGATCTCTTACTTGTACGTCGTAATATAGTCGTGGAAATTTTCGTCGTATAGCTTTATGCAATGTGTATGCGTCCTGCTTTGTCAACCATTCTTTAATTTCTTCTTTATCTGTTTTACTTTTGTTTGCTCGAAGTAGATTTCTTGCACCGGCAAAACCTGCCGTATTTTGTGGGTCGAAATATTGCTTTTCGATATTCTCCATATTAAAATTTTATCCAATAAGCGCTGTGACGTATTGGTTGTTTACCTCGTGGTGTTGAAGAAGTAAAGCTATGCTTTTTCTTTCTCTTTTCTAAACTAGAATTCGCCGCTTTTATCATGGTCGTTGATAAACCAGACAATGAATCCGAATTTGTACTAGTTATAAGGGGGGTGCGGTCACTGTCGTTTCCAAAAGATTCGTCGTTGATCGAATCGTTTTTCACAGCGTTTTTCTTATGAGAAAATAATGTCTTGGAAATTCCCCATATTTCAGGGTTGCCGATAAATTCTCGTGGCGTTGCGATATCTTTAAGTACAGTTGCAAACTCTTTTCTACCTATAGCTTTAATATTTTTTCGGTTTCTGCAAGAGTCGTTTATTAGGTACACTATGTTTGAATTTTTTATTTTTTCACCATCAATGTATACTACACCTGTTTCTCCCCAGCTTACATGATCAATGTTGTTTTTCAAATGATTTAACAATAATTAAGCCTTTTTTTGACACAACTTTGGTACGTTCTCTACAATTGCATCGTTAGACACTCCGTTGGAAACAGAAAGGTCGTGGTTATTATTGTCTGTGGGTGCAAGAGCCTTTCGTTTCTCTTCAACAAAAAAAATAAGTACCTTTGCGGTGTTCTCAAGTAATCTTTTGACCTGTCGTGGTTATTGGTGTATGTTTGTCATCCAGACGAGTACAGTTATCACCAATAGTTTGTGTACTTTGTAAAACAGGTGAAGTGTATGTTGCTGTTGACGAGTTTGCAGAATTTGCAGTGTCTGTATTACTGGATGAAATAGCACCTTCTCTTTGAATTCGCTCAAACTGTTCCTTGGATATATATAAGTACCATTTTTTTCGCCCTCTCCATTTTTTTTCAAGAATATTTGAAAATATTTCCAATATCGGAGTCAGCAAGAATGGTAAGAAACTTCCACCTTTTTGAACTAAATAGCGTTTTTTACCTTTCCAAGAATTTTAGTGTGCGGGTTTTTTCACCAATTTTCTCAAAACTGTTCTAAACTTTTTCAACTATCGTTTTTGCGTTTCTTTTATAGTCACAAAACCTTTAAGCACGTTTAGAGCACAATTACAGATATACTTTATTAGTTTTTCGTCCGCTGATCGTAGTAGAGCAAGACGCTGGTTCTTGTCGGCATGCCTCAACGCTTCTAAAAGAGCAATATATTTTTTCCCGATAGGTGGATACTGCTTTCCACGTCGACCACCCCCACTGTGACGACGACTGTGTGCGCGCGACCGATCCATGTGTTGGTGGATTATGAAAATTTCTTATAATTTTCTCGTTCGGGAAATGACTTTATGTTTGTTGAAAATTTACTCGTAAAATTGTGCGAGGTAGAGGTGGTTTTTTGTTTGTCTTCTTCTTTATTGCTGTCGGGAAGGTTAGTGTATGGAATATTGGTTTTCCCACTATATTTTGACTGGTCCATCTGAGAAATTGATAAATTTCGTTTACAAAATATATACGCACACATAGCACTTTACAAAAAGTATAAAAAAGACTAAAACTCCCTGACGATGTACACAGGTCCACAGTTTTCTTTCTACTGACAAAAATATTTTATGCAATCGCTGTTTTATACAAAAGCTAAAATACATTTGTATACGTAGAGTGAGTATATTTTTATATGTAGATATACTGATACTAGTCATCAGGAAAAATGCAAGAACGAAATCTGAATTCGTCGAGTGTACTCTGTTTGCAATCAATCATGAGGTATCCATGCCCTTTGGCTGTTGCATCTTGATAGGCCTCTTGTAAAAATTTGGAATCTTCTGGATAAATTTGTCGTGCCAAATGTTGTATCTGGGCTCTATCACGTGGATTCTTAAACAAAATAATGTACGATGCATTGAGACTAATGTCGCGCGAATGAGTAGATTTATGAAAAATATTCTGCGTAATAAACATTACACTAATATTTTTATGGTGGCTTCCTTTTGTAAATAAATCAACCACCACGTTGTTTGACAACTCGCTCATTAAATCATTGATTATTACAAGTTTTTTCAAGTGAGGATCGCTCGAAAAGTCTTCAGATTTTGGCAACCCTTTACGAAATTCAATTTGTATACCATCGTTGGCGTAATTTTCACTTTTATACCCATCTTGCCACTCTGCGTAGTAAAACAAAATTCTATCGAAAGAAACATCAGCCATCTGGTGACGAAAATTTAAAAATTTTTTTACAAAAACTGTTTTTCCACACCCCGTAGGACCACAAATTATACTCGCCCATGGATGTTTCCATTTGATATCCATGGTTGAAAATTAACAACTGACGAATTAATTATTGGTTATATTAGTAGATAAGCTAGGACAGTTCTATGACCCCTCGCCCACCACTCGCCCCCATCAATTGATTGTGAAGCTTTAAGACGGCCAAGTGAAGCCCCGCCCACTTTCTAGTATATTCTACCGCCAGTATTTACAATGACGTTACCGAATAAAAATTGTCTGTATTTTTATTGTAATATTTTTCAAACCGATCAAATTTTTATTTACTAGCGATCCCGGGGCGTGTGGCGGCGGCGGGCGGCGGAGGTAGCGGTTATGAGCGACCGAGAGTCTAGCCTCGGAGCACCGTGTAAAGTCTTAGCCGCAGACGCGTGCCGCTGAAACCGAGCGTGACTCCTTTACCTCCCATCACTTTTCTAGCTTTTCCGAGGGGTCGCTCAAGCGAGACAGAGCTAAAAATAGCCGTTAAACAGCGTATTTTCAAATCAGACACTTGTTTTCACACCTTCAAGTGTGTGACATCGATATACCGCCTTTTTCTCCCATAAACTGTTTCAGTACGTAGTTGTCGCGTGTGCGGACACCATTCAGTGCTGTAAAATTTCAAAATGACTACCGTTTCTTTACTTGATATTAAAAACAGAGATTTAAATAAGTTTATCGATAATGTAAAAAATGTTCGCATTACACATTTTTCATCGCCCTCCTCCTTCTATGTGCAAATTATTGAGGAAGGCGGGGCATATTCTACGTTACAAACAGACATGAGCAAGTTTTATGGCATTGTTACATCTACACATTTTTACTGTGGTAAAACAAAGTCAATGAGACTTTAAGAAATTGAAAACCCGTTTTTAAAAATATTAAAGGTTGAAGATTTACAAGTGAGTATTTAACAACAATTATCTTTTCTCTCTGGAATACTCGAAATATTAAAATTTATCGTTTTTTCTTTCAAACGAAAATGCATTTGGCTATTAAAATTGAAAACAAGTGGATGCGTTGTATTACAAAAAATAACACGCGATATTGTAAAAATATAGACACCGGCGAAACTTTAAGTTTATAGACCATGAAAAATAATATTAAAATTTACGAATTAGAAATTTGTTTTCTAACACTTCCGGCACGAACAATTTTATATGGTTTGAGCGAAATTATACCTACCTCATCTAAGGAGCAGGATGAACAAATCGCGCGTGTCAAATATTTCAACAGTTAACCAAACATAAATCTTTACTAGCTTATTTTGTGCAAAGAGGTCTCTTGCCAGATAGTTTTTATCTATTTCTCTCCAGTGTCAACAAGGACGAAACGAAAATTCATATAAATACAGTATTGTGTGGTTTTGACACGGCGGTGGTCGATGTTATGGGACTACATCACCCCATATGGTCTGAAGACAAACCGCTTCGAGCATGAGTTGTATGCTGCTACTTGGCTTGAAAAGTTTCTTTATTATACTAAATTGTTGTAAATATTATATATTATACAAAATTATTTGTGAAAATATATAATTGTAAAAATATGTAGATATTTTGTTAATAAAATAATTATTACGATACATAACACTGGGTAATAAATTATTTACATGTACATTTTTGTTTATTAAATATCCATGTGAATTTATTAAGAATAACAATCACTCGACGTACACAAATTCTCTTAAAACTAAATTACTGTATATATAATCATAATGTTTAAACTATTAAATTATTAACTAAACGATTTAGTTAATTATTTAAGAATATATCGATGGTTATACGTACACTATCGATGGGATTTGAGATGCTTATTGGGTCTAATGTAGCTGTTATTGTCATTAAAACTAACCTCGTCGATTTCGTGTGTAATCGAGTCTAACCTCGTCAGTTTGATTTTTCATACATGTAGGTCATTTGCACCGTAACGAATTATAATCTACACAATACATGCGCCTGAAATATCCATACAGAGTGACCGATAACAAAATGCTACCATCAAATCGAAGTACGTTTATTGCTTGAAGTATTTTACGATACTCGGTCATTTTTTCATTTGCCTTCAAAATCACCAAAGAATGGATAAGACTGTGCCACGCTAAACCTTTTAAAGATTTTTTGCGTACAGCATAATACATACAACCAGGCAGGCCGCAGCTTCTTATGTTACACACACAATCCAGTTTTATCTGACTGCCAACATCATCCCAGGTTTCTGTAAATATAACGAAAAATAAAACGGAAATATTAACCTCTTATGTATCATACAACATTATTTTATTATTCATAAATTTATACAATAACAATACATCAGTCGTCACTTGGAAACAAAACTGTTCCGTTATGTCGCGGGCAACGAAGATCGTTGCTATCTATGTACATTTTATTTCGCATTTTTACATTATTAATCCCGAATCGAGAGGTTTCAATCTTATTTTTTTATTATACATATATTACATCGCTTACAAAACGATCTCTGTACACTTTTGCTCGTTTTTGATAGCGCGGAATAACGTCGCCTAATTTGTAACAACGTAATTTGCATACAATATGCATACAATATGCATTTGCTGTTACATATTACTAAAAGTGTAAAAAATTTGGGGCCCTTACACATGCACGATGCGTTTGATTTTGAAAATGAAAATCGTATACTATTAAATATGAAGAAAAGTCCTACAAACGTTACTATACAAATAGCTAAACGCTATTTATTTTATAGAGCCATACTGTCATTTTCATTGCTTTTCCCGATAGGATCACGAATTCTGGAATTTATAGAAAATTTTGAAAATCGCGTTAAACGTTTCATCAAAGTCGATACTGTCCTTATTGGTGCAGGTATTTATGACATCTTAAGTGATGAACACCAGCAATTAAATTATACTGGCTCCTGTATAAGATATAAAAAAATGATCCATGAAGGCATTCGATACACGACAAAAAATTATTCAAAACGTTTAAAAATTAACGATTCTGTCATAGAAACTTTTTCTGGATTCAGAGGAATTGTAAGAAATATTTGTATTGTTGAAGTTAATGGTCAACAGAAGATAGTTATTTTTTACTTTCCACTAATAATACTTCAAAATGATATTATTGATTTGCCGATGATTCAGCACATTCGCGAATGTTTTGTAGATTACAATGAATTGAATTCTTGCACTCCCAAAGACTAAAAAGGACAGTGTATTCTTATAGTTTCTAACCAAAAAAATTATTGATGTAATGTATCACAAGGATGTTTTGGAGATTAATGTATAAAATCTTATAATAAAAACTGTTATGAAACAAAAATGTTCTTATTTAAACCCCAATAAACATTTAATAAATAAAAACACAAACTTTTCTGATGACTAATCTATTAACTATTTTTTCTATTTATTTTGAAAAAATATATCTTATAATAATTGTAAAAAATAAAAAAATAAGAATATATTTACGAAAGATAATAGAAAATTTATAAATGTATATAATGTGATACACGAGGGAATAATATAGTGTGAAAAAATATGCGACGAGCGAGACGCGAACCCACGGACCCGCAGTTTGTATAGCCTTGCGCTCAACCACGATGCTTTTTTTTTCCAATAAGAGGTATTCCAGCTCCAGGCCAGGTCCTCCAACCACACAGCTAACGTCGCGATGCCATGACGAGTGCATGAAACCTCCGTGACAATAGATAAATTAATTATTTTTTTTCCCAATAATTACACAGGCCCACAAAAAAAAATCTGTCGGTTCTGGGATGGAGACTATACTTTTCTTTTCTATTTTTTCCCGCTGAATCCGAATCCGGCGTTAAAAGTAGGGCATTGGCCGCATATTTTGAACATAACCTCAAGAAACTGTCGAAAAGCCGTGTTTCTGTGGAAAAACTTGAGCATAAAAAAAAAACATTATTTCCATCACATCAAAAATACTTTATTTTTATGTATTTTGGCTTGCTGAATTAAAATCTGTTATGGAAAAAGGGGTTTGACAGCCGAGTTTCGGAGATAACCTCAAAAAGCTGTCGAAAAGCCGTGTTTCTGTGGAAAAAATTGAGAAAAAAAAACATTGTTTCCATCACATCAAAAACACTTTATTTTTATGTATTTTGGCTTGCTGAATCCAAATTTGTTATGGAAAAAGAGGTTTGACCGCCGAGTTTCGGAGATAACCTCAAAAAACTGTTGAAAAGCCGTGTTTCTGTGGAAAAACTTGAGAAGAAAAAAAAATTGTTTACATCACATCAAAAACACTTTCTTTTTATGTATTTTGGCTTGCTGAATCCGAATTTGTTATAGAAAAAGAGATTTGACCGCCTAATTTCGGAGATAACCTCAAAAAACTACTCAGTCAATTTGCACAAGAACTAAATTGGCTTACGCTTGCGCATACGCTTATCATCGAACGACCTATGGAAGGGATTTCTACGCCGCTTTTTGTTATTAGATTGTACATCTCTTTTTAGCATTCAGCAATAGTCCGCCATCATGTTCACGCCATATTTTTCTTGCCACCTACGTTCAAATTCTTTCATCTCCTGATGAAATCTTTCACCATGCTCTTCACTGTAGTCACCTAGGACTGGTGGAAATTCATCAATGTGCGAATCGAGAAAGTGGAGTTTTATATTCATTAAGCAATCTAATTTTTTGAAGTTTTTTACCATAGTTTCTACGATGCTCTTATAGTTCTCATCTTTATTTTTACCAAGAAATTTTATTGCAACATCTTTAAAGCTCAACCAGGCTGCCTTCTCGGTATCATTCATACTTTAGACGAATTCTTCGTTTCTGAACATTTTGCGAATTTGAGGTCCGACAAAGATACCTTCCTTCAATTTAACCAGAGTTATATTCGTAAAGATGGTTCCTAAGAATTTGAAGCATCGACCCTCTTTATCGAGAGCTCTAACAAATTGTTTCATCAGCCCTAATTTGATATGTAAAGGAGGTAAAAGGATTTTGCTAGGATCGACAAGAGGACGATTGATGACATTGCTGGAATCTGGAGTAAGTGATGGCCTCGCTGGCCATACTTTTGTATTATAGTGTTTTGCTCTATGTCGACTGTCAAACATGCATAAATAGCATGGGTACTCGATAAAACCTGATTGTTGACCTAGTATCATGGACAATATTTTCAGGTCTCCGCAAATTAACCATTCGTGCTCACTATACTTTATTTTATTTAAAACCTTTTCGATGTTACAGTATTCTTCTTTGAGTACAGTTGAATGAGCGTACGGTAACGGAGCATACACGTTGGTATTGTGAAGAAGAATTGCCTTCAGGCTTCGCTTGGATGAATCGATGAATTCGTCAAAAGTATGAATGATACCGAGAAGGCAGCCTGGTTGAGCTTCAAAGATGTTGCAACAAAATTTCTTGGTAACAATAAAGATGAGAACTATAAGAGCATCGTAGAAACTATGGTACAAAACTTCAAAAAATTAGGTTGCTTAATGAATTTAAAACTCCACTTTCTCGATTCGCACATTGATGAATTTCCACCAGACCTAGGTGACTACAGTGAAGAGCATGGTAAAAGATTTCATCAGGATATGAAGGAATTTGAACGTAGGTGGCAAGGAAAAGATGGCGTGAACATGATGGGGGACTATTGCTGGATGCTAAAAAGAGATGTCAATCTAATAACAAAAAGCGGCGTAGAAATCCTTTGCAGAGGTCGTTCGATGACAAGCGTATACGCAAGCGTAAGCCAATTTAGTAATTTACAGCATGACGATGTTTTACATTTTAAACAATACATTACCCTAAAATAGCCTTTTAAAGCTACAGTTAATATAATTTCATTATTAAACTGTAATTGATCTAGAGCATTACATATTCTACAGTACGCATCCATTTTTCGCTTGGATTTTAATAAAATTAACGTGTGTATAACGCTATGCCATGCCAACCCTTCTAATGATTTTTTGTACTGAGGGTAAAAAACGCAATTAGAAACTTTACAGTTGTGTCTTGAACAACACTTTGGTTTTCTTTGGAGTTGTAGAAATTTTCTCATATCTGTGAAAGAAAACGAATGGAAAATTATTATTCACCTTTCTGAAAAACCGTATGGATAAGAGGTTGTATCTGATATAAAACGCCGTTTTTTCAAAACTACCGAGCAAGTTTTTGTCTCCTCGCATGAAATTACGTCGTGTGCAGCCGTACGCTTTATCGCGAGATTTTGAACTTGTATAATATTTTTTTCTTCGGGTATTCTGTTGCGATTTTTTATAAGTGATACTACTGTATCGAAATTTATTTTAAGTGAGTTTTCGTAATTTATACGAACACCTTTAATTTTACACGTATCGTGTGTTGTCCCTTATGGGATACGTACACGATAAGTATAAAATTTTGGTCCACCTGAGACAACCGTTTCGATAGACGATCCGACACCGTAATCCTCCAACTCGTCCGTAAGTTGTCCAAGTAGAGACCCTGTAGGTGGCTCGTATACATCACTTGGCATGGTGAGAAATATAACCGAATCCGTATCATAATACAACACACGCCTGTCTAATTTATAAAAATAATCAAACAAGGTTAACCTAGCCTGTGCTGTTCTATACACCGCGATAACTACATTCGTATAAGGCAAAGTTGTGAGCGATTCCTCTTTGTAAGTCCATGAGACATACATAACGTCTTGAGTTGCTGGAATATTATGTTCAACAATTTTTTCAGGATCTAACAATATTTGCATAAAATCTTTATAAGATTTAACGAGCGTTGTTTGCGGTAGATTACTACGTTGTCCAAATTTACCCCAAAAAGAATTCAGACAAAATTTTGCGACCAACCTCATTCCCGGATTTTTTTTTATATTTGCATATTCTAATTCGACCCCCTCCATTACTTTCGATATATTCCTGTTTCTCTGTTTCCGATTTTACCTCCTTACGCCACCCGCTAGCCTCCTGTTTAAATTTTAGAAATATGTTAATCTAATCTGTAAAGAGATCACCTGATTGTATAGTGGGATCATAACGCACTACGATGTACTGCCAAATGACATTAACTTTTAAAAGTTTGTACCGTAACTCTAACGCCCTTTTTATTTCTACCGAAACCCAGATACCCATTAATTTTCTGTCGCTTTCATCGTCGTGAGTACATGCGTCTTGATTTAATTTTTCACTACATAAACGACATAGGGGGAATAATAGTTTATTGTGTAATTTTACGTGTAATACAGGATGAAATAAATTTGAGGGCGGTAAAATATCGCATTTAACCAGCCCTTCTACTTTTTCAGAACATTTTTCAACATTTCCCCTGTGAAACTGTAACACTGTGAACCTACAAAAATTTTCGGATGACCCACAGGAAAAGCGCCGACTTTACAAATGTATGGGTACAAAGAGCATATATCGAGATATTTAATGCTTTCACCGTCTTTTACATTGTAATACGTAACGACATTACCCGTACGACCACCATAAAACGCGTCACGCGGGTTTAAACTCTCATTTTTTGCCAACGGGTGATGCTTAATGTAAATTTAAAATTTAGTGTTTTTTTTAAAACTACACTGAAAAAAATTTGGCACTCCAGCTGACTCGATAAGTACATACGCTTTGCCGAAAGTACGGTCGAATGTTGTACCGCGGTTCGGCACATCTCCTGCCCCATACTGGCACAGCTCCTGTCCCGTAAAAGCATCGCGCGCCCCGTACTGGCACAGCTCCTCTCCCGTTAGGGACAAACGCTGTGCCAAAAGTGGGTGGTCTGACACACGCAGCGAAGGGGGCGCTGACGAACTGTGATAGAAACAGACGCCGTGCCAAATTTTTTTCAGTGTACGATCAAATTCACACTCCCACAATTCTATTAATACGTAACCAAAAGACTTTATTTTTTCAGACATTGTTTGCGTGTTTTTAAAACAGTCGTTACATGATGTTGTATTTAGAAATGGTTTATTTCGATCCTTAGGAAAACAAGTTGGGGAACCATGGTAAAAGCAGCCATGAAATTGAAAAACTATACCTTTACCATTATTTTGCTCCAAGAAACCATCGACACGCGGTCCTTCCAACAAGACGTACTCTCTTAACTTGCCTGCGTGAATTATTTCACAACCCCTAAATTTTTCCTCCCACAAAAACCATATGATAGCTTTTAGAGAATCACGATTTGCTCTCATGTAACCTTTGTGAGGTATAAGCCCTATACTATCACTCACCAGCCACCACCCTATCCTCCCACCTCCCACCCTCCCACTTCACCCATTCTCGGCTCCCGTCATCTCCTCCACTCAGCCTTCCAAAACCGTACCCCCGAGCCAAGCACACAGACCCAGACACTCCGACCAAAAACGTTCCCCAAGCCTACCGCCTGGCGCTAGACGCTGACGTCACCGGTGTCTGGAAAAAACGTTTCCCTACTACTATTACCATTCATACACTATACGACGGTATCAAGGAGCGCAGTAGCGCTCCAAAGGCAAGTATAGAACAAGCCTGAAGGAGCGACCCGTGGTACATACACATTGAAATGGATGTGCGAGAAATTCAATGCGCCTATACACGTCTGCATTAGTTTAAACTATATAACGTATTACTCTCAATCGAAAGCTATTTCATTGCGTTTTCTCAAATCAAAAGATTTTATTTAAAAAGATTATCTCGTTCAAAAGATATAGAGAACTGAATTTTTTTATGTGCTTTTTCCTTTCCGACTTTTCGTCATGTTATTCCAATATCCGGTTTGCAGCTCTTACGATACTGTGAAGTCTTGGCAATGAGGAAATATACTTTTATGTATACGGTATTTTTATATTTGCGGTTGTAATTGAAAACTTACTCTTTTGATGATGATGGTTTTCCGAAATGAATTGTACCAGAGAACTTGAGTAATAATTATTTATTTATGTGAAATCTAACTTATAAATTGATATGGGCTCTTATTGACCCTTACAAAATAACTACTTCTACTTTCGACCGTAGCGTACTAAGTTCGCGAATTAACTGCGATAACAACGCTTAATTTGAATATCCCTCGAATGTCGTCTGTGGCCGACGGAGTTCTCCAGTTCTCCTGTAATATGGTTTGAACTGTGGTGCGCACGGTGCACTTTGCTGTATATATAACGCAGGATAATTGGGTTATAGATGATATTGAACGATAATGTGAGATCATCTTATTATGAAACTCTTTGTTGCGACTTATACACGTTTAAATGCTAGGATTGTGAAATGCTGATTTGTAAAAATTGTACGCGTTGTCTTTATGGAGGTCAGTGACTCGCTACGTCACGGTGTCGCATGAACGAAATTCTGCATCGTCTAAAATTGCATTCTCATCGTTGTGAGTCAGGAAACATCTGATAGGATTAAATTTTAAATCGTATTCTAAACTTCCCTAATGCGTCTCAGGACGTAACACCTCCCCCATTAGACTGTTGAATGTCGTAGAGATTAAACGAGTGTATTAAGCAATCAGAAACTTCCTGTTACAGATGTTTCTAAATTGTAACAATTAATTTTGAAATAATACAGCAAGCAATGCTTCTAACATTAGAACATAGTAATTATTTGCTTAGTATAAAAATTTGTAACAATCGTAATCTATTATTTTGAATCTACGTTCATATCGCACAATTTTATTTCGTAAAAAAATATTAATTTTATAGTTTTTCAGTAATATAATTTTAATGAATGATAAATCAAAGTAATTTTACGGTTGTTCACTATCTATTAGAATTTTAAAATATATAACTTGTTAATTATGTTGAGCGCATTGGTTAAATTGACAGTCGCATTGGTTGCATATGTATTTTGAAATATGCATAGAATTATAGAAATTATAGAATTATAGAAATTATAGAATTATAGAAATTATAGAATTATAGAAATTATAGAATTATAGAAATTATAGAATTATAGAAATTATAGAATTATAGAAATTATAGAATTATAGAAATTATAGAATTATAGAAATTATAGAATTATAGAAATTATAGAATTATAGAAATTATAGAATTATAGAAATTATAGAATTATAGAAATTATAGGATTATAGAAATTATAGAATTATAGAAATTATAGAATTATAGAAATTATAGAATTATAGAAATTATAGAATTATAGAAATTATAGAATTATAGAAATTATAGAATTATAGAAATTATAGAATTATAGAAATTATAGAATTATAGAAATTATAGAATTATAGAAATTATAGAATTATAGAAATTATAGAATTATAGAAATTATAGAATTATAGAAATTATAGAATTATAGAAATTATAGAATTATAGAAATTATAGAATTATAGAAATTATAGAATTATAGAAATTATAGAATTATAGAAATTATAGAATTATAGAAATTATAGAATTATAGAAATTATAGAATTATAGAAATTATAGAATTATAGAAATTATAGAATTATAGAAATTATAGAATTATAGAAATTATAGAATTATAGAAATTATAGAATTATAGAAATTATAGAATTATAGAAATTATAGAAATTCGCATACACGTCGTCTTGTGTGTCAGAAAATTACTGATGAAAGTGTTGGGATAAAATTTAATACGTGATTGGATGTAACACCTTTCCCCTTAGACTGTTGAATGTCGTAGAGATTCAACAAATATAGAGATAGTTGAACCATCAGTAATTTTCTGTTACAGAATTTTCAACAATAATAAAATAATAATAAAATTTTAAATAATAAATGCAATATTTTCCTTTATAAAACTTGACTACTTAATTAGAATAATACGAAGCTCTTGATTATACTCTCTGTATGATAAAACTAGAATGTTGGGCGCGCTACGCGCGCCTATAATGTCACTGTGTTCTCTTGATTCGACTACAATAATTGTGTAATGTGACTCATTACGTAAATATATTTGTTAATGTATACTGTTAATTATTCGATTAAAATGTTAATTCTAGATACATGGTGTAACGAGTTTCATAGTCACGTAGAAACAAAAAAAAAAAAATAGACCTCGAATACGGCCGATAGAAAAGAGCATGGAAAATAAAAAGCAAATAGATTTAGGAAAAAAGACAGTAGAGAGGGCTCTAGCATGGGTGCAGTGTGTATAGTGTTATACTCAAAGTATAACAATTCTTACCCACTTTAATTATCTATAATTCGTGTTAAACGATATTCTTTCTATATATTCTCTAGAAATATTCTATATCATATGGTGTGTATGTACGTGCGTGCGTGTAATAATAATTAGATATAATAATTATATTAAATTTAATTATAATAAAATTAATTAATTAATAATTAATATACCTAATAATTCACGTTGATGGTTAATTTCTTCTTTCATCATTTCATATGACTTTGCAAATATATTACATTCTCTTAACATTTGTTCTAAATTATCCATAATTTCTCTATCGGATCCTAAATTACCTGCCATCCTGTAATCAACAGCCTTTTCAGGATCAACAATAAAAAGTTGACCATACTGATGATTTTCATTTTGCGATGGATATAAAGCTTCATTTATTTGGTAATAGACTTGCCCTTGTATCTCAAAACAATACGGAGCTCTTCCTATGATAGGAAAATTAACTAAATTTGCATTAAAGGATGCAAATGAAAACGAACTATTATAATTCCGAATATGTGCGAAGAACGCCCTAGTTTTTACATGATGATTTTCGAATAAGAAACGTAATTCAGCTGCAAAATCTGGAATGGGTTCTAATTCAACTGATCCATGCCCACAACAATCATTAAATGAATTATCTTTATTAAAAACCTTTTCAGCTGCAAAGTGTTTCGCATTACAATGTTTACATAAAACATTCATTTCCCCTAAATAATGTTCGTTGACATTATCGCTTTGTAAAATATTTATGTTCTGTTCCAGTAATCTTTGATTATCAATATTTCTTTCGCGTCCTGGACGTTCGAATTCAACTACTTCAGCATCATGTTCCGGTTCACGATATCTAACTCTACATTGCGTTACTCTCTCAGCTCCTTGAGTACACTGTCTTTCTGCAATAATCGATCTCTCTTCTGATATTTGTCTTAAGCGTGATCTACTTCTGCGATTTGATAAATTCGGATTGTTTCCACTACATTCGGACATATTTTGAGAACTGGGAATATCCACATTTTCAACAGATTGTGAATTCACATCGTGATTAGTACAAATACGCTCTGTAAACCTTCTAGCTCTCTCAGCTCCTTGAGTACGCTGTCTTTCTGCAATAATCGATCTCTCTTCTGATGTTTGTCTTAAGCGTGATCTACTTCTGTGAAACTTATTTGAAACTATTCAAAATTGTTTCATACTGTTCGAAACTGTTACAAACTATTATAATTAGAAAAAATTATTTATTCGTAGAATCCCTTTTCATAAATTAAATCGTAAATATAATTCCATAGAATTTCTTTGTCACTTATTATTAAATAGTTTTGGAAAGGTTCGATGTTAATGAGTGCATTGAGTTACTATTTGTGCAACGTTTCGGTAACTGTTTTGTTATCCTTATCAAGCACTAGAATTTATTAAAATATGGAGATAAATACAAGTCAATAATTAAACTACATACAAATAAACAATTTGCTCGTCATTCTTACCTAAAATTACATTCATTATAATGTTAAAACATCGTCAAATTTATAAGATTGTGTTTTTGTTTATCTAAAAATATAGAAACAATAGTGAAAAATCAGATGGAAAACTTTGCACAAAGGTTGAGAAATCAAATTGATTACAACTGTTACCTTGCTTTCTTGGTAAAAACAATATAAACATCGTCAATTGTATTAAGAGCTTTGCACACTTTTTTTACTCACATTAAGATAGGACAGTAACTAAATAAATTAACATATAATAAACAAAACAATAATAAATTAACACAAAGGAAAGCAAAGGCAGTCAGACTACGTTAAGCAGAAGTAAATAGACCAGTGATAAATTTGAATATAGTCAAGTGATCAATACCAACGTCAATTAACTACGTATATGACATAGTACTTGACACAGTATATCAATGACGATATTAAAATCTAATTAATTTATAATCATTATCTAAACAGGTAGATAAGGTCAGTTTAATTAAAACTTTATTGTTAATGTCCTAAAAATCAGTTGGTCACAACCACAAAGTAAAAACTTAAATTGTACCAATAAAAATAACAGTTATATTCAATTTATTTGATTCTTTTCAATTTGTTCAATAATTGGGAATAATGGTTACTTAATTTCTGAGTGTCTTCTTTTATATTTATAGGATTATCTTGTAATTTGATGTTAATCATTTCGGAAATTCATCTTTTTTTCCAACAACTTTCAGTATCAAGTATCTTAGCATTATCAAAGTTAAACTTATGTTTATAATTGTTGATGTGACTATTAATTACAAATTTGTTGTCATCATCCTTTTTAGTATTCGCAATGTGTTCTTTTAATCTAGTATTTAACATGCGTTTACTCTCTCCTACATAACTAGCATTACAATCATTACATTCGATTTTGTAAACAATGTTCGTTTTCTCGTCTTTCTCCTGTGTATCTTTCCTTCTTTTTATGACTTTGCTAAGATTATTATTTATTGTTGGAACAGTTTATATACCAAATATCCTTAAATTATTGGAGACTTCTTCAAATGTGTCTGGTATGTAACACAAACTGATTTTTAGGACATTAACAATAAAGTTTTAATTAAACTGACCTTATCTACCTGTTTAGATAATGATTATAAATTAACTAGATTTTAATATCGTCATTGATATACTGTGTCAAGTACTATGTCATATACGTAGTTAATTGACGTTGGTATTGATCACTTGACTATATTCAAATTTATCAGTGGGCTATTTACTTCTGCTTAACGTATTGTTGTGTTTATTATATGTTAATTTATTTAGTTACTGTCCTATCTTAATGTGAGTAAAAAAGTGTGCAAAGCTCTTAATACAATTGACGATGTTTATATTGTTTTTACCAAGAAAGCAAGGTAACAGTTGTAATCAATTTGATTTCTCAACCTTTGTGCAAAGTTTTCCATCTGATTTTTCACTATTGTTTCTATATTTTTAGATAAACAAAAACACAATCTTATAAATTTGACGATGTTTTAACATTATAATGAATGTAATTTTAGGTAAGAATGACGAGCAAATTGTTTATTTATATGTAGTTTAATTATTGACTTGTATTTATCTCCATATTTTAATAAATTCTAGTGCTTGATAAGGATAACAAAACAGTTATCGAAACGTTGCACAAATAGTAACTCTATGTACTCATTAACATCGAACCTTTCCAAAACGTAAATATAATTTTTAAGGATTATTTTATTATTCTATAGATTATACAGATATATAGTTTGTAATAGTTTGATACAGTTTCAAACGCAGATTGAAACAGTTTCAAATAATTTTGAAATTGATATATTTAAAAGAAATTTAAGAATGATTAAATTATTATAAATAATGATAATTATTAATTAATAATTTTCTAATAGCCATATTATTCTATTCATAATAATTAATTAATAATTAATTATATTAGTACTTTTAGTTTTTAGTTTTTATTTTTATTAATTTATACTAACAATAGATTATTATTATATTAATAATAATAATTAATAAATATTTAATAGTTATTAAATAATTTAATAACTCATATTAATTGTTAAAGAATGTTACAAACAGTTATAAACAATTAGTAACGTCCAAAATTCTACATTTTATAACTATTTTTAACAGTTTATAACTCTTATTAACAGTTTTTACCTTTTCTGTACAAAAATATTTCGGTTAGGGAAAATATAACCAATAAAAATTGTTATGATTTTGTTACTTTCACTATAAAAATACCAATTTTGACTATAAATTGTAATCATTTTCATGAGAATTTGAATCTGTCCAATAGTTACTATAGAAAATTGTAATTTTTCCTACACAATTTTTCTCTGCGTATATACAGGGATAAATATAGAATATGTTGAGCAATCCAAACTCCAGAATGTATGTTACCAAACCAGTAACGCTGTGGCCAAATGCTTCATAAAAATGCAGCAATACTTTACAGGATTCATAAATTCCTTGCTGTGCATAACTGTTTCGACTTCAGAAAATAAAATATCAATTGTATCAGTGTATTAAGTTACAAAGTCATAGCAAATTTTTACTATAATATAAAAAACAATTATAGTTAATTTTTATGAAAATTTGAGTGTCACACGGTTACTATAGGAAATAGTAATTTTTCCTACACAATTTTTGTCTATGTAAGGCAAAGATAAATGTAGAATATGTTGAGCAATCCAAACTCCAGAATGCGTGTTACAGTATTGCTATGGCCAAATGCTTCATAAAAATGTCTATAGCAGCTACATTTCACACGACTCATAAATTCATTGCAGTGCATAACTGTTTAAACTTCAGAAAATAAAATGTCAATTGTATCATAGTGAGTGCAGTCGATTTTTGATGAAAGTATAGCTTTCCGGCATAAACAAAGGTTCTAATGTACTTTTATATAATATCACGTGTTTTCCTTCCTTTAAAAGTTGATTCGAATTGGAGCACTATGTGTTTTACGTAAGAGTAAGGATAGACAAAATTTTAATCCATAACTTTCACTGTACACTTGTATTACACTTTTAAAAACTTTTGTAATATACCTTCACACACAATATACTAAATGTTCACTTCCAAATCTATTAATGAATGCAAAAAATTATAAAGTTAATCTATGAAATTCAGAAGACACAGTATAAAAAGTTTGCTAATAAGTATGCGTGTTAAATTTTCTCAAAATAATGAATTATTAATGTCACTATTGAAATACTTGGTAATCCATTCTTTAACACACTGACATGCAATGAACTTCATCAATTTCTAGTGTGTTTGTTTTTAGGTCACAATAAACAGAGTGAAGCCTTAGTCTGAACGGATTAATGTAATTAAAAAATATTTATATACTTCTTTGGTTTTGATGCACTTCTATCTGAAAAAATCTTACATCTGACTATTTCCTGGTTTTACTAATTGTTGGGTATCCTTGTTTTAATTGTCATAATCAGCTGTCAGAAATATACTCCACATAAATTTTCTTACATTATTTTACTAGTTGAAGTCTTCTTCTGAAAACATGTCTAAACCAAGAAATGCAATGTTTTAAGACAGTTTTCCAAAAATTATTATTGCAAACTTTGATATCTACACTGTTACTACACTGAAAAAACTGCATTTTTTATTTCAAAGATACAAATACTTCTGATCTTGCATCTCATTATTTGCGTGTTTTTAAACACAATTGGCAAAATAGATAAACTGACCTATATTTCACTGATGAAAAAGTTCACAGATGTACTTCACTTCACTGGAGAGCAATATGTTGTTTTTATCTTACAAGTCCAAGTTATTTCATAAATCGATGTTTCTTTCTCTATGCTAATTTTCATGTTTTCAAAATAATTTGTCAATAGTTATATGTTCTGTAATATTTACAGAACAGATGGCTCCTATGAAACATTTGGCATCTCTCATCATAAGCCAATCATTAATCATATTATTCTAAACACTTGGATTTGTTGAAATTTTCACTTGCTACACATCTTGTAAAATTAAAAACAAAAGTTAATAAACTAAGAATCATTATGAGAAAAAAAAGGTTTCTCGATATTCTTTTATGGCAGATACAACTTCTTGAAATTATTATTGATTGAAACTACTATACTGAAATTAATAACCCACACATAATCTTGTAAAACTAAAATCATAACCAGTTTATGAACTAAAATCACTGAGAATAAAAGCTTTCTTGGCATTCTTGTATGAATATAACTTTTTGATATAAAATACTTGAGCATGATGTACTTATAAAATAAAATCTGAGAAAATATTACATCTCACTATTTCCGGGTTTTAATAATGCTAGGTTACCTTTAGAAATCATAAGGCCAATAAAGCTTCGATAATTAAAACACCATAAAGTAGAACGAGGCTCTGCTAGAGGAATATCTTCAACAGTATTTCTTCTTGTCTTTACTACAGGAGGCTGCGTGCTTTTACAGACTTGAACATAATCTTTTGGTGGCCTCACTACATAATAATGATTAATTCACATCATCTAAAAAGAAAAATTTGTAGGGAATGAATATGTGTCTTATCATAATAACTAACGTAAATCACAAACAATTAAAGTTATCTATGAAAATAAGATACAGTCTAAACAGTTTCGTAATATGTTGGCACGTTGTTTGGTACTTGATAATTCATTCTTTGACGTATTGACATGCAATGAACTTCATCAATTTTTAGTGTGTTTGTTTTGATGTTAATATCTTCAAGCATTTGCATTTTAAGCAAAAAATGAAGTGAAGTCTGAGTCTGAAAGAATTAATGTAATTAAAAAAAATATTAATATAATTTTTGTGTATATATAAAATACTTGAGCATGATGCACTTCTAATAATCTGAAAAAATCTTAAATCTCACTATTTCTGAGTTTTAATAATACAATATCTCCTTATTATCTTAATTGTCATAATCAGCTATCAGAAATGCTCCACATAAATTTTGTTTAGATGATTTTAATAGTTAAAGCTTTCTTCCGGATACATTTCTAAACCAAGAACTACAATGTTATAAGAAAGTTCCATAAAAATTATTATTTCAAACTTTGATATCTACACTGTTATAAAGTACATTAAAACTGTATTCTTTCATGTCAAAGATACAAATACTTGTGATCTTGTAACTCACTATTTCCGTGTTTTAATTTGACAGACATGTTGAATTATATATAATGCAATTTATGTATTTATATAACAAAAGCTGTCAAAATGATCTGTATTTTACTGACATAAAAGTCCACAAATTTATTTCACTGGAAAACATCAAGGTTTTATGTTATAAAAAAACAAGTTATTTCACAAATAGCCGATATTTCTTTCTCTATGCTAAAATTTCCATTGTTTATTAACATTTACTCACATACAATATGAACTCGTTGCAGGAATTATATTCTGAACCATATTCCGTTGACAGAAAAGCTCACAGATTTACTTCACTTGACAGAAGATTTTGCCAAAAAAAATGCATATTATTATCCCACATTATCTAATATTATCAAGATACATGACCGATATTGGCCATTGATATTCATTCAAAGATTCCAAAAAAATTTTCTTGTATATCTGTAAAAAAATAATTAAAAAAATTCTCACAAAGTATCAATTCTTTCATATTTTAACATTATTATAGCCTTTAACATTTAGCCATTTAATAATACTTATCTAAAAAAAGTTATTTGCCTCGTTGATGCTGTAGATATAAAAAAAATTCTTTTCATCAGTTGACTTTGAGAGATCTTTGATTTTGAATATACACGATGAATCCACGATTTATATTATTATAATGTAAACATATACATATGATGTGTAAAGTGTAAAGATGTGTAAGGTTAGGTCGTCGTCGCCCAGACACGGGAATATATATATAGATATACAAGCGTAAGATAGACGACAACCGGAAGTGTCGTAAGAGTTGCAAACCGGATATCTTAAAACCACGGAGAAAAGTTCGGAAAGGAAACAGCACACAAAAAGGTCAGCTCTCTATATCTTTTGAACGAGATAATCTTTTTAAATAAAACCTTTTGATTTGAGTAGAGCAATGAAATGGCTTTCGATTAAGAGTGATACGTTATACAGTAAAAACTAACGCAATATACGTAAAAGCGCGTTGAATTTTTCGTACACCCATTTCAATGTATATGTAGCACGGGTCGCTCCTTTACGCTTCTTCTATACTTGCCTTCGGAGCGCTCCCGCGCTCCTTGATAACAATAGAAAATATTCTTCTTTCAACTTTACCCGTGATACAAATTAAATTTGAAATGTGTTCAAGAAATATGTAAATTTCTTATAATCTTATATGTTTGTATTCTCGTTTTTTATATATTTTTATATATTTTTTTTTATATTTCTATATATTTTTATATTTATATATATTTTATATATTTTAACCATCTCAATTCGAGCGATTAGTTTATTAATTAACCGTGTTATCTGAGTCATGAATTAAAACGTTCATATACGGTAAATTCCCAGTTTAAGCCTTTAGGTTAGTAACATAATGTTTAACTCTTGAACAAATTTGTCTCTCTCACTTCTATACATTTAGTAAAATAGATAATAGAAGAAGTTCTCGTAAAACCACAACTTTAAATAAGAAAGTATCGATGTTCGGATTATATTCGCTATTTCTAAAATTACACAAATATTAATTTTCAATTATTCAAATCCTATAATGGAGAATTTATAAATCAAAACCTCAACGTTTAGTAACACACCATTATTATAGTATATCCAAATTAGTTTATAAAATAAAATTATTATATAACCACAAATTATATAGACATTAATTACATAATACTTAAACTGAGTTATTTTCAGTTGTTATAGATTTTAAAATTTAATATATATATTGTCACGGCCCGCCGTATAGACGCCGCGTATAATTCGTAGTCGAAGTAACTCATGCGCGCGAACGCGAGATGGCGCGTCGAAGCAGAATCTGAGCTGCAACGACGTGATGACTAGCAGACCCCGGCGAGAGGGAACAGCCATCTTATAGTTCGCTACAGTAGACCGCAACCACTTCTCCCTTCGCTCCTTTTTGTTTCGCCCGTTATTTAAAGAAGACTCATCGGATTTGATTCAAAGAAGTACCGTGTCAAAGTGCGAATCACGAGTGTCTTTGTCGCGTTAAACAGAAATAGTGTATCGACGTACTTCTCCGGTTTTCGCGCGAAAAAGTGCAAAGTTCAAGTGCGACAGGCTACTGTCACCTGCCGCACTCAAACCACTTAGTTGTTTTGAGGAAGGAGTAGCACTTCTCGTGTCCACTTCACAGCAGCATCGAAGCTTATACTTTCCCCAGGAAGTAAGACACGACCTGCCCGAGACCGATCATCTTGCTGAGCCGTGCTAAATCGAATATAAGGTAAGCGTGCACGCATTCTTCCGCGCCGCGAATTAATATCGCGTTGCCGGTTGTCCAGGCTCGTCGCACCTGGACAGCGGGTTCGTTTAGGCGTTCTCGTGCGGAGAGAGCGAGTGCTGAGAGAGAGTGCAGACCTGGTGCCGGTAGTCGTCGCCAAGGTCAAATTTCAAGTTCAACTTGTTCATAACCGGCAAGTGCGCAGACGACACGAGAGCGTAATCTGCTCCCTCTCTCGCACTCTTTTATGTATGTGTGTGTCGCGCAGCGAGCGCGGCCGCTCTCTCACTTCTCGCGTAGTAACCATTACGCGAATTAACTTACCGCGGGCGCGCGAAGTATATTACCGCGTGTACAAAGTATTAAACCGCGAGCGTGACGTCAGTCACCGAGACAGCTGCCGTCACGTACTTAGCGCGGGCGCACCTATTAGGTAGAGATTCGATAGGGCAAATCAACTACTTTTCATTTTGTGTATTCCAGCTAACTTTTAACTTCCCTTTTTAATTCAATAAACAATAGTCTTTTATTATTAACATTTAACCTCTCGAGTTATTATTTCGCGACCTAGTCATTCCCCGTTCCCCGCCGCCTCCGCGGTCGTTACGTAAGAGAAAACGTATCATTTCATCTGATGAGCCGGCACACGAACGAGTGACCAAGAGGAGAGTTCGAGTCACTGGTGAGAAACAAAGCGCAAGTCTTCGACTTGCGTGTTGCACGGTAAGTAACCAGATTAGATTAACATTGCACGACGTTGTAGCGTCTGTTACAATCTAATCCTAATCTGGCTATTATATCTCTGGAAGTAGAACAGAGAGATATGGAATTGAACCGCTAACGTACGCAGGTGAAACGTGCCTTAGCCCGAAAATCCACCCCGTGACAATATATATATATATGTTATTTCCGGGACTTTTTAGTGTAAAAACTTACAATCAGGGTCGGAAACACCCCCTTTTCCCCCTCTGATTGTAATTTAAACTGTTTTATACTGTTTTATACTGTTTTAAACAGTATAAAACAGTATAAAACAGTATAAAACAGTATAAAACAGTTTAAATTACAATCAGAGGTGGAAAGGGGGGTGTTTCCGACCCTGATTGTAAGTTTTTACACTAAAAAGTCCCGGAAATAACAGTTTTATATATATATATATATATATATATATATATATATATATATATAAATATATGAAACGCTAGTTATGCAGACACTTTCCGAAATTTAAATAGACTTATGCAGACAGAGACCGACTTATGCAGACGTCAGCATAAGTAGAGGGATTATTTCTTTAGTCACGCTAGACTTGTGCAGACACTTGTATAAACGGTACTACACTTATGCAGACAGGTCACGTGGTCTTATACATTGGTGTCAGCATAAGTCGATGTTCATATGATTATATATATATATATATAAAGACCTATAAACGTTATTTCTGGTAATCTACAGGGTCCTATAGTTTATCTCTTCAGAGTTCCCTATATAAGCGCGTGACTAAAGAAATAATATCCCTGGGGTTATTGACTCTAGACGCGTCCCAGAAATAACGCTTATGTACAGAAAAATTTCCGGGACGTCCCGGAAAAAACAGCGCGTCCCGGAAATAACAGCGATGTACAGTGTAAACGTCCCGGAACGAACCGTTGCAGATAAATATATATATATATATATATATATATGTGTGTGTGTGTGTATAAAAATATGCATCTGCAACTGTTCTTTCCGGGACGTAAAAATGTATATAACTGTTATTTCTGGGACGCGCTCGTTATTTCCGGGACGTCCCGGAATGCCTGTGTCTGCAACAGTTATTTCTGGGACGTGGTATTAGTCCCACACCCCAGGGATATTATTCCTTTAGCATTGTCTCAACTCTGGAAGAAGAAACTCTAGGTCCCAGAAATAACACTTGTAGATACTTATATATATATGTGTGTGTATATATATATATATATATATATATATATAATTATCACTTAACCCCTTTATGGAACCCATCCCTGTATATTAGTACCTACGCCCAGAGTTCCCGTATACAAGTGACTAAAGAAATAATCCCTCTCTGGGTATAGAAACTCTAGATCGGGCTCCAGAAACGCCGTATAAGAATATTTTATGGGTCCCGGGCTCCATAAAAGAAAACGGGCTCCATAAATATGCTTATGTGTATAAAAGGGCTCCATAAATCTGGTAAAAGAAATATATATATATATATATATATATATATAAACAGATGTATAGGTACATGTGTAGACTCGTCCGCATAAGTCCCGATCCGTTTACGTAAGTTGTCCGCATAAGTATCGTTTCCATTAGACCCGTCTCTGCAGAAGTTACGCTTGACCAAAGAAATAATTCTCTCTCTATGTAGACACTAAAAAATGTCTGCACAAGTCTATGAAAGTCAGCATAAGTACCGTTCCCATTAAGGATGCGTCCACATAAGTTACCTTTGAGATAAATATACATATATATATATATATATATATATATGTATATATATATATATATATATATATATATATATATATATATATATATATATATATATATATATATATATATATATATATATATATATATATATATATATATATATATATATATATATATATATATATATATATATATATATATATATATATATATATATATATATATATATATATATATATATACATATATATTTGTTTTAACAGATTTATGGAGCCCGTTTTCTTTTATGGAGCCCGGGTCCTATAAAATAATTTTCTCGAGCGTTTATGGAACCCGATCTAGAATCTATAACCCCAGGGTCCATTATTTCTTTACTCACTTGCCATAGGGATCTCTGGGCTGTAGGTACTAATATACAGGGATGGGCTCCATAAACGGATGGGGGGATAATTATATATATATATATATATACTAAGGGGGCTTCGCCCCCTGCTCGCTCCGCTCGCCAACCCCCATTATTAGAGATAAATATTAATAATAATGAATGAGGATAATCTTCTATTACATAATATCATGAAACACTTATTTTTTCATTTAAAATTTCTGTAATGTTTTTTAAAAACATTATTCTTAACATTTATTAATTTTTAAAATACTAAGTATGTTATATTTAACAAAATAATGCAGAATATATATGTAGTTCATTACGTCAGCTCTGATTTTATTTGTAACTTATTGATTATAAAATCCAGTAATATTTCAGTTTTTGGCCGCCATTTTATATTTACAAAATCTGAGTTCAGATTCCTAATCAGCGAATCCGGGAACTCACTATATACAATTTTTAACAAACTCGAGTAAAATTTCAATTTTTGTTAGTCATCTTTGGTCCACCAGTTTGAATTAAAATTTTCAGCAAAATCCAATAATATTTCAATATGTGTCCGACATCTTAGATCCGCCATTTTGAATTCTGAAAATCTGAGTTGAGATTCGTAATCTAGAAATCCCCTACATAAAATTATTAGTAAAATCCAGTATTATTTAAATATTTTGCAGCCATTTTCAATTTTTAAAATCTGAGTTCAGATTCGTAATAATCGAATCCAGAACTACCGTATATACAATTTTCAGCAAAATCCAGTAATATTTCAATATGTAACAGCTATTATCGATTGGCAATTTGGAATTCTGAAAATCTGAGTTCAGATTCGTAATCATCCAATCTAGAAATCCCGTACATACAATTTTCAGCAAAATCCATCAATGTTTGAATATTTGTCCCCCATCTTCGATACGCCATTTTGAATTCTGAAAATCTGAGTTCAGATTCGTAATCAGCGAATATATAAACCTCCTATATACAATTATTAGCAAAAGCCAGTATAATTTAAATATTTTGCCGCCATTTTGAATCTTTAAAATCTGAGTTCAGATCCGTCATAATCGAATCCAGAAATCCCGTATACGGAAAGAAGAATTCACAGCTGTAGCCGAAAAAAATAGCGTGCCACATAGCAACGCCGGATATCGTGACATATGCGTCTATGACTGTAACTGCGGTAATTTCGATGAATGGTGCTCGCGTGATACAGCTGTAGGCCATGACTATCACTGAGTTCAAGCTTTAACGCGCACGGCAGCAAGCGTGAGTGGCACGTCTGATGACTGCGGCAGTCACCCCGTATAGCGTTGCCTAGAGACCATCGTTGACATGCCTGAATGACGAGCTGTCACACGGTGGCAGAGAAGGTACCCGCTTACTCTGTTATAACTCACGGCCTATAGCTCTGAATACTTCATTCCGTGTATATACAATTTTCAGCAAAATTCAGTAATATTTCAATACGTGGCAGACATTTTCGTTCCGCCATTTTGAATTTTCAATATCTGAGTTCAGATTCGTAATCAGCTAATTCGGAAACCCCATACATACAATTTTTTTGCAAAATCCAATATTATTTCAATATTTTACTGCCATTTTGAATTTTTAAAATCTGAGTTCATATTCGAAATCAGCGAATCCAGAAATTCAGTATATTCAATTTTTAGCAAAACAGAAAAGTTCAATTTTTGGCCGCCATCTTGGGTATGCCATTTTGAAGTTTCATAATCTGAATTCTGATTCATCATCATGCGAATCCAGAAATTTCCCATATGCAATTGTAAAATTCAGTAATATTTCAATATTTGGCAGGCATTTTGAATTGGCAAAATATGAGTTCAGATTCGTAATCAGCGAATCCAGATGGGTTCCCTACATACAATTTTCAACGAAATCCAGTGATAATTGAATATTTGGCCTCCATCTTCGATGCGCCATTTTGAATTCTGAAAATCTGAGTTTGAATTCATAATCAGTGAATCAAAATACCCAACACACAATTTCCAGCAAAATCCAGTAACATTTCAATTTTTGGCAGCCATTTTGTATTTACAAAATCTGATTTCAGATTCCTAATCAGCAAATCCGGAAACCCATAATATACAATTTTAGGAAATTCCGTTAAAATTTCAATTTTTGGAAGACATCTTGGGTCTTCTATTTTGAATTTTCAAAATCTGAGTTCAGATTGATAATCAGCGAATCCAGATACGCCTATATACAATTTTCAGCAAAATCCAATAATATTTGAATATTTGACCTCCATCTTCGATCAGCCATTTTGAATTCTGAAAATCTGAGTTGGGATTCGTAATCTGCGAATCCACATATTCCTTATATACAATTTTCAGCAAAATCGAGTAAAATTTCAATTTTTGTTAGCGATCTTGCGTCCACCAGTCTGAATTATCACAATATACGTTCAGATTCCTAATCAGCGAAACCAAAAACTCCCGTATTATGGTAATACAAATTTCAGCAAAATCTAATAATATTTGGATATTTGACCACCATCTTTGAATCCGCCATTTTGAATGTTCTTAATCTGAGTTCAGATTTGTAATAAGCGACTCCAAAAACTCCTTATATACAATTTTCAACAAAATCCAGTAATATTTCAATATGTGGCCGACATCTACGATCCGCCATTTTAAATTCTGAAAATCTGAGTTGAGATTCGTAATCTAGAAATCCCCTAAATACAATTATTAGCAAAATCCAGTATTATTTAAATATTTTGCCGCCATTTTCAATTTTTAATCTAAGTTCAGATTCGTAATAATCGAATCCAGAAATCCCGTATATACAATTTTCAGCAAAATTCAGTAATATTTCAATATGCGGCAGACATTTTCGTTCCGCTATGTTGAATTTTCAAAATCTGAGTTCAGATTCCTAATCAGCGAACCTCGAAACCCCCTATATACAATTTTCAGCAACATATCTTTAAGAGATTAGTTGTAGTGGGGTAGGTGGATGGGTATGTGGAGGGTTAAGTGGAGGGGGCGTCGAGGTGGGTGGAGGGGAGTGGAGGGGGTGGAGTGGGGGGGGCGGAGGAACAGGCGCCCTTCAAAATAACGTAAAATTTGAAAGAAGTTAACGGTAAAAAGTGGAGGGGTGGTGGAGGGGAGGTGGAAGGGGTGGGGGGAGTGGAGGGGGTGGAGGGCGGGAGGGGGTAGGTACCCATTTTTGCCCTTACAACTATATAATATAGGAAGATGTGTGTGTGTGTGTGTGTGTGTGTGTGTGTGTGTGTGTGTGTGTGTGTGTGTGTGTGTGTGTGTGTGTGTGTGTGTGTGTGTGTTTTACGGGGGGTTTATGGCGTCCAACACTGTATATTGGTATCTACAGCCCAGAGTTCCGCAATATAAGTGGGTAAGGGCGCGCGCTGCGCGTGCGCCATTGTCTACAATGCACCATCCCTCTCACAACGAAAGTACCCGAACTGTCAAATTCAAAAAAATTCCAAACCCATATTAAAAAGTAGACCTCCATGCGAGATTCACGAAACCATTTTTTTTATCGGCTGAGAAGCGCTTTATAAGGGTTAAAATCACCCCTAAAGTTTACCCCCTAGAAACGTTTTTTTGATATATCTCGGCTTCTACTTAACTTTTTTTAACGAAACAAAATCGAAAGAGTTTCTTATTAAAAAGCCAAGAAATCCGTGGCAGTATGAACATTAAGGGTTGCCTCCCTTATTTTTAGAGGGTGAAATTGTGTTTTTTTAAGAATAATTTTTGTTGTGAGAATTCATAAAATAATTAAAAATAGGTCAAAACATTATTTTTACCAACTACAATAAATAACAGTTGGTGTTTTTGGGCATTCTTCGCGAAACAACCCCTTAAGAGGTGGTAAACCACCCCTAACATAAATGAATTAGGTATATTTTTTTGATCATTAAAAATATTACTTATGTCGACTACAATTTACTATCAACTGATAAGAATTTTTCCATCGGTCTTACAGTCTTACAAATTAATTTAAAATAATTAATATTTATGGCAGTCAGATTGCCCTTGTTTATAATCACCCCCGCAGAATCTGAAATAAAAACTTAATTAAAACCTGGAAAAAACATTGTTAGCAAAGGACGATCTGACTGCCCCCCACCACCACCACCTTGTCCAACGTTTCGAGCCCGCTCCGGCTCCTTCTCAGGGACTGAATATATATATTTTTTTGGCAATTATTTTTTTCCTTAAAATGGGTTCTTGAAGTCGTTAATCAGAATCCACAGTTAGATCCACAATAAAAATTTGAAAATAGTGAATTCAATATGGCGAAAAATTTTTTAGAAATATTTTAAATTCCACGAAAAATAGTATGTAGACCCCCTAGCGGAAATTATATTATGTAAATAAGTGTATAATAATGTAACAATGTTTTGTTATGTTATTCTATTATTTATTATTTTTTTATCATACACTTGTTTATCGTATGATAAATAAATATACATTTATTTACATAATATAATTTCCGCTAGGGGGTCTACATACTATTTTTCGTGGAATTTAAAATATTTCTAAGAAATTTTTCGCCATATTGAATTCACTATTTTCAAATTTTTATTGTGGATCTAACTGTGGATTCCGATTAACGACTTCAAGAACCCATTTTAAGGAAAAAATAATTGCCAAAAAAATATACCTAATTCATTTGTGTTAGGGGTGGTTTACCACCTCTTAAGGGGTTGTTTCGCGAAGAATGCCCAAACACACCAACTGTTATTTATTGTAGTTGGTAAAAATAATGTTTTGACCTATTTTTAATTATTTTATGAATTCTCACAACAAAAATTATTCTTAAAAAAACACAATTTCACCCTCTAAAAAATAAGGGATGCAACCCTTAATGTTCATACTACCATGGATTTCTTGACTTTTTAATAAGAAACTTTTTCCATTTTGTTTCGTTAAAAAAAGTTAAGTAGAAGCCAAGATATATCAAAAAAACGTTTCTTGGGGGTAAACTTTAGGGGTGATTTTAACCCTTATAAAGCGCTTCTCACCTGATAAAAAAAATGGTTTCGTGAATCTCGCATGGAGGTCTACTTTTTAATATGGGTTTAGAATTTTTTTGAATTTGACAGTTCGGGTACTTTCCTTGTCAGTATTTACTAACACCACTATAGAGTCTGCGATCTTCCCTCTCGCTCTCTCTGCAAGAGTGGGGGAAGCAGCCATGTTGCCCTCGGCGAGAAGCGGCCTGCGCGCCGCAGTTGTTGCTCAGAGTTGAGAGCGTGCGGACATTCGTCCGCTATACACCCAGTACTCAATAAAACCTCTTTGTTATATTGTTAACTCTCCGACTCATCATTCCTCTCTCCCCTTCCTTTCCTGGAATCTGAGGAGACGTGGGGTCCAAATCCCCAGATTGGTGACCCCGACTACAGGCTGAGGAGGCAGGTTGGTGCCTGCCGCGGCGAGTCTTCACCGCCTTTGGTCTGCGGCATTTTGACTCAGTGCCGCACCACAAGCCTCGGCGAGTGTTGCGGTACTTCGCCGCCAAGGAGGATTCAACCTCAGTTTCCGTATGCGTGCTGGTACGCCGGCGCATACGGGAAACATCGGCTGTTGCAACCTAGTCGTGTGCGTGCTGGCACGCCGGCGCACACGTGTCCAGGCAATTTTTGCCGTTCGAATTTACGCCGTGTATGTGCTGGCACGCCAACGTACACGCGTAAAAAAATCAACTGCCGAGAGCATTAAGCGCAACTGCGCGATCATCGTTCCTCGTCGAGTCTTCTCCGAGGCATCGCAACTTTCTTTGGCAGAGCGCCACAGTAAACATAAACAGTCGCAGCCAGTACTGCTGCGCCCCTTCTCTTCCCAGAAGTGCTGTCCTTCATCGCGTGTTTACTCGCCTACGTGGTATTTTTCAAGTTCTCGCATACTGCTCACGCGTTGTTAGAACTTGACGCTTACGTATCAAGTTCCCGCAGACCGTGCATGCGTTTTAGAACTTGACGACTATTTTTCAAGTTCCCGCATTCCGCGCACACATTTTTAGAACTTGACTATTCTTCAAGTTCCCGCATACTGCTTACGCGTTTTTAGAACTTGATTATTATTCAAGTTCTAGCATCGAATAAACTAAAATTCCTTTTTGTAAGCGGGAAAGTGGTTTCTCGCTGCTTTGCACGCGGTTTTATAGTTTTAAGTGTTAGCATAGGCTTAGCTTTAAAATTATTGTTTGTACCTGTGAGTACTAACTAGATAGCTTGTGATATGCAGCGGCGTAAGGCAATTTAGGTGCGTTATCACACCTCACCGGTGGGGCCGGATCTCTTCCCTTACTTCCCACGTAACCTTCGGGGAGCATACGAGTAACTATTCACGTGCTAAGTTTTAGACGGGCACACATTCTTGTTCATCAAGATGCCGGACAATACAGAGATCACTGTGGAGGCACTGCAGCAGCGGCTGCAACGTCTAGAAACGGCCTCGGGTAATCGTATCGAAGGCGCGCGGATGCCTAAAATTCCTCCCTTCATTCAGACCGATCCCGTGTTATGGTTCTTTCAAGCAGAAGCGGCATTTCGTCATTCGCAGATCACGGTAGACTCTACCAAAGTAGATTACCTCTGCTTATCGTTAGGTTCTGAGGCCATGTCGGCTATTAGAGACATAATTAGACAGGATCCTGCTCCTGCAGACATTTACAAACTAGTGAAAGAACGTTTAATTGCGACCTTTGCCAGCTCAGCAGATCATAACCTACGCAAATTATTAAAGGGGGAAGTGTTGACTGATGGTAAGCCTACGAGAGTTCTTCAGAGGCTTCGTGCCCTCAATCAAGACTTTTGCGATGATAAAATCATCCAGACTGTTTTTCTCGATCAACTTCCGCCACACCACCGTTCGATTCTTATCGCTACTGGTGCTACCGACCTCAATAAATTAGCTGAAGCAGCCGATAGACTCGCTGAGACTTCTGGCGGTTCTGACCTTCAGGTTAGTACTGTTTCTCCAAATAAACCCAACTCATTCAATGCTGAAGCCGCTTTCAAGCGCCTGGAGCGGAAGGTCGATGCGTTAGCTAAGAAGATTGAGGCTAGCCAAGGTTCTTCTAATGACTCCCCCAACTCTCAATCCAGAGGCAGATCTAGGCGCGCTCGTTCTTCCAGTCGCGATTCATCCGGTCTGTGCCTCGCCCATAGGAAATATCCGAATAATCCCTTGTCGTGTCGTGAGTGGTGCTCCAAATATGCTGAGTGGCAAGCCAAAAACCCTCGGCAAAAAAAACTAACTCAACCTTCTGTTGAGGAGACGTCTTCAGAAGGCTCTCGCATTTCCAAACGTCTTCATGTGCGTGATCGTATTTCGGGCAAGTCGTTCCTTATCGACATTGGTGCGGACATTTCGCTCGTTCCAGCCAATCCTAAGGCATGCGGCAAGCCCAGCTCCTTCAAGCTTTTCGCGGCGAATAATTCGTTAATTAGTACCTATGGCGAATCGATGCTCACGCTTAATCTGGGCATTCGACGCCCCATTCGCTGGAGTTTTTGCATCGCGGATGTTCCTCATCCCATTATAGGTGCCGATCTCTTATCCCATTATAGCCTTCTTGTCGACCTCAAAAGAAGTCGTCTAGTTAACTCTTCTACCAATATCTACTCCCTTGCAGTAGTAAAAGAGGTTTCTGTTGACTCTGTGTTTGCAATTGTTCCCGGCTCAGAGTGTGCAAAAATTCTCGCTCATTTTCCGGAGATCACGGGCGTTTCCAAACCCACAATCCCTAGAAACAGCGATGTGTTTCATCACATTATAACCTCTGGCCCCCCTCTCTCGGAGCGTCCTCGTAGACTTGCTCCAGACAAGTTGGAAGCGACGAAAGCCGAACTTGATGCTTGGATTGAGGCTGGAATTTGCCGCCCCTCCAGCAGCCCTTGGGCAAGCCCCCTCCATATGGAGTTGAAAAAGGACTCTTGGAGGCAACCTTGTGGCGATTATAGGCGCTTAAATGCTGCCACGGTCCCAGACAAATATCCAACTGCCCATATTCATGATTGCACAAATAACCTGTATAGTAAGAAAATCTTTTCGGCGCTTGATCTTCATAAAGCGTTCAATCAGATTCCTGTTGCTTCTGAGAACATACCGAAGACGGCCATTATAACCCCGTTTGGCCTTTTCGAGTTCATGTACATGACCTTCGGGCTTCGCATCGCGAGTCAAACCTTTCAGCGTTACATTAATAGCGCGCTAGGTGATCTCGATTTCGTATAGCTTTATATTGATGACATTCTTATTGCTTCATCTTCCATTGAAGAACATTACTCTCATCTTCGCACGGTCTTTGAACGACTTAAGAAGCTTTATCTTCGTTTGAATGTCGAAAAATGTACCTTTGCTGCTGAAGAGTTAGAATTTTTAGGTTACCTGGTGAACGGAGAAGGCATTCGCCCCATTCCCAGTAAGGTTGAAGCTATTTTGAACTTCCCCAAAGCTGAAGTTATAGCTGAGCTTCGCAGGTTTGTCGGTACCGTAAATTTTTATCGCCGTAACATGCCTCGCGCTGCGACTTCTCAAGCCCCTCTCAATGCTCTTTTTAGCGATTCTCGCAAAAATGACAAGCGTCCCGTTCAGTGGACGCCTGAAGTTGAGGAGGCCTTCGCTTGTGTGAAGGAGGAGTTAGCAGCAGCAGCTCTGCTTGTTCACCCCCGCGTTGGTGCGGAGATACGCATCGTTTCTGATGCTTCCGATTCTGGTATGGGCGCTGCCCTTGAACAGCTTTCCCTCACTGGAATCTGGGAACCTTTAGCTTTCCTTTCGAAGTTCTCTCCTTCACAGGGGAAGTACAGTGCATATGACCGTGAGCTCACGGCCATATATGAAGCTGTAAAATACTTCTCGTTTTTGGTTGAAGGCAGAGACTTCAAGATCTTAACAGATCATAAACCCATTATTTATGCTTTCTTGCAAAAGTCTGATAGGGCTTCACCGCGTCAAACGCGTCAGTTGTCCCTTATCGCTCAATATACTACACAAATCGAATACATTGAAGGTGCAGATAATACGGTAGCAGACTCCCTTTCTCGCGTCGAGTCCATCAGACTGCCTGTAGAAATTGACCTCAATGATTTAGCCGCGAAGCAAGAAGCTAACGAACAGCTGAAGGCTATTCGCGAGTCTCCGGGGTATCAGTAATCGACTCATTAAATAATTTTCATGTTTAAATTAATAATCTTCATGTTATAATGTAAATTCTTTTTAATTAGTCTTGGGACCACCCAATTCACATATACATTTAAAGTTTTATATTAAAAACTCATTATTATAGAAGAAGCATTATATCAAAGTGGGTTATTCATCCTAATATTAAATGTAAAGCAATAAAATTGTCCTCTTATTGTTTAACATTTAAGTTATAGCGTTTTTGCATAACGACGCCACATTATCGAATCCTAGTGTTCGAATTCGAGTGAGGGTGGTCCCAAAAATCCGAGCGACCAATAGCATCCCTCGGCATCTAAAACAAGAGAAAGCGGCTGCGCCCCATCTCAAGCCTAGTTTATTTCGTCACCGCGTCCAACGCTTAAGGGGACAAGCCATGGTTAGGGGGTCGAAAAATCGATTTTTTTTTATGTACTATTTTGATAGCAAATTTTCCGCTGAATACTATGCTTCCAACCGCATTTCCAAATTCGATTTCGTTTAGAAAATACAGCTAAAACCGTGAAGTCACTTTTTTGCATATTTAGTGATTTTTCTTAAATTATCCATTTTAGATATACTATTGTTAATCTTATATTATTTTATGCTTCACAGCATACAATACTGAATTTAGAACGTAAATGTACATTGGCATAGTAGGCAAACTTAACCCGAGGTATAAACCTCGTGTATTTTACTTTTACTCTACTTATACAAAAGTATAATACGTACAATACATATAGATGGTTTAAAATCTCATCTGTTTACGTTCTGTCAGCGCCATAGTCGTTGGGATTTAAACTAAAAGTGTTTTGAATATAATTGAATCTGCATTTTTCAATGCAATTTATTCAGTATTGACAAAAAATTTTTTTGTAAATAAAGTGCTGTGTAGAACTCTTTTAACTGAGAGTGTAGAAGACAGCGATTTTAGGTTAACTGCACTATGCAAAGTGTTGTTAATATTTTTAATTTAGTGAGTTCAGTGAGTGACTTTTATTTGTGTTTTTTAATAACTAACATTATAGAGGATTAGATATTAGCCACTATGGATTCTGACAAGAGAAATAGAACATCAGGAGCTCCAGGAAAGAAGAGAAAATTTGGAAGGAAAAAAAAACATAAAGGATTTAACAAAAATTCAGAGAATGTTCAACAAAAAATCACGAACAAAAGGAAAAGAAGTACAACTTCAGGGAAAATAAAAGATATATCTGTAGAAGCGTCACAAACAAGAAACAGAATAATAGATATAAACATTGTGTTCTTACAGCTGGAGAAATTTCTTGTATGTGCAACATGTAAAGGACAAGTTAAAATTATAGAAGAAGATATTCGAGGACTTGGCTCCAAATTTAACATTATGTGCAAAAATTGTTCAGAGAGAAGAATTATAAGCACGAGCAAGCAAGTTGGAGCTCAAAGCAATGCTTATGAAACCAACAGACGCAGTCTTCAAGGAATTTCAAGTTTGATTGGCTTGCGTTCTCAACAAGTTCTTGACATATTTATCAAGAACAGTTTTTGTAAAGCATGTTTAAAGTGGGAAAATAGAAAAGGCACAGAAGAATATGAAGACTGGTTCAGTGATCATCAAGATAAATGTGCAGCAAACCATGAAGGAAGTGCTGGAAAGATGGAAGTCGATGGAGTTGTGGAAATATTTAGAAGATCTCAAGAAAAGTATAATGTAAAATACCATCATTACATTGGAGATGGAGATTCGAAAGTGTACAGTGCTTTGTGCCAGGCCAAACCGTATGGAGATGAAGTTAAAGTTGAGAAGAAGGAGTGTGTGGGACACGTCCAGAAACGAATGGGAACCAGACTCAGGAATTTAAAGAAAAATTTTGGAAAAAAGTTATTAGACGATGGAAAAACCATTGGAGGCCAAGAACGATTAACAGCCAAAGTAATTGATCAGCTCACCACATATTATGGTAATGCCATCAGAAACAACACGGACTCTGTAGAAAAAATGCTGAATGCTATATGGGCTACGTACTACCACAAGATTTCCACAGACCAGAATCCTCAACATCATTTATGCCCACCAGGACAGAGCAGTTGGTGCAAGTGGCAAAAAGCGAAGGCTCAAAAAAAACTAAAAGATTTTCATCATAAAGACAGTATTCCTGCAGTGATTATGGAGCAGTTGAAACCAATTTACAAAGATCTCTCTGAGCAGGAGCTGCTTCACAGATGTTTAGGCGGTTACACCCAAAATAGTAATGAGAGTTTTAATAATTCAGTTTGGAAGATTGTAACCAAGGCCTCCTTCAGTGGTGTACATGTGCTCACAGCAGGTGCTTGTATTGCTGTCACTTGCTTCAACGATGGAAGAGTTGGTTTTCTGAATATTATGGAAGCCTTTGATGTGAAACCTGGAGTAGCTGCAATTGAGTGGGCACAGAAAAGCAATGACATCAGATTATTTCATGCTGAGAGGAATGCCGAAGAAAACACTTTAGAAAATAGGAGAAAACGAAGGAGACTGCAATTGAATTTATCTGAACAGTCATATGCACCAGGTTCTTACTAGAGTAGGTAAAAAGTTATTTTTATGCGATAATAGCTAATATAATATTTATTAATTTTTTTCTTTTTACAGGTGTGTTATTGGCTCTCATAAAAGGATTAATTTATTTTGAGGTTATTTTTACTCAATAACATTTATGACTAACAATGTTTTCAGCCTAGTACGAAAAAAAAAATAAGTACAACATTTATGTATTAATCTAAAAAATTTAAAAATATTGTTGAATTAATGAAATTCTTTTTTATAGGTTTATTCAACAGTTAAAATGATTTAGCCAGGACTACTTTCATCTAATTGGCATCTGTTTCATTTTCCCACTAAAGTATATCATACAGAATGAAAAAAAAATTTTTGGTAAGTAGTTTTGAAACTTATATAAAGTTATAGAAAACCAAAACTTTGAATTGAATTTCTGAATAACTTGTTTTTTGTATTTACAGGGACTTTGCCGCAGGATTTCTTTTAAATAAAGCAAGCTAGAGGTTTGGAAATTTAGGAGTATCTTTAAAATTGTGTTGGTTATAGAAAATGTGAGGTACTTTTTTGAAAAGGCTTTAGAAAAAAAATTATAAAATAAAATTACAAAAAATATTGAAATTTTAATAAAAAAAACATCAAAAAATGAGATTTTTCATTAAAAAACAATTTTAAAAATTTTTTAAAAAAAAAGTAGCTCACATTTTCTATAACTGGTATAACTACAAAGGTACTCCTAAGTAACCAGACCCCTGCCTTGCTTTGTTCAAAAAATTTCCTGCGGCAATGACATGCCAGTTTCTAATTCAGAAGGGTTTCTTAATCTAATGGACTGCAAGACCAAAATCTTAAACACCTGAATGATGTAGTCTTAAATTATAGGTAATTGTATAACTTAATAATAAAAAAAAGTTTGAACTCTTAAAATTATATATTGGCTTTGTTATTAAAGAATTAATACAATAGCTTTTTTTTTAGGTTCAACCATGGCTTGTCCCCTTAAGTTCAGTCCGAGCCTCTCACCAAGCCCCGTCGAGTGATCAAACACTCGCGGGAGCGATCTCTTATTCTATTTTACTTTCAAATTCGAACTTTCCAAATTTTACAAAAATTTACTCACTCGTCTCATAACCCTCAATCGAAGAGGTCATTTCTCCTACATACTCACCGACTCAAGCATTTCTTCGTTAGAAATTTTTACCAAGTGCCGCGTCATTTCAGTTAGTTTAGAACAAAATTTTGTATTTTCTTCAATTTGTATCACAATTACGTAGCCAGAGGACCATGCAAAGGTAACGACGCGATTGTTCTAAAATAAAAACAATATATTTGTTTTTTTTATTATATTTCTCTTCCTTTACGCGAAATTATTTTTACCATCATTTTTCATCAACGAGACTAGGGAACATCGAAGCTGCCACATACATCACCAAAGCAAGTAAACCTTTTACATTGCTGTCTAGTCTATCCTCTCTTGTTAGCTCAGTTTATTTCCCCAAATACAACCCCCATGTAAAGTGAATTAATCCGTCTTTTCGTGATTAGTTTCCCCTTTAAATAAAGTGTTTTTTTATATATATATATATATATATACCAAATACAAATCCCGTAAAATCGCATTTAAAAAACATACCAAATCCAGCCTAGAGATCAATGTACTAGGGTTTACCGCCGTTTCTTGATCATCTAGGTAAGTTGGTAAAACCTATCCAATTTAGCTTCACGTATTTCTTTCTTTTCATAGTGTCTCAACAACCGTGCCGCGTCCCTGTTGTCACCCTTTACCTTTACCCATCCTTTTAGTACAGTATCTGGCTCAAGCCCGAGCTAGTAGGTTTCTCGAAATCTAGACTCCAAAGTGAGGAGGTTTAGTTTTATTTTTAAAACTATTAGTTGGGTTTTCTTTGGTAGACCCGACGTAACAACTGCGATGAGCGGGCCATGGTGTTAATTGGCTGTGCGCTTCCCCATAAACTTATTTTACTAGCGCGAGTAGCATTCGGGTTGATGGCATAGAGAGTTTGCCTTTTCAACCCGTGTGCTAGCTTTTTCAACGCGAACTCGGGTTATTTCTTAGAGCTGCGGCGGTTGCTCTTAACCTCAATAACGCACGAGGGTTTCGCGTATGCAGCTCTAAAAAAAAAATAAAAGCTATTTCTGTAATTAATTACTATTTGTAATTAATTACGCTCAACTACTCGCACTTGTAATTTTAAAATAAATATATGTGAAAAAAAATATATATGCGTCAAAACAGACAATATCACAAAAAACACAAAAATAAATATAATTTTCACCTAAAAGAAATTAAAAAAACAATTTTAAAGTTCGAGGGGATTTCTGCGCTCAAGTTTTTACTCGGGCGCACAGTCAACTTTTTGCTCCGACAGGGCTTGCCGACTTTCTCTCGATTTCCCACGAACAGCACAAGAAAAAAAAATTTATTTTCCGTCCAAAAAAAATATTTCATGTAGGAAAGAGGAGAGAAAAAAGAAAAAAAAATTATCGAGTCGAGAAAAAAAACTAATTAAAAAAAATTAATTATCGCTAAAAAAAAATAATTGTAGTTAAGAAAAAATTTTAAGTGTTATAAAAACATTTTAATTGTTAAAAACAATTAATTAGCGAACAAAAATTTCCGCGATCGAGATCCCCCCTCGTCAGGACTCTAGGTCGAGGCTTTTTGGCTATCGCTCGCCTAACCTCTTGAACGCACTCTCGCAACAGCACACGCGTCTACGAGCTGCAGCACGAAGAGCCTTTCTCTGCAGCTTACGCTCAGCTACGCTGCTGAGCTTCTTCGCGCCAAGCTTCGCAGCGAATCACGTACGCGCCGCAGGTCCTTCTCCACCCCCAAAACATTGTGGCGCCAGTTGTAACGGGATGGCTGATGGGGGAAAATCCATAGGCCAGCGATGCCCTAGAACACGGTGCTGCGGGTGTCAGACTAAAATGACTTGTCCGGGGATCAGCTCCTGAAATCCCGAAAACAACGCGAAGATCGCTCGCGAACTCCGCTTTCCAACTAATTGAATCTCTGAGTGAAAAGCGCGCGCTCGAAGAGTAAAGCGTGCGGCCGCTATGCTCAGATATGAAAACGATCGGCGGAGTCGTTTTCCCACGGAGGCGGCGGTATCCGGGAGAAGGACGGGTTGCAATGAATAATGCGAGGAGTAACGAGATATCACAGTATCTTATCACCAAGAGTTTACATACATGCACGACGCAAGTGCAGTTAAAACAGATCAGTTGGTTCGCGCGCGACGGTTGACGTTTAAAGGCGCGAACGATATGGCGCGCGGCGAAGCTGCTGTTCTCGAGCGCGGTGTTAACACACGCTCTGACACGCACCCGAACGTAGATGGAACAAAAAGTTTGCACGGGACGATTTCCATACAAGCATTTCACATAAAGTAGATACGCGATAGCAGTGAGGAACTTACCGTTCGAAGGAGCAGACGGTGTGCAGAAAGCGCGCTGGCGCGTGGGTGTCGTTTCGGCTGCGCCGAAGTTGCACGCGCGCGCTGACTGACTTCGCGCCGCAGATTCGAATCGCGACTGGTGTACGGGTCACAAAATATAAAAATGTTTTCCTTAATAACAAATGACAGAGTGAAGATAATTTAAATATTAGAAAAAGAAAATTTAGGTAATTTAAATATCTTTCAAGAAAAGTTCATTATATTATGTAATAATGGCTGTACGGTATAAAAAAATAAAAAAAAAATAAAAATTTAAAATTGTTTTTTGGTTATAAAAAAAAAAAAATCAATAAAAACTCAAATCCATCAGTATCGAGCTCTTTCGCGAGTCGAAGAGAATAGTCTTTGTCCGACGAAAATCGGTCGATTCGTTTCCGAGATATAAAGAGTTTACACGCCCGCACGCACGCACACGGACACGCCAGCACGCACACGCACGCACGCACACACACATACACACACACACACACATCCACGAAGAAAAATTTTCTCAAATATCGACATATATCGCCTTAAAACATTTTTTTGAACATTTTATGTCTCGAAATTTTTTTTCACCGTTACAGAGCTTCCTCTATAAGGATGCAATAATAAATTTTCTTATAAAAACAGTAAAGTTTACAAATAAATTTTTCTGTGTGGATTTATTCTTAATTCCATGGTATGTGATAATAATTAAGTAGCACTTGTTAATATCACTTGCAAACCATACATATCAAATTATGGACAGTTTGGATAATTTCAACTCAGGCGTCGTTCATGTCAACACGATAGTTTACTTAGTGCGCATGGGTGAGCTGGGGACCGGGGGTACGCCAGCCCTATTCCACCGTTGTCGCCGATGCCTATCAAGGCGGTTACCATCGAGTACTCGAAGGCGCGCTCGATGCCGGCCTCACGTGATTTTGATATCGTGTGTCGGCGTCGAGTAACGCGAGCCCGAGACTCTTTAAGCATCATCTCGTCTTCCTGTTTTCTGCCGTTTGTTGTCGTCGAGAAAATTGTAGGTACCATATGTGGTAAATACAGTACAGGTATAAATAGAATACCATTAACACATACATTTATAATATAATTTATGATTATTTTTATAAGCGTATTTATAAATACTTTCTGTTAATAAAGTATTTTCCCAATAAAATTATGATTGCCTTAATTTTTTAACCTGTTATAATTAAAATTATATTACAATTATATATTAATATTATGCCATTGTTAAAGAAGGCCTTAAATAAACGCATCTATTCATCTAGTTAATATTTTCACCAATGTATTTAAAAAATTAGAATCGGAAAGTGAGCTGCGATAACAGCTGAGTTAACAGCTATTATTATATTATTATGATATTATTTTTAGCAGGGTGGCAGAATCATCATGCGATATTTTTCAGTGGGGAATGATGGTTTAGCAATCCAAATATTAATTTTTGAAAATCCAATAAACCATCAAAATCAACGTCAGTAATCAGTTCATATGGGCAAAGTCTGATTGATCGAAAAACTTCAATTTTTGTCATTGAAGGACTTAACAATTATCGGGAAATTTTATATTTAATATTAAAAAAAGAAAGTTAACTAGAGAACTGTTTTGATTAATTCAGAGTTACCGAAAACACTGGAAAAACGAGCTTTTCATTAACTTTGTGACCTGTCACTTTGGAGGATAGCGACAGATCGGATTTTTGTGACCCGAGAGGCGAAATAGTTCGCGGAATGGAAACCCCACGAGCTTAGTCGTTGAGCGTGTATGCGCCTTGCGTTGTGCTACGGTGGGGCTCTTCCACTCCAGTCGCCTCGATATCCAGCAGTTAGGGATAGGATGGGATTATCTTTTCCGTTCGGCATACGCCTTGCGTTGTACGTCGGCGGGAGAACACAAGTGTCTCGGAGGCCTGCCGATGAACGAGTGCCGTTCCAAGCTCGCACTGTACAAGTCCGTAGCCAGCGCGCTCGCTCGAAAAGGGGAAGAGAAGAGATCGAAGGAGACGGGAGCGCCAGTCTAATATATTGTACGTGCGAAACGCGCAGTGAAACCGCGCGCCGCCCCCTCCTCACGCACTTAGGCAGAGAAGTGGGAATACTAGCTGTTCTCTCTCATCCTCTCTCTCGGTGATTGCTATGCTATGTGCGTATAGCGATAGCCGTGCGCATGCTCGCGTATTACCCATCACGCGTTCTGTGCATGGACTGGACTGTTACATCGCCCCCCTCGAACAAAATTGAAGTGTAATCGAAATTTTTTTCGATACCGTAAAGTCGAGTCATCTCTTAAATATATTTACAAAAAATACCATACTACTGAATCTTTCTACATTACAGTATATCATCGTATATAATTATTTTTATATCTAATTTTTATTGTATTTTTGCCCCCCTATTTGAACAATGCTTAACTGATTTTTTAGATTTCTTTCATTCGCATCTCAAATGATATTTTCTTTTAAAGTTACGCTCCCTTATTTGCTAAATATTTTTTTTTTTTTTTTTTTTTTTTTTTTTAATAGGTGAAATAACGATAACAGTGAATTTCATGAATTAATAATTTTTAATGTTTCTTATTTTTTATATTTAATATCCATTTATCAAAATCTATGGTCTCGTGCTCTAAATCCTCCCTGTTCGTCGGTATCCCCATTAATTGTAATTTCTTTGATTCTAAATTCGAGAAACAAATTAAAACGAAAAATAAAATCAAATTAGAACTTTTTTCTCAAATTTTTTGTTTGTTACTGTGTGTATTTGTGTGTCTGCGTGTTGTACCTTCGCGTTCTATATCATTCTCCAGCCGTCTCTTTTGCGCCTTCGGTATGTTATTGGACGCTCGTGTCCTCTCCATTTTTTTTTTGTTTCTTGGCATTGGCGTCTGGGTGCACTTGTGTATTTTTCCCCGCCTCGGGTCCGTCTGGGACGCTCGCCCTTCCTCCCACCATCCGAAGTCATCTCCGTGAAATGGTGTGGTTAACGGCGTTATGATTCTTTTTGCGTCGTCCTCTCCCTCTCTTGCTACACTATATGTGTTTGATGTAGCTTGGTATGGGGTAGGCCCCGTCTGCGTACCACAATCTTGCACTTGCACTATGTCTGTGCCAATTTGCGCGTCGCTATTACGTTTTCTCGATGCCATAATTTCTGCTAGTTCTTCCTCTTTTGGAATCTACTGGTCGACTGATGATCTTGTGTCAGGATTTTGACTCTTTCTTTTAGTTTTAGTCCATGTTGTTGTGTGTGTATTCAAGTTTCTATGTTTTTGTTTGCGTGTCTATGTGTATGTATTTGTATGTGTGCTTGCCCTCGCATTTCTTAGCTTTGTTTACTTTTGTAACCTTTTCACTTTTCCTTCATAATATTCCATGTTTTTCGTCATTTCATCCTATACTTATATTTAACTATGTACATTTCGCTTTTACATTTAGTGCGAGCTTGGGTTCTATATTTTCTTTATTGACTTTATACATTTCTTATTTTTAAATTACAATACTTTGTTATATTTACATTTTTGTTACAAATTCTTTTCGAAATAAGGTTTAAAATTTTGCATGTATAATTGACCTTTCTCCTTTCCCTCACTGTCTACAATGATATAAGTGTCTTCCGCAACCTTTTTCTTTATTATATACGGACCTTCATATACGTCAAAAAATTTATGTACCTGCTCTTTTTCCGAGCTCGAGATATTTAAAGATTTTAACAAAATTTTTTCTCCTATTTCATATTCTTTATGAATTCTGTTTCTATTCTTTCTATTTGCCCTTTTTTATACTTGCCCGTGCATCCTTTCTCGAGCCAAGAACAGTCTTCTCTCGTAAGAAATGTCATCCGTGCTTTGAACCTTCATATGTTTTTCCCAGACTCGTGTGGGTTTTCTATTAAAATGTAGTTCTAGTGGCGTGTAACCCGTAGTTTCGTGGTGAGTTTCATTTATAATTTTCATTATTATCTCTGTATATCTCGCCCACCCCTTATGCGCATGTTGCGTGTATACGCGAAAAAATCTGTGTATACGCTCTACTATATTTGATTGGGGATGACGTACCGATGAGAAAATCGTTTTTATTCCTTCATCTCTTAATTTGTCCTTCCATTTTTTTGACGTAAATTGTGTTCCATGGTCAGTCATTATTGCAACTAGTTTCCCATGTTTAATTATGTAATCTTTAAATATTTTATTTATTACAGCTAATGTATTAGCTTTTTTATCTTGTAAATTACCACGTACTTTGAAAAAACATCTATTGTTGATAATATATAATTTACCCCACCTACCGAAGTCGGAAGAGGACCATCGAAGTCTATTGATAGAATTTCGTTTGGCTTATTTACTAGTATCGGTTGGACTAATTCATCGTACCGAATTGTTAAATGTTTAGATCGTTGACAAATTTCGCACGGTTTTACTATTTTCTTTATTCTTTTAAACATTTTCGGAGCGAAAAACGACTCGTTTATTATTTTAAACGTTTTATACGCTCCTATGTGGCCGTATGCCTCGTGAATATCTGTTACAAATGGTATTAAAATTCTGTCTGGCATTACTACCTTATTTACTGTATTTATCGTTTTATATAATAAATCATTTTGAATTTTATAATTATCCACTATCGATTTTTCCTTCTTTTCTAATCTATCATTTATTTTTCGACAATATATGTCTGTTTTTTGTGAGTTAACTAAACTTTGTATTAACTTAATTGTTTCCTTTTTTAACTCAATTTTATTTATAGCACTTATAATGATGTCAGTATCATTTTTTAAGTTCGAGTTTGGGTGCATTTGTCTGCTTAAATAGTCCGCACTAGAGTTTTTCTTACCCTCAATGTGCTCGAGTTCAATATTAAAATCCTGGATTGATAAACTCAATGTGATTGCCTGATGATCCGTTCTAACAACTATCTTTTTGGCACCTTTTAAGTATGACTCTAATTTATGTAATGCCCATACCATGGCGATTAATTCTTTTTCAGAGGTAAAATAGTTAATTTCGCTGCCTTTTAACGTGCGACTAACAAAACAAACTATTTACTCTTCTTCTTTTTCATTTAACTGTGACAAAATCGCGGCAATTGCGTAATTACTCGCGTCGGTCGTAAGAATAAATGGCTTATCCTTGTCTACATAGGCTAATATCATACAGTTATCAAAAGCACAAATTATTTTACGAAAAGCTACTGAATGACATTCCTGCCATTTAAATTTAACATCTTTTCGTGTTAATTCTAATAGAGGAATTGTTAATTCTGCATAGTTATTTACAAATCTGGAATAAAAGTTAACAAAACCTAAAAATGACTGAATTCTTTTTAAATTTATTGGTTCCCGAAAACATTTTATTGAAGTAATTTTTTCTGGATCCGGAATTATGCCGTCTGGCGTTAATATATATCCTAAGAATTCTATACGCTCATGACAGAATGTTGATTTTGCGAAATTAAAGATGATATTATGATTTAATGCTCTTCGAAAAAGTAACTCCAAATGTTCTAAATGTTCTTCGAACGTGTCTGAACGCGCGTGCACATCGTCTACGAACGTTAATAAAAAGTGCTGCAAATCAGCCGTTACATCTCCGAATGCACGAATCAATGCCGCTGAACTCGTTTTAATTCCAAAAGCCGAGACATTAAATTCAAATACACGATTTAAGATCATAAATGCTGTATATTTTTTACTCTCCTCTGATAAACCGATCTGCCAATAACCACTTGTTAAATGTAAACTTGACATAAAGGGCTTTTTTTCATATCTAAGTAGAATTTCATCTACTGAAGGTGGAGATTCGTAATCATCCATAAGTTTTTCATTTAATTTGCGACCGTCTAAGACCAGTCGTATATCGTCCTTTTTCTTTGGAACGACTAACATCGGGCTTATATAATTACTCTGAGAAGGTCTAATGATACCTAACTTTAACATTTTCTCAATTTCTTTTTCTACTTTATCTATGTAATGAATTGGTACCGGGTATGGTTTTGAAAAAAATGGTGTATTGTCTTTTAGATGTAACACATGAGTATAATTGTTAATTAACCCCGGCTTTTTTAGAAATACGGGTTTATATTTTATTATTAACTTTTTCAAAGTTTGTTTCTGTTCGATTGATAATATGTCACTTGTGTTAATTTTTTGTTCGATCTCATCAATAGTGACATCGAACTCATTGTCGACGTAATCCTGGAATTCCAGATCCCCGTTTGAATGTAGTGATTTAAGGTCATTTTCGCCGTCAAGACATTCAGTGATCTGAAACCCACGATCCGTCTTTGAATGAAATGATTTAAGGTCACTTTCGCCATCAAAACATTCAATAATATTCAAATTAGAATATTGTTTTATGTCGATTATGCTAACTATATTATACGATATTGACTCTGTTTTATTATTTACCGTAATCTTTATATTTTTCGCCTCAGTGTTAATTATCATTTTTAATTTTTCTTGGGAATCAATCCCGATTATACATTCTTTTATTAGCTTTGGTACCACGATATATACTAAATTCAATGTCGAATTATTTATTTGAGTAGGTATCATCACCTGTAATTTTAAACGTGCCGATTTATTTTCTGTCGCTGCTTTAATAAATTTTCCGCATAACGGTAACGTCGGACATGATTTGAAATATTCTAAATTTTCATTATAAAATTTTTCCGATATAGCCGTTACTTCGCTACCAGTGTCTATTAATGAATTAACTATTTTTCCATTTAATGAAATATTTATCTCTGGACACCGTGAATATTCCGTAGTTTCCTCACTAGGATTAATATCAAAGGCTAAATCCTCTTTAACATTTATTAAACTATCTATGTTAAAAGTTAAATCCTCTGGAGTCTTTATTAAATCAGTAGACAGTAATTCGATTTTATTTGGAAAGGACCCCGCACACAATGTATGGGAAAAAATCATTCGGTCAAATTTTGGGGGGTTTTGCCCATGAGAACTTTTGTTCAGGACCTCAAGATCTATCTTTTCCCCAAGTTTGATCCAATTTGACCGAATGATTATTCTCCATACATTTTGTGCGGGGTCCTTTACGCGCAGTTGCATCTCGATAATTTTCAATTTGCGTACGTTCCCAGTCTGGAGATACAACTACATCTAGTTTTCCGATTTCGGGGTCGATGTCGTTGCTGCTATCTCCATCCCTAAAATACCTATATCGTTATGATATTTTAGCGCGGTCTTATTGCTCACTGGAGGTGTGTGTTTTTCTGTCTCACGTTTCGGAGTTTTATTTTTGCCATGAATTTGAGTAGCATTTACATTTCGAGCATGCCATTGTTTCTTTTGTTGGTTCTCGCCTGTGTTTTGATTTTGATTCTTATTTTTAGAGTAATTTTCCCGTCTCTCGTCAGATTTTACTTCGTTTTTATTTTGATCTCTGTGATTCCTCCTATTCTGGGCTCTCTTATCATCATTATCATAATCCGTTAGAATTTGGAAAAGCGTGTTTTTTTATTTTAATTGTTGATCGGAGAAAGCATGTCTGATCCCTTTCTCAAAATGTTCTTCTAATTTTTCTGCTATTTCCTCATTGGAATATGACAACTCTAATTCCTTCGCGTACCCGAAAATCGTTGTCGCGTAAGTAACCCTATCTAATTTTCCCCCCACGTAAAAGGTACCGAATTCAACTTTCCGACGCGTCTGCTTTTGTATTGTTGAATTACAAAATCTATCTTTAAACAAATTCTTAAATTGCTCATATTCTCGTACGCCACTTTCGTGAATATACCACCAGTCTTTTGCTAATCCCTCCAAAGCCTGCTAAACTATTTGAATACTTTCTCTCGCGTTGATTTTCATCAGTGAAATATATCTGTCTAAATCACTCAAGAATTTAACCGGTCTTTCCTGATCAGTACTCTTGAAAGAAGGAATTGGAATTTGTATCCTTGACTTTTCTGAAGTTATAGTAGTATTTACGTTCAAAAGGTTATTGCTCTCCCAAGGTGCTCGCGTTCAATGATAATTTTTATTGAGGGTGTAATAGATTCGTACACCATAGATCGTATCGAGCATCATAAATTTATTGATACACCGACGTTTCGGGAGTATAATTAACTACCCTTATCAAGGCTAAACACAATGAACATACAAAAAATATTAAAGATAACGGCAATAAAATTTCTTGTCACATTAAAGAAAAACTTTCTTTTCTCTTACCATTCGAGGTGGTATATCAATTTTTAAAGCGGCCATTGCGTGGACTCCGCGTGTCAAACAGTTTTTCTTTTTACAATAGGTTTTTCGTAAATCACCAACATTTGTAAAGCAATACCTGTATAATGAGAATATTTAAAAAAATTAGATTGTACTAAAGAAAACACCCAAAATAAGAAAAAAAGGCATGAAAATTCAAAAAACTTATATGTTAGAAATCAGTCGTTTGGTCAAAAGCGATTTTACCCAGGATGACGTAATCACATTGTCAAAAGAGACAATAAGAGTTACAGGCATCTCCGGGGCTATTTATACGGAATAAAGTAGTGGGGATAGAAATTTAGTAAGGAAATTGACTTAGTAACTCAGTGCCCACCAATGATAAACTACTCTCTGTTACGTAACCGACGAGAATTTATGAATTTGTTAGGTTTGTTATGAATGTTGATTGATCTATTAACAATGTCGACTGTGGATTTATAACAATTTTTTAGTTTGATAGTATCAAACTGTCTATTCATATTATTATTCGTACTATAAATGTGTAACATCTCAGAAAACAATCTTTTGTTCTTATAACTTTCGTGATCGGCGATACTGACCTTATTAAAATCTATTTTATGATTATAAAAGTTTGCATGGTCGGCTAAAGCCGACGTGGTGTCACCATTCTTAACACTATGCTTATGTTCATTAATGCGTAATCGTAATTGTCTACCTGTCTATCCAATATAATACAATTTACAATCAGAACAATTAACTTTGTAAACTACACCACTTTTTTCAAACTTATCGACATTATCCTTACCTAATTTAATGTATTTAGAAAGTTTATTGCATGGTTTTTGTATAACCGTATAACTATTACGAGACAGAATTGATTTTAATTTGTAACTGAGATGTTTAACGTATGGGATAACAATGAGCGACTTTTTAGAATCATCTGCAATATTCGAATCGTTTATGTCAGTTTGTAATTTTTTTGTAAAAGACAACCTACGTTGTATACCCTCGTTAATAAATTTTAACGGATAACCATTCTCAACAAGTAATTGTTTTACAATGTTTAAATTTTGTACATGAAATCAACTGTGTGATAAATTAATAGCTTTAGCAACCAAACCATAAACAATCGCTCTTTTTTGTGATAAAGGATGATGAGAATCAAAGTGAACGAATCTACCAGAATAAGTACTTTTTCTGTACCAAATTGAAATAATTTTGTTACCTTCTCTTATTAAAGAAATTTCTAAAAAATTGATAGATTTATTCTCTTCATTTTCCATCGTGAATTTCAAATGTTCATTAAACTCATTAAATTCACATAAACATCGATCTATATCATTTTCATTAATAATCAATATAACGTCAACATAACGTTTATAGAAAACAACACTATTATTAAGGACATTAAGACAATGAAGTTCTAAACATTCAGTGCACATATTTTCAAATTCTTAAAAATTTGGACTGTTATATTACAGACGCGTCTGATGAATCTAATAAATTACGTGGTGAGTTAGTTAACTGTGTAAATTCATCCTTATCCCATACGTTAAACATCTCAGTTACAAATTAAAATCAATTCTCTCTCGTAATAGTTATAAGGTTATACAAAAACCATGCAATAAACTTTCTAAATACATTAAATTAGGTAAGGATAATGTTGATAAGTTTTAAAAAAGTGGTGTAGTTTACAAAGTTAATTGTGCTGATTGTAAAATGTCTTATATTGGACAGACAGGTAGACAATTACGATTGCGCATTAATGAACATAAGCGTAGTGTTAAGAATGGTGACACCACGTCGGCTTTAGCCGAACATGCAAACTTTTATAATCATAAAATAGATTTTAATAAGGTCAGTATCGCCGATCACGAAAGTTATAAGAACAAAAGATTGTTTTCTGAGATGTTACACATTTATAGTACGAATAATATGAATAGACAGTTTGATACTATCAAACTAAAAAATTGTTATAAATCCACAGTCGACATTGTTAATAGATCAACCAACATTCATAACAAACCTAACAAATTCATAAATTCTCGTCGGTTACGTAGCAGAGAGTAGTTTATCATTGGTGGGCACTGCGTTACTAAGTCAATTTCCTTACTAAATTTCTATCCCCACTACTTTATTCCGTATAAATAGCCCCGGAGATGCCTGTAACTCTTATTGTCTCTTTTGACAGTGTGATTACGTCATTCTGGGTAAAATCGCTTTTGACCAAACGACTGATTTGTAACATGTAAGTTTTTTGAACTTTCATGCCTTTTTTTCTTATTTAGGGTGTTTTCTTTAGTACAATCTAATTTTTCTAAATATTCTCATTATACAGGTATTGCTTTACAAATGTTGGTGATTTACGAAAAATCTATTGTAAAAAGAAAAACTGTTTGACACGCGAAGTCCACGCAATGGCCGCTTTAAAAATTGATATACCACCTCGAATGATAAGAGAAAAGAAAGTTTTTCTTTAATGTGACAAGAAATTTTATAATTGCCGTTATGTTTAATATTTTTTGTATGTTCATTGTGTTTAGCCTTGATAAGGGGAGTTAATTATACTCCCGAAACGTTGGTGTATCAATAAATTTATGATGCTCGAAACGATCTATGGTGTACGAATTAATTACACCCTCAATAAAAATTAGTATTTACGTTACTGCTATTTTCATTATTAATTTTAGTCTTTCTTAATTGCTCAATTTGTAATTGCAAATCATGACAACTTACTTTAAGTTTTTCTAATAAATTATCTTTAACTTCAATAATTAAGTTGTCATTTTCTACAAATTCTTTCAATTCTTTCAATTCGTGATTCATATCTTCCACTTTTGTGGTCCACGATTTTACACTCTCCGTCAAAGCCTCCAATTCGCCTTTTCTCGGGCATGCCTGTAAATGCATATTAACTTCATCTACCTTTTCGGGATCATTACTTATTATCGCTAAAATTCTATTTAACTTCGTTTCCATTGTCTGATGATCCCTGTATAATTCCGTCATTTCATCCGTTATCGCGTCAATTAATTCCTGCTGCTTATATAAATATTTATCTTCCTCTTCGTCCATAGATATACTATGTAACTGCCGAGACAAACCTAATGATCTACGAGATTTGGCCATTTTGAGGAATCCTAATTGACAATAATGGTAATTTAAGAATTTAAGTTGACCGAATATTGAGACCAATCAAAAATAACTGCAAAATTTATCTTTCGAAATTTCTAATAATTTTACCGAATGTAATTTTCCAAAATTATGATTATACAAATTCACGTAACCTTTATCTGGAATCAGCTTAATTGTGTCACTTCATTTCCGAAAAGTATAAAAAAAAATTTTTAAGAATGAAAGTGATAGACCCAATGTGTAATTAGCTGAAGGCCGCTTACCAATGTGTACAACACTTAGTGTTTATCATCACCCAGCAAGTAGAAGAAGGTAGTGCGCGTTTGTTATGATCATGACCTACGCTCGCGAAGCACAATTTTCACGATATATATCAAAGGAATTTGTTAACATCGATATTTCATTTCTCAATTTTAATCTCGTTTCAAAATTTTTCTCGTGCTAGAATAGTATTTCTATCTGTCAATACTAATGAAGTTTAGTGTTCTATCTATACAAGTTATTCTAATCTTTCTCATACTCTTTTTTTTTTTTTTTTTTTTGTATTAATTTTGTGCTTTATAGTTTTTTTGTATTTTTTAGTTTTTAGGCACGACCGCTACTCGGGAGAGCCTTATAATTTCACTAGAGCGAAAATTGTAAGAATTCAAATACTGAAAAATTAATGTGTAAAAACCATGTTCCACTCAGAGCGAGTGCGTTTTAAGTGTTTTCTGAGATGTATGTATGTCTGTACATCCGCATGTACTCAAGTTTCTCGATTATCTCAATGAATTTTCGACCGATTTCATCGGGATTGCGGGAAAACACTCCTCTAATTATACCTAACTGCTGGTTCTATATTGAGATAGATCGATGAAAAATTTTTCAAATGCGAGCACAAAGAAATATCTCAAAAAATCGATTTTTAAGCCTAATGTCTAGAAAAATTAATTTCAAGCTAATATGTACAGGTCTATCTGCTAAAACTAATTAAAATACAGCTTTTTTATGTTGAATACTTTTTTGTACAAGCAATATTTGCCAAGATAACTGCGAAAAACGGCCAAAAATGGTCAAAAATGAATGATTTTCGGCTATAACTTCTCAGGATTTGATTTTACACAAAAATGTTAAATACAAAAGTTGTAGATAATATTGAAACAAAACTTTTTCCTATTTAACATTTTTTTGTAAAATCAACTCCTGACGAGCTAGACTTATAAAAACGATTTTAAACACCAAAATACACATAAAATGAACGATTTTCGGCTATAACTTGTCAGGATTTGATTTTTCACAAACATGTTTAATACAAAAGTTGTAGATAATATTAAAATAAAACTTTTTCCCATTTAAAATTTTTGTGTAAAACTAATTCCTGACGAATTAGACTTATAAAAACGATTTTAAACGCCTAAATATACATAAAATGGACGATTATCGGCTACAACTTGACAAGATTTGATTTTCTACAAAAATGTTAAATGTAAAAGTTGTAGATAATATTGAAGCAAAACTTTTTTCTATTTAACATTTTCGTGTAAAATCAACATCTGTCGAGTTTATAAAAACTTATAAAAACAATTTTAAACGTCAAAACATACATAAAATGGACGATTTTCGGCTAAAACTTGACAGGATTTGATTTTACACAAACATGTTCAATACAAAAGTTCTACATAATATTTAATCAAAACTTTTTCCCATTTAACATTTTCATATAAAATGGATTCCTGACCGCTTAGACCTATAAAAACGATTTTTAATGCCTAAATACACCTGAAATAGTCGATTTTCGCTTATCATACAAGAATTTGACTTTCAATAAAACTGTTAAATACAAAGCATGTAGATATAGTTTAAACAAAACTTATTCCCAATTAACATTATTATGTACAATAATTACTGGATCATCTAAACGTATAAACATGATTTTTAATACCCCAATACACGTATAGTGAATTTTCGCTTATTATTTCACAGAATTAGATTTACACAGAAGTATTCAATACAATAGCTCTAAATAAGATCGAAAAAATCGACATAACATTCCAAAGTAATTACAAAAACATAATAATAAGATACAAAATTACATTTGATTACAATATTCAATGGGATAAACACATTGCAAGAATAATTAAAGAAACAAAATATCTATTTCCCTGTTTTCTACAAAAAGATTTTTAATAACAAATTTAAAAAATTTGATATAAGATTACCCAGCTTAACCTACTATGTTCCCAGGACCTAAGCGATTGAACTAAAAGAATCAAAATTGTGTAATATTATATAAGTACATGTTAAAGGAATATCATATATACAAAAAAAATTTTGTGTAATGTATGAGCTATAAATGTTGTAATATGGTAAATTTCAATGCATAAAGAATGCAATGTTCTAGCTGTCGCAGTCTTACAGCATGTAGAAAACTATGAAATAGGCAAGTCCCACTGGGTAGAACTCTGCGAAATACATAATGATGTATTTTAATACAACAGATACCCTGAAGCGAGTTCTTACACCCTGACTAAACTTAGAAATTAAATAGACGAGCTAATATTACCAGGGACAACTACCTACCCTTATGGCATTTAACAACACACACAGCACTTATATAATATTTCCCAGTTCCTATTACCTATCCCCTCACACTTTAAAACACTAACATTCGAAGATCACTTAGAGCTGCAGAAGTTGCAAAATAGGGCTAGACGGTCTAGGCTGGCACTACTCCATGGATGCCAGTCTGCTGAGAATCATCTAACAGCGATCCACTGTGTCAGTAACCACACCACCTAGGAGGAAAGTACTGACAGAGACCGTCAATTGTGTTTCAATGTCAGGGAATGCCTCAGCCTAGGGATCAGCAAAGCGCATGAACAGCAGATCAGTTCCTATTCTGGGGGACAAGCGAGGAGAGTTGAGCACCTAAAAACCACACATGACTAATAAATAGATGACTCAAAAAAACATACCATACAAAGGAAAGTCTGCAGCAATGGCTGTTGTTCACTCACTGTACCAGCTCCCTATAACAACTAGAGGGGAAGAACTGGTGGAGACCTTAAACCGTTGTTTCACTGAAGACGCTGAAGACACAAGCAGTAGCTTAACTGTACACATAATAGTCACTAGTATAAGAGCCAAACAAGGAAAGTTGAGCACCTAAAAACCACATATAATTAATAAATAGATGACTCAGACAACATTTACACATCCAAGAAACAGTCTTCAGCAGTGCCCGACGTTTACACTACTCTCGCAGCCACAGATACCTCCAATAAGCGAAAGTACCATCAGCTCACACATCAGAGAGGTTAGGAACGAGAAAATGCTTACTAAATCTGCTCTCGCCGCTGACACACTGCCTTCCCATCTCCGACGAATCATCGCCAATCGACGAACACGATGAAAGGGCGAACACGATTCACCAGGGCAGCATACTACAGCAGCCACAGTCATCGCTAGGGACGCCGGGAGCCAGACGATTCGATTGTTGAGAACACACACCATGGACACATGTGCGCCACGGCTGACGGCACGCCACACTACTCAGGGTGAGCTCACATGACGGAATGATGCCGGCGGAACGAATTTAAGCCCGTGAGTACGTGAGAGAGGTCGGCAGAGCGTTCTGCAGCGAATGTCTCTCTCGCACTCACGTGTTTAAATACGTTCCGCCGGAATCACTCCGTCTCATGTGAGCTCACCCTCAGCAGTAGCAGAAAGCGCGCGCGATCATGTATATAGATATATCTTATACCTCGCGGTCGCACGAGTCGCATGTGTTTTTCCGCTGTTCTTGGTGTGCGAACGCAGCCTAGCCGAAGCACGGTAGTATACATAGGTCCAAGAAGTGTGTACGACCGTGAGCCGAGGTACCTAGCGTAGCCGTTATGACTGCTGCAGTATAAGTATTCATGCACGCAGGTCGCAGGGCTAAGCCAGATTGCCGTTGCCGAATGCATCAGTATTGAGCATTCTCCTTCTGTTTTTCTCCTTTTCGGGGTATTAGTGTACATATATGCATAAGTGCGCAAGTATTTTTTTGTAATTGAGATTGTATAGGTATATGTAGTTAGGTTTTTTATTATTATATATTTAATTTTTTTTTTTATTATAAATATCGGAAGTGTTACAATTTTCGCTTTTATAAAAATACAAGGTTCTCCTGAGTATTGCGGTCGTGCCTATTATGTAAAAACGAAGTTTTTACATAGGGAGGGGGCGGGCGACGAGCGAAGCGAGGAGCAGGTGTGGGGGGGGGGGGGGGGGCGTTCCGAAGGCACGCTGGGAGGCGCAGCCCCCCTAGTTTAGTTTTAATACATCTCAATATTATTCATCCGTAATATAATTCTCTTACTTCAATTAACTTATGCTTAATTTAATTTTAAATTTTCTAATTTGCTTGTTAGAGCATCGATGTCCTTTTCGCGCGCTTCTAAACGTTTTTCTAAATTTTTATATTTTCCAATTGTAAAAGCGGTTAATTTGCCCACGTGTTTATCTATCCTGCGTTGTTTCCGCGCCATTCGTAAGACTTTATTGACTATATAATTATTAAATTCCGATATTTTCTTATTTAATAGTTCTTGTTTTTTCAAATTTAGTTCTAATTCTATTATCCTATAAACTAATCTAGACTCCGCGAACACCGGGTGCACGTCGGGAATCATTATTTTTCTATTTCACCTATTTAGAAAAATTTTCTAATACAATAAACTCACAACGAAAATAATAAATTCCCGCTGAATTAAGTACGTAAATACTTGAGGTATGGTAAATAGAAACCGCGCGTTTGTTATGCTTCCTGACCTAGGTTCGCGAAGCACTGTCAACACGCCACATATCAAACTAATTTGATTATTCCGGAATTGCCGAATTATGATCAAATTCTATCTTATTTAGATTTTCGTATTATTAACATTTCCCCATTCCTTACGAGAGAAAACCGTTTTACAAAAGAAATGAACTTTGATGCTATTTCTCTTCCAATTTATAGCTTTTCACGTTTTTTCTTTTCTTTTTTTTTTGCATGGGTCCCTGTTCGGGCGCCATGTTGTGCCCTGTCACTTTGGAGGATAGCGACAGATCGGGTTTTTGTGACCCGAGAGGCGAAATAGTTCACGGAATGGAAACCCCACGAGCTTAGTCGTTGAGCGTGTATGCGCCTTGCCCTGACACGCCGCGGACACGGCTACGTGGGTTGGAGTAAGGAAAGAATATAAGGGTTATATTTGTGGTTCGCCCGTTCGCAACACGCCTTGCGTTGTGGTACGGCGGGGCTCTTCCACTCCAGTCGCCTCGATATCCAGCAGTTAGGGATAGGATGGGATTATCTTTTCCGTTCGGCGTACGCCTTGCATTGTACGTCGGCGGGAGAAGACAAGTGTCTCGGAGGTCTGCCGGTGAACGAGTGCCGTTCCAAACTCGCACTGTACAAGTCGGTAGCCAGCACGCTCGCTCACTCGAAAAGGGGAAGAGAAGAGATCGAAGGAGAAGGGAGCACCAGTCTAATATGTTGTACGTGCGAAACGCGCAGTGATTGCTATGCTATGTGCGTATAGCGATAGCCGTGCGCATGCTCGCGTATTATCCCTCACGCGTTCTGTGCATGGACTGGACTGTACAACTTCTTCCAGCAGAACTTAGATTTTTTGAAGCATTGAATTTTTGCATCAACTTTTCTTCTGGATAGGTATACGCAATGTTTGGAAACAACAAAACAATGTACTGTTATTAACTTTATTGTAGTCTTTGTTGCAGTCTTCTGAGTCCATAACAGGATTGCAGATTTTGCACTTCTTGCATCCTGAAGTCCGGAAGTGCAACGCGTTTTCGGACTTGATCGGAGCCAATTCCGAAAACACGTCGGAATTTCGGACTTGATGGGAGTCAATTCCGGAAACACGTCGGACTTTTCGAACTTGATGGGAGTCAATTCCGACGTGTTTTCGGAATTGACTCCGATGAAGTTCAAAAAACGTTGCACTTCCGGACTGCAGGAAGCAAGAAGTCCAAATTCCGAATAATTTGTTTTACAGACTCTTTTCGGGCATTAATTTAATTAAGGGGACTAGACACCTTTTTTTCTCTGAAATAAGAAGTCACATTTTAATACATAAATGTAAACTAATTATTTCATACTTTTTACATATAAAAGTGGGTATATTTACCTTACCTTAAAACTTTCTCCGATGGGCCTTTTATATGATCCAGAACCATAGTCATCGATGAAACAAGTTTTTTCACTAACCGTAAGCTTTGAAATTTCCCTGTGGATGGATTGACTCCAGATTTATTATTATTATATTGTACCTGGAGGTTTTTCGACCCGCTGAGCAGGTTTTTGAAGACTATTTCGGTGTACGACGACACGCTGATGCCCAGAAGATGATTTATTTGCGAATTATAGCCTGTAGCGCGAAATTGATCGTACCTGGGGGTTTTTCGATCCGCTGAGAACATTTTTGAGGACTATTTCAGTATATGACGACACGCTGATAACAAGGAAATGATATCCTCGTGAATTATAGCCTGTAGTGCAAATTTTATTGTACCTGGAGGTTTTTCGACCCGACGAGCACGTTTTTGAGAACTATTTCGGTGTACGATTGCGCCCTCGTATCCAGGAGATGATATTCTCGCAAAGCATAGCGTGCAGCACACATTTGAGTGAACCTGAAGAGTTTTTGGACCAACTGAGCACTTTTTTGAGAACTATTTCGGCGCACGACCACACGGTGATGCCCAGGAGATGATATCCTCGCAAATTATAGCCTGTGGTCCGAATTTTATTGTACCTGAGGGTTTTTAAACCCGCTGAGCACGTTTTTGAGGACTATTTCGGTGCACGACGACAGGTCCACTTCGGTGTAGGACGACTCGTTGTACTGTAATACTGCTGTACAGTCAAGTACAAAATGTCCACCCCTAAAGTGCAATTAAGATGGTGTAAGTCTGCGGTAATTCTGTTGCTAAGTACTTAACGTAATTATCTAATGCAAGTATGCTGTAGTTCTGCTATATAGTGAAATGCAAAATGCCCACCCCTAAAGTGCAATTAAGAGGATGTAAGTCTGCTGTAATTCTGCTAGTTGATTACTAATGCAATCGCTAACCTGTCAAATATACAGCAAAATGACGAAGCATACCATGTATGCTCTGCGTAAAGTGCGTCAGACTGTGCTACCAGAAATCCTCTTCTGGGCATCACGGTATCGTCGTTCCCAGAAATAGACTTCAAAAACGTGCTCAGCAGGTCCAAAACCCTCCTAGGTGCACTCAAATTTGTACTAGACGCTATGATTTGCGAGGAAATCGTCTCCTGGGTAAGAGGGCGCAGTCGCACACCAAATAGTCCTCGACAACGTTCTTAGCAAGTCGAAAAACCCCCCAGGTTTCCCGCCATTGCATTGCGAGGAAATCATCTTCAGGGCCTGAGTGTGTAGTCATACACCGAAAGAGCCCTCAAAAACGTGCTCAGCGAAAAAACTCCAGGTACGATATAATTCGCACTGCAAGCTATAATTCGCGTGGAAGTCATCTCCTGGGCGTTAGCGTATCGTCGTATCCCGAAATAGTCTTCAAAAACGTGCTCAGCAGGTCCACAACCCCTCAAGTACACTCAAATTTGTACTACACGCAGTCGTACACCAAATAGTTCTCGAAAACGTGCTCAGCGGGTCGAAAAATACCCAGGTACGATCAATTTCAGGCTACAGTCTATAATACGCGAGGAAATCATCTCCTGGGCCTCAGCTTGTCGTCGTACCCCAAAATAGTTCTCAAAAACGTGCTCAGCAGGTCGAAAAACCCCCAGGTACGATAAAATTCGGACTACACGCTATGATTTGCTAGGAAATCATCTCCCAGGCATCACGGTGTCGTTGTACCACAAAATAGTCCTCAAAAATTTGCTCAGCGGGTCGAAAAAACCCCTAGGTACCCTGAGATTTAATTAAATTAATGCTCGAAAAGAGTCTGAAAAAAAAAATTATTCGGAATTTGGGCTTCTTGTATCCTGAAGTCCGGAAGTGCAACGTGTTTTCGCACTTGATCGGAGTCAATTCCGAAAACATGTCGGAATTTCGGACTTGATGGGAGTCAATTCCGAAAATACGTCGGAATTGATTCCCATCAAGTCCGAAAGTCCGACGTGTTTCCGGAATTGACTTCGATCAAGTCCGAAACTCCGACGTGTTTCTGGACTTGTTGAGGAATTTAGTGCCCCAGGGAATTAAGTACTCGCAACCCTGGCCCATAAATTAATTAAATTAACTTATTATTAGATCAATATTACTTCTTATGTATACGCATGAAAAATAACTTTCTCTTATAAAAGAACACTCAAAAATGAACGATTTAACCATTTTAGTCTTTCCTATTCTTATAAACTAATTTTTCAAGCTACTAATAACCGGTTTGTTAAAATATAATTTTCTCTTTTTATTAAAATATTTCTTTTACTTAGGAATATTTTAAGTAGATCTCTATAAATATTGAGTTTATTTAGTGAAAGTCTACACTGCAGATCCAACAATAAGAAAAAAAATGTATTTCTTCTGCTAAAAAATATTTTAAGTAGATCTCTATAAATATTGAGTTTATTTAGTCAAGGTCTACACCGCAGATACAAAAATAATAACAAAATTAATTTTTTCCGCTAAGGAATATTTTAGGTATATCTCTAAAAATATTGAGATTATATGGTGAAGGTCTACACCGCAGATCCAAAAATATTAAAGAAATTAATTTTGACATGATTGACTTTAGAGTTTACAAATTAGATTTGTAAACTCTAGATTTGGATCAAAAGTGATCCAAAGATCATTAATGAAAATGTTATTTCTTTTTTTATTAATTATTCATCCGAAATGCGCATGCATTTAAAGTCGTCAATTTCGAGAATATGCATGCTGACATAAATAAAAAATGCAACAAAAAGTTGATTATTAAATAACAAGAACTAAAAAAAAAATTAAATATTTTATCCCTTTGACCTTCCTCATGAAACATATTATAAAGATCATGGAGTTCGTGATTGCAGTCAACGAAATTTAGACCGTTATCCGAATAAAAATTAGTAGGACGACTTCTTCACGAAATAAAACGCTTAAAAACATTTAAAAAGGTTTCTGCTGTTTGAGCACTGGCTAACTCTATATGAACCGCTTTTGACGCAAAACACACAGCGTGACTTAGCCGTGCGTGTTCGCTTGTTATGAGCAGACTTCTGAAATCGTGCTTTCCGGGAAGAATCGCCGGATGCTTAGTTTCACATGGGAGCTACGAATTATTCAATCGCCCACCCACTCTGAGAATCCCCTCCTGATCAATAAAAGGGGATAATCGTAAGAAAGGGCTGTTTTTCTAATGCGCCCTTGCGCATGTGGGATGCTATCTCCTGAGTCCGCATACTGAAAAAAATTTGGCACGGCGTCTGTTTCCATCACAGTTCGTCAGCGCCCCCTTCGCTGCGTGTGTCAGACCACCCACTTTTGGCACAGCGTTTGTCCCTAACGGGACAGGAGCTGTGCCAGTACGGGGCACGCGACGCTTTTACGGGACAGGAGCTGTGCCAGTACGGGACAGGAGATGTGCCGAACCGCGGTACAACAGTCGACCCTGCTTTTGACATAGCGTATGTACTCATCGGGTCAGCTGGAGTGCCAAATTTTTTTCAGTGCAGTTAAATTAATTTCAAATGTTAAATTCTTATTACGACATTTACGGATAAAACGTAAGCAATACGCAGTGACGCGAACAAGTTTGAGCAAAGAGGAGTATTTTGCGAAAATCGAGAATGGTATTTTTGCTGTAGCTGAAGCTGAAATGTGCGATGTAGACTTTCGTTCAGGGAATTTCAATTCATTTTCATTTGCGCTAAGCATTTTTGGCCGTTCAAACTCGCGCCTCAGTAGCCATGTAGGCCTATTCCACCACACTTCACTAGCTTGTATAGCTTCTCGCATAAGACCGCGCGATAAAACGTCAACCGGATTCTCTTTACCCCTCACATGATGCCACATCTCCGTAGAGGTTAAGTCTTGTATTTCCCCGACACGATACGCTACGAATATGTTCCACGTTCTACTGCACGATTTTAACCACCCCAGAACTATACTAGAATCTGACAACAGAAAGATATTATCTACCTGGCGATTGGTAAGCGGTAACACTTTCTGTAGGAGCTTAGCGAGTAATAAAGCACTACAAAGCTCGAGTTTCGGGATTGAAATGCTTTTAAGAGGCGCTACGCGCGACTTGGAACACCAGACATTAATAGCGTGTGTGTCGTCCGAATGCGATGTTCGCACGTATAAACACGCGCCGTATGCGATCTCTGACGCATCGCAGAATCGGTGAATTTGAATACATGTTGGGTTTTCATACGCGTATATCCTTCTGGGTATGAGGATGGTTTGAAGCTGCGTTAATTGCTCCTCATATGATTTCCACTTATCGTGTAAATCATTTAGAAGACCTTCGTCCCAATCGTAACCCGAGCGCCATAGCTCTTCCATAACAACCTTTGCGAATAATATAACGGGACCTAGCAGACCAAGGGGATCAAATAATGAGACTCGCGCTTCTATTTGCTTTCTCGCAAATACGAGAAAGTACTCAGCGTTTACTAATCAACTCCACCTTTGAAATTTGTATAGCATTTGTAAATTTGAAGAAATCCATAGAGGGGTCCCATATAATCCCCAATATTCTCGTCTTATTGGAATGATTCTCGTTATTTTCGGAAAAGGGTTTCACATTCATGGCCTCGTCTCGCAGCTCAGATACGTTAGAGGTCCATTTTCGGAGCTCAAAGCCGCCTAATCGCAATATCTCAATGGCTTCACCTTTCATTTGTTGCGCTTCGTCAAGGGTTTCACAAGGGTAAAAGTTATTCAACTGATGAGAATTTTTCCATCGATTTTACAGTCTTAAAAATTAAATTAAAATAACTAATATTAATGCAGTCAGATTGTCCTTGTTTATAATCACCCCCGCAGAATCTGAAATAAAAACTTATTTAAAACGTGGAAAAAAAAACTTTATTAGCAAAGGACTATCTGACTGCCCCCCACCACCCAATTGCCCAATTGCCCAACGTCTCGAGCCCGCTCTGGCTCCTCCGCAGGGACAGAAATGAAACCCGCAATATACCTCCTTATATACCCATACCCACTTATTTCCTCTTGCCCCCACCACCATCCACCTTCCCATCTCCAACTTTCCATTCTCACTTAAATTAATAAAGAATGATAAATGTTATATAATTTACTTGACTCTACCATTAAATTTACATTATTCCGATTCCTTAGAATGTGAATACTTTCAAGGCTTTCCCTCTTATATTTATTCTTAATCCCTTGTTCCAAAATATCCACACTCCCAAAATCGAAAGAATGCAAACTATTTAAACAAGGTTCTTTCAAACCCGATGTAAAATTTTTACTACGTAAACTACATTGATGTTCATATATTCTCTTCTTCAAATATGTACTGGTTTTACCAATATAACATCCATTACAATCCATACAATTAATTTTATAAACTACTTCCGATTTTAAATCTTTATCATCCTTATCTTTACAATTACTAAATAACCTTTCTAAATTATTATCATTTTTAAAGAAAACTTGAATATTATGTTTACTAAAAACCCTTCTAATCTTTTCCGACAAACCTCTACCATATGGTAAACTAAAATATGCGTTCTTTCCATTTTTATTCCTTGTTTGATTATCTGCCAGCTTCTTCAATCCACCATTATAAATTTCGCACACTCCCTCATCAATCATTTTATCAATAAATTTTACCGGATAACTATTCTTAATAAATGTTTCTCTAACTAAATTTAAATTCTTTTTCCTAAAATCTTTATGTGACAATTTAATCGCTCTGTCAATGACACCTTTGATCGCACCTGTCTTGTTTCCGAATTGGTGGTGAGAATCAAAATTTAAAAATCTAGCTGATCATGTAGGTTTTCTATACCAATCTAATTTCACTCTATTATTATTAACTCTAATGACTCTAATATCTAAAAAAACTCAATTGATTATCTGACTCGACCTCCTTTGTGAATTGAATTCTATCATGGATAGAATTAAACACATCCACCATATCATCCACAAAACATCCAGGTACAACTGCAAAAATTTCATCAACATATCTTTTAAAAATAATTGGCTGAAAAACCAACTTAGACAAAGCAACACGTTCCAATTTTTCCATTACTAAATTCGCTATAGCAGGTGACAAAGGTGACCCCATTAGACATCCATATCTTTGCTCATATAAACTATTATCAAAAGAAAAAATTGTGTTTTTAAAAACCAAATTAAGTGACTTTACAAATTCATCTTTTGTTAAACTAGTATGTACTTTAATTTCAGACCATTTATCTTGTATAATATCATTCAAGAACTGAGATATATTTGTAAACAAAGACACTAGATCCAATGAAATCATCCAATGATCATTCGGAATAACAATATCTTTCATTATATCATAAAAACTCCAACTATCTTTAATATATGAATTTGTTTTACCCACTATCTTGAACAATATATTAGACAAAAAACTGGCCAGTCTATAAGTTGGAAAATTTATGGATGATATTATTATTCTATATGTCATCTGTTCTTTGTGAATCTTAGGAAGCCCATAACATTTAGCTACAGTGCCATTGTCACATTTTAAATATTTAAGCATACTATCCTTAATATAAGCTTTTGTTTTCCAATGCATCAATAATTCTTTCAATTTATCTTGTAGTCTATTGATATGTGGATTCCTAATTTTTACGTAAGTGGTATCACCATCCAACATAAGTTGAATTTTATTTATATAATCCCTTTTATCTGAAACAACCATTACATTTCCTTTCTGCTTTTTGGAAGATCATATTCGAATTCTGTCTTAAGAATTTCTTCGTTAATTTTAATTCCTGCAACAAATTACTGTTCAAATAATTATCAAATCTATTTTCTCTTTTAAAATTATTAATAACTTTAACTAAAGAACTCCTACATTCTTTTTTAAACTCTAGATTAAAACTATTAATACTACTTTCTACCTCAGCGATGATATTCTTGATCGGAAGAGCTTTACTTGAATATGATATTCCAAATTTAGCACCCTTTGACATGATATTTACCACTTCCTCTGGTATTACTTTGTCCGTTAGATTTCTAAACCAATCTTTATTAACATTGTTAGTTTGATTGATCTGAGAGTGTTTTTTACGTTTTAAATATTCATATTTTCTTTTTAATTTACTCCTATGATGATATTTTACTTTTTCAAAGTGCCTCTTTTAACCACGAAAAAATTCTTGCAAATCATTCTGTTCTACTTTATTATATAAACATCTTTCAAGCTCTAATAAATATTTATTCAAACGATTAATTTCAAAATTCAAATCTCTAATTTCTAAATTAAGTAATTTATCCTTGAAAAAGAAAATATTTTTCCGTAGATTATAAGAAACTCTTTTGTTGTAATCCCGATAAAAACCCTTATCATCCAATTTTTTCGAAATATGGGTAGGAAAAATATTTGATTTTTTACACCTAAGAAGAAAAGTAAGTTGCTCCTTTAAAATTACAATCCTTAAAACCATTTTTACCCATTTTGAGCAATAACCTTTGACCACCTTCCCATAAATCCCACATATATCTCTAATAAACATTTTAACCCACTTTTAATAGACCTTAGTTTTATCATTAAAAATATTACTTATGTCGACTGCAACTTACTATCAACTATGAGAATTTTTCCATCGGTCTTACAATCTTATAAATTAAATTAAAATAATTAATATTTATGGCAGTCGGATTGCCCTTGTATAAACAATATAATTGCGAGGGTGATTATAAAATCACCCCCGCAGAATCTGAAATAAAAACTTAATTAAAACCTGGAAAAAAAACTTTATTAGCGAAGGACTATCTGACTGCCCCCCACCACCAAATTGCCCAATTGCCCAACCTTTCGAGCCCGCTCCGGCTCCTCCTCATGGACTGAAATGAAACCCGCGATACACCTCCTTATATACCCACTTATTTCCTCTTACCCCCACCACCATCCACCTTGCCCTCTCCAACTTTCCATTCTCACTTAAATTAATAAAGAATGATAAATGTTATATAATTTACTTGACTCTACCATTAAATTTACATTATTCCGATTCCTTAAAATGTGAATACTTTCAAGGCTTTCCCTCTTATATTTATTCTTAATCCCTTGCACAGGTAGATTTTTCAATTTTGATTCTTACCACCAATTCGGAAACAAGACAGGTGCGATCAAAGGTGTCATTGACAGAGCGATTAAATTGTCCCATAAAGATTTTAGGGAAAAGAATTTAAATTTAGTTAGACAAACATTTATTAAGAATAGTTATCCGGTAAAATTTATTGATAAAATGATTGATGAGAGAGTATAGGAAATTTATAATGGTGGATTGAAGAAGCGGGCAGATAATCAAACAAGGAATAGAAATGGAAAGAACGCATATTTTAGTTTACCATATGTTAGAGGTTTGTCCGAAAGGATTAGAAGGGTTTTTAGTAAACATAATATTCAAGTTTTCTTTAGAAACGATAATAATTTAGAAAGGTTATTTACTAATTGTAAAGACAAGGATGATAAAGGTTTAAAATCGGGAGTAGTTTATAAAATTAATTGTAGGGATTGTAGTGGATCTTATATTGGTCAAACGGGTAGATATTTGAAGAAGAGAATATATGGACATCAATATAGTTTACTACGTAAACTATAGTACACATTTTACATCGGGTTTGAAAGAACATTGTTTAAATAGATTGCATTCTTTCTATTTTGGGAGTGTGGATATTTTGGAACAAGTGATTAAGAATAAATATAAGAGGGAAAGCCTTGAAAGTATTCACATTCTAAGGAATCGGAATAATGTAAATGTAATGGTAGAGTCAAGTAAATTAGATAACATTTATCATTCTTTATTAATTTAAGTGAGAATGGAAAATTGGAGAGGGGAAGGTGGATGGTGGTGGGGGTAAGAGGAAATAGGTGGGTATGGGTATATAATGAGGTGTATTCCGGGTCCCTGAGGAGGAGCCGGAGCTGGCTCGAAACGTTGGACAATTGGGGAATTTGGTGGTGGGGGGCAGTCAGATAGTCCTTTGCTAATAAAGTTTTTTTTCAGGTTTTAAATTATGTTTTTATTTCAGATTCTGCGGGGGTGAGTATAAACAAGGGCGATCTGACTGCCATAAATATTAATTATTTTAATTTAATTTATAAGACTGTAAGACCGATGGAAAAATTCTCATCAGGTGATAGTAAGTTGTAGTCGACAAAGTAATATTTTTAATGGTAAAAGTTATTCAAAATGACGCGAGAGCCGAGAGGATATTGAGAGCGATATTCTTCTGCTAGTTTTCGTATGCAACGTATGGCTAAAAATGACGCGGACGCGGTCCCGTATGTGACAGTGACAAGTTCATAGACGCGAATTGGTAAAGCCGTATTTCCGCGCCACAGAATGCGTTGCAGTTTAGTTTGCGAAGGCTCAAGTAGAATCTGACGGTACATCTTTGTTATGTCGCCCGTGAACGCGTATTCGTATGTGCGAAACTCTCGTAGCCTTGAAAATAAGTCTCCTTGTATCATCGGACCAACCTTTAGCGGGTCATTTAAAGTGACGCCCGTTGTTGACTTGGCGGACGCGTTAAACACGACACGTAATTTTATAGTGGTGCTACTATCCTTTAACACGCAGTGGTGCGGCATATAATATATTGGTTCATTATTAGACAAATATTCGCATTCATTGATCTCGCGCATATGCCCTAATTTTTCAAATTCGTCCATAAAATCTACATACTGACTTGCAATTATGGGCTGTTTGTCTAGTCTCTTTTCCAAGGCGCTAAACCGTTTTAAAACTAAAGATCGCGTTTCTCCGAGACGTGTGAGAACATCGGGTTTCGTGGGAAGCTCAACGATGAACCGACCATCACTATTGCGCAGTACCGTCGCCGCATAGTGTTCCTCGCATTTGCGTTCCTCGAGAGTTAACGGGAGATTCACAAACCCGTGTTCGATTTCCCAAAATCTTTTTAGTGACGTATTAAGATCATTGTTTATTGCTAGATGGCATTTAAAATGAGAAATTTGGTTTGACGATGCGTCGACTGTGAGGCCAGATACAACCCAACCGAAAACAGTTTTTTGAAATGTGGGTTGCTTTTTCGCAATTTTTATTTGCCCAACGCAAATTAAACGCCAAAAGATTTCTGCGCCTATAATCAGATCGATGTCTAGGGATTTATTGAACTGCTCGTCAGCTAAAATAATATTTGAGGGAACACGTACATTTGACAATGAAATGCTTTCTTGCGGTAATTTAGTAGTAGTGATTTTAGTTAAAACAACGCAGTTTATTGTTTCCGAGAATTGATTTATTAGCGATCCAATCCGTGCAATTACCATCCTTGTCGCTCGCGTTATTCCCTTTCCAATCCCTGTTATCGTAGCATCATATTGTTCTTCAGGTAGCTGTAGTTTTTTGCTAAGCTCGCTGATATGAAGTTCAATTGTGAACCGCTGTATAATAAAACGCGACATAAATGCTCCTTACCTGTTACGTCGTAAATTTTAATTATCGCTGTGGATAGTAAAACATTACAATTATTGTTTATATTTTCGTCCGCGGTGTACGACACAAGAGCAGTGGTGCTCTTTTCGCTAGACTTGTCAGTCGTTTCAATGACCGTATTTGTATTGCCCGCGTGAGTAAGGTGTAGGAGTGTGCTGTGTTTTCGGTGGCATTTTCGACATGATGTGCTTGGACACTGACTCGACTTATATTGCGTGCTACGTAAACAATTTCTACATAAGCCTAACTTGTCGACGATTTGCATGCGTGTTTCTACAGGCTTTGCACGAAAATCATCGCATTGATATAAAAAATGAATTTGATCGCAAACACCACACCCTTTGATTGCCGAGGACGCGTGGGCGCTCATTGTTTTGTTTTTATTAGACTGAGGCTTATTTGTTGACACGAGTTTGTTGTCGTTTTTATTAGATATTACTTCGAGCACTTGAACGCGTTGCTGTAGGAATTTAGTAAGAGCCTTTAAAGTAGGTAAGTTGCAATCGGCGAGACTTTTTTCCCACTCCTTCGAGGTTGCGATATCAAGTTTCAAAATAACAATATGAATGATTAAATCATCCCACGATTCGGTCGGTCGCTTTAACGCCTTCAACGCGCGCCAAAATTTGAGAACACCGTCAAGTAACTCTCGAAGCTCCTTGTGATTCTCTTTGTGCAAAGGTCGTAAGTCAAAAATCGCGCGCACGTGACCTTGCACTATCCACCTCGTGTTTTCGAAGCGCTCCGTTAGCATATCCCATGCTTCCGTGTAGTTCGCATCGGTCAGCTCTATTGATTCAATTACCTCCGCAGCACTCCCCTTCAGACAAGATTGCAAATACTGAAATTTATGTATTATCGGTATTGTAGCGCTATAATGTATGGTGGTATTATAATAATCTCTAAACGGGATCCACTCGTGATATTCACCGGAGAATGTTTTCAGCTCGAGTTTGGGCAGTCGTTCCGAGAACTCTTGCCTGGGAGTGGGGTGCTGCGGGGTCCCTGTTTGTGTCGGCGAGGACGCGTTACCCGTAGCGGCCGGAGCCGTGGTTGTATTTACGTTCGTTCGTAAATGCGTATCGTATAGCGCGAGAACTTGGAAATAAATTGTTTCGAAATCGTCCCGCTAAGTCGCATGCGCGGTTCTTAAATCGTCGAGTTCCGTTGAGGCGACTGTCGCGGGAACTTTCACTTCTTCGAGGACCTCAATTTCGCTTTGCACGCCAGTGAATTGTGCATATAATTCTGGCAGTTTTCCTCTCCGTGCGAGTATTTCATGTGTCGTAAAACGCGATTCCGGAGTTATGTTTTGTATGAAGTTTTTGTATCACGTTAGGGAACCCTTTATTCCCGCTCGTTTATTTATAAGTACTTACATCGAATCGGCCTTTTTTTTATTTTCGCAATAGGAACAAACAACAAAAAAAAAAAAGAATAAATAATTGTTAACTTAAATAAGATCAATCATCGGGTCGTAAGAGAAGTTATCCATAATTCGCAAGAAAAAAGCAAGTCCGGAAAAAAACACGACGCGTAAAGAAAAAGACTATACGAGGAATCCTACAGGCCGCGCGGTTACCTTGTTCTTTGAATGTGCCAATTGGCGCGTTGTCGCTGTACGCGCTGTATTCGATGCGTTGTCGTTCGCTGATCCACCGTTGACCGCTTTGCTGTACTTTAGTTGTTGCGCTGCTGTTTTCAGCGATGATTCAACACGTCGTAGTTACTTCCCCCTCGATTGAGCCGTTGAAGATGTCCCTTGCAGATGATGCCTGCCTTCTCACTGCTATGATTTTGCAGGTTCGAGTAGTAGTACTTTGAGCGCTGACTCGTTGGCTCCGATTTCGTCAATGTTGCAAGATGTGGAGGATTATTTTAGCTTGTAGATGACGTACGAAGTTGAAGTGCGTAAGCTTTTCACTTGAATTTGAAGTTGGCTTGTTTTCAAATTTGCTTGTTGGAGTGAATTCGTGTGGTGTCGAATTCAGGCAGTTGCTTCCTAGTGAGGAGGCTGTTTGCTAAATCTTGGTGATTTTGGCGAGTATTCAGCATGCGGCAATGGATGCTACACACTGATGACCGTTGTCCGTTGTAAATCTCCTCAATTAGATTCGGTTGCAGTTTTACTGATTCTTGTGAATCCGTTACGAAGGACCATGTTGATTCTGGGTTATGATAAAATGAAAATTATCTTACACTTTGTATTTTGTTTCTTTATACAAGCTGGTTGACGACACGCACGGTTGGACCGTTGCACGTAGACTGATCGCACGCTTGCGCTCCGAAACAGTGTGGCCAGGTAAACAATATATATCGTAGTACTACGCATGTAAAAGTGGCGATTTATCGCCACAACCTGGTCACACTGCTCCGAAAACGAGACTCACGACTTTGCGGGAGCGTCAGATGGCGTTAGGTGCTTATTCCGTCTCATCGCTCTATCGACACATAGCATAAACAACGGTATTAATTACAAATTAGAGCCAATGTAATTATTTTTACTGGACTTATTAGGTATAAATATTGTTCAGAAAGGCTATAGCGGGATAAGATGGTCAAAATTGCACTCAGCTGGATTTTTTTTGGGATTGACCATTCGAAAGTACATTATTAAAAATCTCTCTAGCCAAATTTTCAGCTCCCTAGGTGATGATTTGAGTTTGCTAACCTAAAAAACGTTTTTTTCGAAAAAATTTTTTTCCGCTCGACCCTTTCTTTAAAAAAATCTGAAAAAATTCACAGACATGTGTTTTTGAGTAAGAAAACAGCCTGATTTTTTTCAGATTTAAAAAAAAAAAAAAATTGAGCAGAGAAAAAAATTTTTAATTTTTCAATGATTTTTTAGGTTATGTAGGTAATTTTTGGCTAACTTGTAAATAATGATTTTTTGTGTATTTTTTCCCGTTCTTTCAAATGGCCGTGTCCGAATTTGCATTTTCGAGCCGGAACATATTTAAAATTCGAAAAAACCGATGTTTTAAGCATTTTTCCCATATTTTTGGCACATAACCTCAAAACCAATAGCTAAATCAGTGTTTATGAACAATTTTTTTTCAATTTCTTTCTATATCTTCAAATTCAACTGTCAGAACTACCATTTTTGCATCAAATAATGCTATAAACTTAAATTATAAACATATTTTTCGTGCTTTTTACCGTGTTTTTGGAACAAAACCTCAAAGAAGATCGTTCAATACGTGTTAGGACATGCAAAAATATTCTAAAAATTTTTTAATGAAAAAAATTTTTTAGAATTGAGTATTACTTCTCCGGTAGCTACAAAGGGCCTGATATAGCCTTTTTCAGGCGCAGGGAAACTGCATATTACAGAATTATTCGTGAAACATATGACATATATGGGAGCGTCCAGCAGAAACGGGCCACCGAGCGCGCGCGGTGCCTTTTTTCGCGTAAAAGGCGCTCTGTTTAACTCGTTCATAATCGTATGATGCGTCTTTAAAAAAAAAACCAAGGACCTATATCGATAGATTTTTTCCTGCTCTTTCCAATGGTGCCATTGTTTTTATTGCGAAATGCTTTCTTCCGGACGAAAACTCGAGTTGAATATTGAAAGCCATTTTTCTCAAAGTATATCATGTTTTTTTTCAAAATAAACTAGACCATTGGAAAGTACAACTCTTAAGCTTCAAAATCCTATCTTGGAGAAGTTGGAGAAATAAAGGGTTTAAAAGTAACAACATGAAAAAGACAGCGCCGAGGATCCGCGCGAGCCCCTCGCGCCCGTGCGCACGGCACGTTTAAGTGCACGCTCTATTCAATTCGCTAATAATCGTGTACCAAGTTTTTGTTATATAAATGAACAAAGTTCATTGTAATATTATACTAACTGTTACAACTAGATCCACAAAATTATGTCCACGCATTGGCATTGTAAGTTACAAAACATTTTATATTTACAAAAAAGAAAGGGCGAAATAGCACATCGCGTGTATTAATCCGCCCTTGAGCATAGCGTAAAAAGTTCCGGCAGCCGCTGTCTTTTTGATCTTACTATTTTTGAACTTTTCATGCTTCAACTTAAAAATATAATATTTTATAGTTTATGACTTCTACTTTTGAAGAATATAATTCATTTTGAAGAAAAGACTGATATTTTATTGAAAAAATAGAGTTTAAACATTCAAATGGAATTTTCAACTAGAAGGAAGCATTTCGGAATAAAAATAATAGCACCACTGGAAAGAGCAGGAAAAAATCTATCGATATATGTCCTTAGTTCTTTTTTCAGAGACTTGGTACACGATTATTAGCGAATTGAATAGAGCGTGGACTTAGACGTGCCGTACGCACGGGCGCGAGGGGCTCGCGCGGACCCTCGGCGCTCTCTTTTTCATGTTGTTACTTTTAAACCCTTTATTTCTCCAACTTCTCCAAGATAGAGTTTTGAAGCTTAAGAGTTGTACTTTCCAATGGTGTAGTTTATTTTGAAAAAAAACATGATATACTTTGAGAAAAATGGCTTTCAATATTCAACTCGAGTTTTCGTCCGGAAGAACGCGTTTCGCAATAAAAACAATGGCGCAATTGGAACGAGCAGAAAAAAATCTATCGCTATAGGTCCTTGGTTTTTTTTTCAAAGACGCAGCATACGATTATGAGCGAGTTAAACAGAGCGCCTTTTACGCGAAAAAAGGCACCGCGCGCGCTCGGTGGCCCGTTTCTGCTGGACGCTCCCATGTATGTATTTGCAACTATGCATTCATATTAATTATTATGAGTTGATATGCAGATAGTCAAGTGCCGCATGGAGTATATATTCATCTGTACTTCAACTACCGATCTGCATAATTCTAATGATAAAAATATGCTTTAAAGTAACAAACGATTGAAATAGTTCAGTAATTGAATATCAACATGTGGGGTGCTTCTTTTTTATTGGTCGTTTCGCTAGTGAACCGACTATTTCGGTCGATTCTGCTGTCTAATTATAAAAAAAAAGTAAATTAAAATATAATAAAATAAAATAAAAAAATTTTACTTTTCTTCATTGTATTTAACTCAAATTGTCTATTTTAACTAATTTATTTTGTTAATTAGACAGGAGAAACGACCGGAATGGTCTGTTCATTTGTGAAACGAACAGAAATAACATGGGTTAGTACATCAATATATACGAGGAACAGCGGGAATAAGCACTGTTGCTCATATATATAGATATACTAACTCATGGTATTTCCGTATCTGGTCCTTATATTTTTTTGAGTGTAACGGGCCTATTGAAATGAGTTTGAGTGAGTATATTGTTTATCTAAAATGAAGAACAATACTTTTTTAAATACTTGCTACTAAAAAAGTACATCACAATTTCTTGCTAGTTGCAAGTCTATTTAAAAGGATAGTCGAAAACTTATTAATTTTTTCTCAAATATTTAAGTACAACTTTTGTTGCAAAGCCAGCTAGTTTTTGCATCTGTTTTTTATGTTGTAAGTTTTTCCGGATATATGTATGAAGAATATTGCTATTCTTTTTTTTCTTATTTAATTTTATCAAAGGAAAGTATCGGTTATTTTGAACCATCACACAAACTAAATATTTAATTGCCAGGTTATACATTTTTAAAGTATGTTTTGGAAAATCACTCTGTAAATCACTGTTTATTGCAAAATTCAATTTCATAAGAACACGAACATACTATTGATAGAAATTGGTGATTTCTTTGAATGATTCTATCACTCATTTTTGGTATTTCTTGTGTGGGACTCTATTGATCTTAATGAGTACAACTGATATAAATTAAATATACCACGTTTCGATAGCTTGATCGCTATCCTGTTCAAGTCCTAAATTTTATTACAAAGTTAATACTACAAGTCACTTTTTTAAAAACATATACAAAATATACAATTATAAACAATTGCTTGTCTTACCTAATTAACATCAGTATTACACTTCGTCACATTTTTCTAGAAAATTTAACAATGTTAACTTGATTAATAATAAGGAAGCAATCATTAACACAATAAAAAATGTAGAAGAATTAATTGACACTTGTGATTTCATTGATGAGAAAAATAATAAAATTAGGAATGTAGTAATAAAAAGTGTAAGAGACCATATTAACACAAAAAAACATATATCGTACGAAGACAGAGTTTTTGCACAAAGGTTAAACAAAACAAAAACCTTTTTAAAAAATAACCATGTTTTTTTCACCATGGCTGATAAGGGTAATGTGACGGTTGCGATAGATAACGAACAATATAAACAGAAGATGAATAAATTATTATCAGACAAGGAAACTTATACACAAATTAACAAAAATCCACTGAATAAATTGCAAAAAGATACTCAAAAGATATTGAATCATTGGAATGATAGTAACTTTTTCAATAAAAAATACCATAGAAATGAGTTAACACTAACAAACACTACTTTATCTAGAGTTTATGGACTACAGAAAATTCACAAAAAAGATGCACCTTTGAGACCCATAGTCTCGTGTGTAAGTAGTCCAACATACAAACTATCAAAAACTCGTAGACACTCTCATATGTGACGTCCAGTCAAGGCCGTCAATACTATTAACCACTTTGCCCTTTTTAGCCTGGAGTAATCCAAGAGCTCAGGATGGCCAAGCCTTTCAAACGTTTTATTTGAACTTATCACTGAAGGAGGGAGGGAAAAAAAAGGTTAATATGTTTGAGGAGACAAGCGATTCCAGCTCTGCCCATTCGGCACAAAACGATCTGAACGCTCCTCGGAAGTAGGTATATATGAAGGGCTAAGTTGAGAAAAGATTGAAGAGAAGAAATGAAATTCGAAGACAATTTTTTGACTTACACTTAGGTTTATTCAGAGTTTCCCTCCCTGGGTTACAAGTGGTGTGCTGGTGGCTGGTCGAGTCCGATGGTGGCGAGGAACTTGTCTGTTCAACTCTGATGGTAGCGAGGAACTGTCTGTTCAACTCTGATGGTAGCGAGGAACTGACTGACGGCGGAGGGACGAGGGAAAAGCTTAGTTCGGTTTTCTCCCTCTTCCCTCCCTCGCCAAGTACGGTTTGGGGGTACTCTCCGTGGGGGAGTTTACAAAGATTTTTGGGGACAGTTGACTGGTCGCACAAGTATGGGTGGAAAAATAAGGGTGGGCCTAAGGCCCTTTGACGCGGCTAATTGGCTGCGTGGGGGAAAGGAGCATCCCCCAGCTTTCGGCTGTAGTTTCGACCGTTTCACAGAGATGACGTTACATGTGGTGTTTCTGCGCCTATTTTCATTAATGTTAAATACATCGTTTACATAAAAATTCGGTTAACTATTTATTATATAGTGTTAATTATTGTATAAGAACTTAACAAATGACTTATTTTCTAATTAAATCTAATTGTTGTACAAATTTGTACACACTTAATATTTTAATATTTCCAAAATACGTGGTTTAAAATCTAATTAACTATTGAGTAGAAAATACATATTATTTGTACATTTATAAGCTTAAAACTAATTTAAAAATTAATAATAGTGTCAAAAATATAATGAAGTGACAATTTTTATTCATTCCTTTATATAGGAAAAGATTTTATAAGTTAAACTAAATTATTCTGGCGAGACGCTTGTATAAGAATTGTTATTTATAACTAAATTTTTATGTATCGTTGCAATATATTATTATAAATGATTGCACTTTACGAGTTACAAAACCTATTATTTATTATTGTTGTCAGTTATCCTCGTTGTATAGTAAAAGAAAGTAAAGAACCTGCTTCATTTTTGCAATACTCTATGTGTTTATATATATGTAAGAGATGCAGTTAATACATATGTATCAGAATAAATTCGCGAATACATCTTGCATTACAATATATATATATATATATATATATATATATATATATATATTTATATATATATATATATATATATATATATATATATATATATATATTTATGTTTTATGTTAGTTTCCAGGACATTCCAGATGTTTAACGTTGGTTTCGGGGACATTTGTTAGTTTTGGGGACAGTCCCTGAATCTACATATGTTTAACGTCAGTTTTGAGGACATCGGCCCCCATAAGAGACATTATTTCTTTAGTCACGTATAGGTATACAGTAACATGGGGTCCTGGGAACTAACGTTATACAAGTTTATATATATATATATATATATATATATACATATGCCTATACTTTAGTAAACTTTTATAAATAGTATATGTAAAAGAGTGTGTAACATGGTTTTACAAAGATTTTAATTAAAGTACACAAATAATATTATATTCTTATTTTTCATTTTTATTTATGAGTTTGTTTATTATTTAATACTAAAATGAAGTTGTTGTGAGGTGTTTTATTTGATTATCTTTACTTCTACCAGGCCTATTTTCGTAAAATTTAGATCAGCGTAATCAGAAAAATTTAAATTAACATAAGTTAATAACTACAAGTTAAAATGTAAAAATAAAATTAGCTATATGTAAAGTCGAAGGAAGTTGTAACGGTCGAAATTTTATGGCTTTTCGGCGACGCGTAGGCGCGCATATGCACAGCTCGGGTGGCCTGCCTTTCGGGGTAAGGTCGTAAAATCTTTCCCTTTTTTTTTCACATAGGAGGAAATGCTTTCGCTCTTGATGAAAGTTTCCACTTGCATGGTGTTCTGTTTTTTTTTTTTTTTATCTTATTTCGTGGGAAAGGATCGGAATGTAGTGTCTTGCATCTGCATGACATAAAATCTGACCGTTACTTTGTGCGGACCAATGTTTCGAATACGAGAATTCTTTTGGACTGTTTGGAAGAAAGATATATTTTCCCTTTTTTTTTTTTTAAAGCAGATGTTAAGAGGATTCAACTTAGGTGGTCATGAAGACCATCAGACGTTACACCCCCACCCTAAAAGGATTACTAGGAGTTGTAAAAAGCAACTCTAGTAATCTACACTCTTGAATTGCTCTCTGACTCCTGATCAATACTGCAGTGAATTTAAAATGCAAATCGGACATGTTCTCTGTTGTTTTGTATCCCCACAGCATGTGAATTTTCATTAACCACCACGTAAGTAGCTTTGGGTACTACTTTAGGATGTGGTGCACTGGGAGTATGCGATGGTCTAACTGGAAAAGATGGTGTTGGAGCATGGACGTATCTCTCTTCCTGATATGTTGGAGGCACCTCTTCGTCGTGGTTGTTTGCTTGTGCCTGTTGATACCTCTCTTGTCCGAGAGATATGAACAATGTAGCGAGGGATCCCCAGAGGGCAGACAACAGATGGGCTGACCATCCATAAATGCGGTGAAGTGCATATCCCTTTAGGAAAACTCCAAAAATCATTTTAATTCCTTGGATGGCTATTATGACGGTGAAGATTCCAGCGCTTATGGATCCGAAAGTTGTGAATTTCGTGAACAGGCTGTTCCACGTGTTTGAGATTATCTTCTCCATTGTGTTCTCGTTAATTATTCTAGAGATAACTCCTTCATTGTCAGTGATGACGTCCATGTATTTCTCGAGCCACATCGTTGAGCAAGGCTGGCTGATCCATAGGGAACATTATTCGATCCCTAAGTTGATCTAAATCTTTTTCTGTATAAATCCCACTAGTTGCTAGAGATGCTGGGTCATTGTACTTCCAGGTAGCTTGAGTGATGGGACGTAAAACTGTTGGGTTCTTTGCTTCCGTCAATTTGGGCAAAACCTTATACCAGTTCTCATTTATTTGATAATAGGTTGATAATAGCCCATTGCATTCTATCTGGGTTCCTCTTGATTTTAGGATATGGGTTTTCGGAGTGAGGAACATAGTTTTATTATTCCACGTAACTGCTAATTCTTCATAACATTTTTCTCCGTGGGCTACTTTCACTTCCACGGGGAGACACTTGATTACATGCACTACTTCCCCAGCAGTGATTGCCATATAGCCTGGTCCTTTCATTAAATTGTATGCAAATTGATCAGGTGACTGAGATGCAATTACTAGAGCGTTCTCTAGGATACGGCGTTCCTCTTTGCATCTTTGGGTCAAAATGTCTTCATACAGACGTTTAATTTGAGTTTTTATATGTTTTTCTACAAATACGAACTTCGAATTTACATACGCGAATATGTCTAGGTTTTCGACTGATACATTACTTTTTCTGACGAAGAATATCCCTTTCCCTGTTTCGAAAACTAATAATTTTGGGTGTTCTGTTTTTGTTAACTCGTAACCACAAACATTAGTTGTCATATGAATAGTAAATTAGAAAATGCGTTTAAGTTCAATTTGGAAAAAAAAATAAAACAATTCTATTTATTTTCGTTGTGACTTACTTAACTGAGAAGTATTTCGTTAAACAAATTTGTAATTAAATGTTCATAAATATATTATTTTTAAATTACTCAAAAATAATAAAATATATATATATATATATATATTTAAAGTGCACTAGAAGTGATTTTTTTTCCTTTTAACTTGAACAAGTAACTGCATTTATTTTAACCTACATTTATGTATATAGATTTATATAAATATCGCACGCAATTTTTAAGAGCTATGTACAATATTAGATGATTTTATGTAAACGCATTTTTATTTTGTAGAACTTGCAGAAATTGTATGTATGGTTGAGTAACTTTGAGCTGTTGGTCGAAATTCTAACATTCTTCGGAGTCTTTGCGTGGTAGATTGATGATGTTAATTCAAAGTTGCTGTTAAATTTGATAAGTATACATAAATATTTCTTTTCTGTATTAATCTGTGAACAGAGAAAATACTATTAAAATTTTGATGGACTTGTTTTGAAAACAAAAACAAATAAAAATAAAATTGAAAATAAATTTGAAAAGAAAATTATAGGGTTAAATAGCCATTACTGGGACAACGCAAAAAGTGCGCTTTATACTGGGGCAGTAACAAATATTAATAATAATTTAATATATATGAACTTAAATCATAAAAGTAAAAATTCTAAAATAATTTTTAAAATCTAAGTTATTCAATTACATGATTTGTTTTGATTTAAAAAGTTATGAATTTGGAAGAACTAAAATAATAATAAACATATCTCTGTGAAAACAGTGTATCTACTAGAATCCTAAATTGGCCCACTATTGGCTGTTTCACCTTAGTCTGTATTACTTGCTGATTCTTATATTCATTGGACAATTCGAAGAAGAAAAACAATTTCTTGTATTAAATTGATAATAGTTTTAAATTAAAGTTGATCTCTGTATTGAACTCATGCTTTAATAAATTTTGTAATATGTCATTAATTATAACATTGCAATGTATAAAATTTCTATTTTGACAATGGTTTAATTTGGTAGAATTATGATTAATTAACTTGACATTAGGGCTTTTTAGATTAAAATCAAACATAAATTTGGAAATGAATATCTTAATATTAGAATAAATATTGAACTGCGATTTGAGATTTCTAAATTTTAAATTAACCGAAAATCTATTTTGGGTTTTGAAATTTTTGAAATAGTTTAGAGCTTGAATTAGAATAGTTGATTTGGAATATAATTTCTTATTAGTATTACTCTTAATTTGTGGTTTTACAATTAAATTATCAGCTATATTTAAATTTTGTTTAAGTTCTATTTTATTACATTTAATTAGTTTTAAAGTATTATCATTGTCTGAGTTACCGTTATTTTCTACATAAAGTATTATATTGTCTTTTCCAGGATGATTTGAACTTTCTGTCATTTGACATTTATGATTTGAATTATTGGATTTTAATTCGACCTCCGAGGGTTCGGATTTAATATTTGAAGATGATGATTCAAAAATTTTGGAAATATTATCATTGTTTAAATCTTTGATTCTAGTTTTAATGTAATTTGGTAATATGCAATTTGATTGAAACTTAGGTTCATCGAAACTTTGTTTTGGAATAACGTGAAACTTAGGAAGTCTATCAATATCCTTTGTAATATGATCAGTAATTAAATCAGAATTTAAGTTTTTAGAATTTTTCGTTTTCAATGAAGTAGCATCTGCTTTCTTTCTACTTCCTTTACATAAATTAGAGACTTCAACCGATGTAGATTTTAGTTTAGGAATGATGGGGTTAACAAATTCTTGATTTTTGTTAATACGTAAATCTTCGGGTAATTCCAATGGATCATTATTTATAGTCTTTTTATCTTCTGGAAGTAAAATAATTTCGTCTGGTAAATTATTTAATAAATAATTTACTTCTGGTAAATCATTTAAATTATTTGATTTTTCATAATTAGGTTTGAGTTCCTTAATAATACGTTTTGATACGCTTTTTGTAAGAATTTTATGAATATCTTCAGATTTTTCATTTGTTTCATAGTTATCTTTATTATAGTTAGCTTTCGAATTATCTGCAATTTTATGAATTAATGTATGATTAATTGTTCGATTTGTGGATATATTTATATAACCTATTTTTCTATCATTTTTATATTCAATTTCATTCGGCAATTGATTTTCAATATTTAAATCTGAAACTTTGGCCGATTTTCCTAAAGTAACTGATCTTAGTTCTGAAGATATGCATTGATCTTTTATTATATTAGATCTTGAATTTGCATTACTATATGATTGGATTTTTTCAATGGAAACAACATTCTGAATTGTTTCGCGCAAGGTTGCACATGGACTAACATGCGGCAATAAATTAAATTCTAATCCTTTTAGAAAATGTTTAATAAGAAAAGTCTGAATTGTTTTATTAAATTTAATATTATTGGTTAATATAATTTCTATATTACATTCTTTCATTACTTCATTAGCTGTAGTTATAAATTTATTCGAATACTGAATTGTACCTTCGTTAGGAAGTTGATAAATGTACTGTAGAGATTTATTTAATTGAGTTAATAAATTGTTTTCTGAAACTAATTGAAATAAATCAGAATCTAATTTATTTAAAGGTTTATTGTTATTATTTAAGGTATTTGATGACATAGTTTTAGATTGAGTCGGACGACTATGACAAGTAGCCGCGGTATGATTTACTCCAGAGCAAAGTTGGCATCTGACCAATTTGTGACATTGTAAAGCTATATGTCCAAACTTATAGCACAATTGGCACTTTTTATTTTTATGACATTGGAGTGCAATGTGTCCGCGTTCATGACACAATTGGCACACAAAACCCACTTTAGAAAAATTTTTTTGTTCAGCTTCAGCTTCTACATATGAACATTCGTCCATACGTGCTGAATTAATTATTTGTTCTTCTTCCTCTCTCCCTCAAGAGAGAAAGACAATCAATTATGGTTTTTATACCGCTTAAACTGATCATGATTTTCCAAATACGGAACATCAGCTACGGTTTTTATGTATTATTAATGTATTTATGCATTATTTATTATTTATTTAATTATTTATTAATAATTATTATTTAGTTATTATTATTTATTTATTAACAATTGTTATGTATCTATTTATTATTAATTATTTATTAATAATTATTAATGTTTATTTTAATATTATTATTTATTATACTAATTTTAAATTCCTCAAAACCTTTTCCAATTTAAGAACTTCAGTATCTTCAACAAAGTGTTGCTTATTTATTTGCTGAAAACTCATATGAACTGGTTTGGTTAGGCTAATCTGTAATCCGTGATACTTGTTCACTCTCTTTTCCAATTGCAAGAATCTTCCCTTATTATCCTGACCGGCATCTAAAATTGCATTCGTTATTTCGTGTAATTTCGCGATTACCGCAAAGAAATAATTTTATTTATAGTTAATGTTTGATCTAAAGTTTCCAAATGAACCCTTGCAAGGGATTCTTCTAGATTTTGAATCCTCGCGGCAGCATAGAAGGAATTTATTCCTTAATTACGCCACAATAATTTCGTAAACGTACAATGTTATATTAAGATAACTTCTTACATAAAACTTATTCGACTTTATTTTTAATGAAACTTACTACAAAACTTTAACGACCGATTATTAATTAAAATAAAAATGACTTGCTTAATTTTTATTAATTATTCACGAGGGTAATTACTTACTTTATTTTTAATTCCAACAAATTACTTTCAGATTTATTGATTAATCAATTTATTTATAATTAATTATTTATTATTAATTTATTTATTTATAATTAATTATTTATTATTCATTAATTTATTTATTATTTATTTATAATTATTTATTAATAGTTATTTTATTATTATTATTTTTATTATTTATTAACAATTATTATCAATAAACTTAACCTATATGAAAAGGTATTTTGCACCACTATAGGATATTAGCTAGATCGGAAGTAATTGTTTAAAATCCGGGTACTAACGGCATTGTTTATCAATTTGTACCACTTCGAAATAATTGTTCATTTATTTATTATTTATTTATTAATAATAATATTTGTTTATTTATTTATTTGTTAATAATAATTATTCGTTTGTGTAAGACCCCTTTTACTTCCAAAAGTCCCTCGCGATTTTGACAGGATGAATAAATAACACACGGCTCAGATATAACATATAAAGTATGTGTTTATTGCAAATTAGTATAATGGATTTGGCTAAAAAATGAATCAGCGTGCGACATCAACGAGGCGTGAGAAACGACTGCCCGGTTAGCGAAGGTGTGCCTCTATACTCGCGGACGCATACTCGTGTAGTATACTGTACTGGTGTAGGGCTTTACATATTTTCTGTTCGCGCCATCCTTTTGACTCTTACAGTTCGGCCAGTCCTGACAATTAGGCCGTCCTCGGCCGATCGATTTTTTTTTTTTTTTTTTTTTTTTATTACAATAATAGACCTCACTCAGATACATCTTCGTCAGACGCGCATCCATCATTACATAAGCCAGTATTAGTTTTATTTGAACTACGCCATAATCGCATGTTCGCCGGTTCCCATACGCCTTGGTAGGGTTTCTGTGTCATTTGGAAACCTTCGATATCCGCGATTACATATCTGTCATTTCGTAGAGTTTTTATAACCTGATATGGACCTTTGAATTTAGGGATTAGTTTATGCGATACACCTGCTGTGCTGTCAAAGTTTCTAATCATTATCCAGTCGCCTGTCTGATATTTATGCATATCTTTTCGTTTCTCGTCGTGATACTTTTTATTATACTCTTGGGCCTTTAAAATCTTACCGTTCGCTATTTCGCGCATGCCCTCTAAATCTCGATTTTCGAAATTTACATTCTCCTGCATAAACTCGCGAACCTCGTCTACCACTTTACCTCTCTGATTAACCCCAAACAGTAATCTACTCGGCGTTTCACCTGTACTTTTATTAACTATGTTATTGATAGCGTATTCAGCATCACCCAAGACGTTAGTCCATTTCTTTTTCAGTTCATCGTCAGTCAGCTTACTTAACATAGACTTTAATACGCGATTAACTCGTTCTATTTGTCCGTTCGCTTGTGGTGATCCTGTAGTTATCTTGACATGCTTTACATCATAGTCGTTTATAAAATTATAGAACTCTTCGGAGGTAAAGGCGCTACCTCTATCTGATACTAAGACTCGCGGTTTACTGTAATACATAAAATACAATTTTAGGCATTCTACTGCCTCGCGGCTGCTTGTCGATTTTGTCGCGTAAAGCTTGATGTACTTTGTAAATGAATCTATTATTGAGAAAATATACTTTTTAGACAATACGGACTTATCCATCGGTCCCGCGTGGTCAATATGAATAGTCTCGAATGGAACGGAAGGCTTACGTTCATAATGTAACTTTCTTTCGACTTTGCCAGTTGTAGGAGAAAAGACTATACACTTTAAGCAGTTACGTACGTGATTGACAATCTTTTCCTTCATACTTGGAAACCAATAACTGCGTTTGATAGTTTCCGTAACTTTTTCAACACCTATATGGCCCATCTCGTCATGATATTTAAACAAAATATTTGCCTCCATACTCGACGGTACGTAAAATAAGAGATTCTCGTTTCTTTTGCGATAAACTAAACCGTTACGGAGTTCAAAGAACTTGTGCTCGGTTTTCTCTAATGAGTCGCGTAATTCCTTAATATTCGGATCCTGATTTTGACATAAAGATAGATTTAACTCGAATGAATTATCTTCGATTACAAGTATACCGTGCATTCTACTCAAACCATCCGCGTGAAGCATTTTCTTTCCTTCGCGATGTTCTAAGGTATAATCGAAATTTTGGAGCTCAAGTGCCCACCTCTGAATTCTTGGATTAATCTCCTTTTTCTTTAAAGCTAATGTGAGCGAATTACAATCTGTGACGATCTTAAACTTTATGCCGTGTAAATATATTCTAAATCTCTTTAACGCATAAATAATCGCTAACATCTCCAGTTCAAAACTGTGGTATCTACTCTCGACCTCGCTAGTTCGCTTTGAAAAATAAAATATCGGGTGGAATTTCGAGTCTACTTTCAATTGCATTAATATCGCTCCAAATCCGGACGAACAAGCGTCGCAGTGAAGTTCGGTTACATCGTGCGGGTTATAAATAGCTAAGATCGGGGCTTCTGTCAACTTACGTTTTAAAATCTCGAAAGCTTCTAATTCTTTCTCGGCAAAACAAAATCTAACATCCTTTCGGAACAAATCATACAATGGCTTGGCTATGATAGAGAAATGTTCTATGAACTTCCGAAAAAATGAACATAAACCCACAAAACCTCGAACTTCTCTGACACTTTTCGGCAATGGAAAATCACGAATAGCCTCAATACCTCTTTCTGTCGATCGGATACCGTCTTGCGTTACTAAGTAACCTAAATACTCGAGTTCTGTATACAAAAACTTACATTTATCAATTCTTAAATCTAATTTATTTCGCACTAATAATTTAAATGCTTTTCTCAAAACGCGTAAATGCTCTTCTATAGTTACAGTCGCTACCATAAAATCGTCCATGTAAACAATTACCTCCCCACTATCGATCATAGATCTAAAGACCTTTGTAACGTACCTTATAAACTGTGCTGGGGCTGTTTTAAGACCAAAAGGAAGCTTTAAATACTCATACTGCCCTGATGGCGTAACGAATGATGTATATTTAGTACAGTCCCCTGCTACACGTAATTGGTGAAAACCGTCTTTCAAATCTAATACAGTAAAATACTTTTTACCCTCCAGCAAGTCTAACTAGTCCTCTATGATCGGTAATGGGTAATTATCTCGCACTAATATAGAATTTAACGCTCGCAAATCTACGCACATCCGCGTTTCTCCGTTTTTCTTAGTTGACAATACAATCGGAGAAGCATATTCAGACTCGCTCGGTCGAATTATGTTCTTTTCCAATAATTCATCTAGTCTTTTTCGTACAATCTCCTTCTCGGCATAAGATAATCTTCGCGCACTATAATGAAATGGTTGATGTTCTTTTAAGACTAACCTAACCTCAAAATCTATATCTGGCTTTACCGGACGTTCAGGCTTAACATACTCTGTCATAAATAGTTTTTCGAGATCGCTTTTAATTTTATTCGAAATCTCCGTATTTATATTTAACTCGCATTTTGCCTTGTCTTTCTCGTCCGTTACATCAATATTTAAAATTTCTGATACTTCATCGATTATCGTTACCATATCGTTGTTAATTAATTTGAAATTGAATTTACGTAGAATATCTCGCCCTAAAACCGCCGACGCGCTCATAGTATTATTATCTACAATAAATAACGTTAACTTTTCATAAATTTTATCGTTAATCGTGACATCTAGATTTACCTTACCCAAAATTTTAAGCTTTGAACTATTTATTCCGCAAAACTTCGTGTCCTCATGTTCTTTAACATTTTGAATAGCGCTTGTTACTATAAACTTTTCTTTTACAAAGCTGATTGGACTGCCAGTATCGAACAATGTGCTTAATCTAAAATTAAAACTCTCATTGTTATGTATCAGTCCGTACTCTACGCTTTGATGAAACTCGTGCTCTGGAATCTGCATCTCCCCAACATGAGTTATCTGCTTAAGCTTCGGGCAGTTTTTCGATATATGGCCCTCCTCGTTACACCTGAAACAAACAAAACTTTTCTTCGGCTTGGCACAGTTCTTCGCCTCGTGTCCAACTTCATCGCAGTTGTAGCAGCGCGTAGCTCCTCGCCTTGATCGCGCCTGCTCGCCGCTTTGCTGCTTCTGGCCTTTGGTCGCGTTCGAAGTCGTCGTAGAGGCCTTTGCCGTGCTCTTGTTAACGCTCCCTCCTCCGTGGTTTCCGTTAGGCCCTCTCGGTCGAAGCGTTATCTTCTCAAACGCTTTCAGAAGATCGTCTACAGTCTCGAAGTTCTGCATGCGAGCTTGATTTTTTACAACCGCGTCGGGTATACCATTTATTAAATAGTCGACTATTTCTTCTTTATCGATTGGTACTCGATTGCCCATAATAATCTTGTCGTGAACGTAATCGCTAAAATTTTCGCCATGCTACCAATAACGTCCTTCGAACTGTTTACGTAACTGCAATTTACGAGGCTTATGGTCGAACATAACCTTCATTTCTTTAAAAAGGTTCTCGAGCGTCAACTCCAGATTTTGCGGTTGAGAATGGAACCATTCCAGCGCTTTACTTTTCAAACGTGCGTTTAAAACAACTTTTGTCTTTTCCTCGGAGAGATCGTACGTACTCTTAACGTACTTTATTTGTTTCTCCCAGTTAGCATATTCGCCGTCACTGCCGTCAAAAACATTTATAAGTTCTTTCAGTTCACATAGATTCACTCTATCACGAGTATTCTGTACACTCGGAGTTCCCAAATTTCCCATATTATTTGTTGACCGCAGATTTTGTAGCTGTTGTCTCATTACGCTTAGCTCCAATTCGGCAACTTCCTTTTCTCGTCGGTATAATTCCATTTCTCGCCTCATCAGCTGCTCCGTTTTGTCAGTACCTTGCGCTACACTTACGTCGTTCGAACTTTGTGTATTATCACCACGTGATGTCGGTAACTGTTGTTGCAATGATCTCAATTCCCGTTCGGCCGCTTCTTTCTCTCGTCGAAGCAATTCTACCTCCTCGTTCGATAGTCCCGACCCGCCACCTGCGCCTCCTGCGTCGTTTGAGTCAAGATTTTCCGAATCATAGTCTATTTCTTTCACCAACTCTCTCGTCGGATCTGCTTCGTCTAGTCTTGCGATGAGCTCTGTTTTCGTTCCCGTGACAGATATCCCTTTCTTTTTCAGTAATTCTTTTAACATCACGACACGGAAAACAGTAGGATCGGTTACTTGTTTTGGTGGCATGTTTTCTCTCTTCCCCTTTTTCTTTCTCTAAATCAAAACATTCGAGGCGCGCTCGTATACGGCTACCGTTCGCACGTATGTTTATCGTCCGCCTCAGTTCCGAGAATTCTGGCGGTGCGCGACGACTCTCGCTCCGCTCTCGCATGTGCTGCGGAACTCTACTTCGCGCTCGCTCGCTGTGGCGCTTGCTCCTTGAAACACGGACTTTCGCAGCGCTCGTGCTATTTGTACAAAATGTCTTTCGCGCCTGCGCGCAGCTAAGCAGGAATTTAAAAATTTCCGTTACGCTCTAGGGCGACTCAAAATCACTTCCACGAACGTCTACTCTTTTCACAGAGCGAAGTCGGATTTTACGAATGTTCACTTCATTCGTACTCAGCAGACGCAATTCTAGAATTTTCTATACTATGCTCGCACACAGCAGAGTCAGGATTTCCACTGTCTTTATGTATTGTTTTTCACTAACACTGCAGGCACACAGCACTGATAAATTTTGTTTATCGCAGGGCTCACAGCTCTCCGTCCTCTTCTATCGTAGCGTAGCGACTTCGGGGCACACAGCTCACCTTTCTGATTTGGGCACACAGCTCACCTTTTTCACGCGGGGTACACAGCTCTCCTTTCTCACGCGGGGCACACAGCTCACCTTTTTGATTCTTTCTTTTGTCCGTCTCACTCTCTCTCTCTCTCTCTCTCGAGACCGTTTTTCGCACCTGCCCTTCTCGTTCTCCTCTCGACGTCTCACTCTCTCGACAAATCCAAAATGGCGTGCACACAATGGTCACACGCCGGGCATACATCCATTAATCCCACTTCTGAATTTTGTAAGATCCCTTTTACTTCCAAAAGCCCCTCGCGATTTTGACAGGATGAATAAATAACACACGGCTCAGATATAACATATAAAGTATGTGTTTATTGCAAATAAGTATAATGGATTTGGCTAGCAAATCAATCAGCGTGCGACATCAACGAGGCGCGAGAAACGACTGCCCGGTTAGCGAAGGTGTGCCTCTATACTCGCGGACGCATACTCGTGTAGTATACTGTACTGGTGTAGGGCTTTACATATTTTCTGTTCGCGCCAGCCTTTTGACTCTTACATTTGTCTAATTATTTATTTATTTTCATCTACGGTATTTGACCGCATTCGCCGTTTTTGTTCCTTTTGTTTTTAGTTCGAGTTCCTTTTCCTTACCACCACCACTTTATTTTATTTTAGTTTTTAAATCGATTTATTTAGTTTTAAATTTATGTTTTATTTCATTTATTATTTTTTTGGTTTTACTAAGCTTGCAGCACCCGTTTTGATTTAGTAAAAATAGAAGTGTAAAAAAACTTCTCTTCCCTAACTTTGTAGAGGATTCATAAATTTGAATTAATAAATTTTAGTCACAATTTTTAATTTCTTTTGTTAGTTTTAGATTAGTCGAGAGGCCGTTGCGCGTGGTCATCTTATTGTGACACAGAGGCTTTGGGGCGTAGACTTAAACTTTGAAAAATTAATTAAAATTTTTTTTCTTTTTTAAATGGTTTTAAATTTATGTTTTATTTCATTTATTATTTTTTTTTGGTTTTACTAAGCTTGCAGCACCCGTTTTGATTTAGTAAAAATAGAAGTGTAAAAAAACTTCTCTTCCCTAACTTTGTAGAGGATTCATAAATTTTGAATTAATAAAAATAGAAGTATAATAATGCTTCTCTTCCCTAACTTTGTAGAGGATTCATAAATTTGAATTAATAAATTTTAGTAACAATTTTTAATTTCTTTTGTTAGTTTTAGATTAGTCGAAAGGCCGTTGCGCGTGGTCATCTTTTTGTAACACAGAGGCTTTGGGGCGTAGACTTAAACTTTGAAAAATTAATTAAAATTTTTTTTCTTTTTTAAATAGTTTTAAATTTATGTTTTATTTCATTTATTATTTTTTTTGGTTTTACTAAGCTTGCAGCACCCGTTTTGATTTAGTAAAAATAGAAGTGTAAAAAAACTTCTCTTCACATACGTAATAAGATACCAGAACTGAAATCTTACATAAAAAATAGTCATGACTTAATAGATAAAATCAAAGATATTGTCATTCCTGATGATCACGTCATAATATCATTAGACGTCACATCACTCTTCATGAATGTACCGCAGGAATTAGTAGTTAAAAGTATAGAAAAAAGGCATCATTATATTAGAACTCAGGACGTACCCTTAACAGAAATAATTAATACTTCAAAGATTTTAATGAATAATACATTTTTCCAATTCGATGGAAAGTACTATAGACAGACCTATGGATCTCCTATGGGGAGTCCCATAAGTCCTCTATTTGCTGATATGGTAATGGTAGATTTGGAAGAAGAATGTATAAAAAAGCTAGATTTGAGACCACTGTTTTATTATCGATACGTAGATGATGTCATTATGAGTATACCTAAAAATAAAATACAACAAGTTTTAGAAATACTTAACTCTTACCATAATAGACTCAAATTTACACACGAAGTTGAACATAACGGTATGATAAGTTTTTTAGAGGTACAACTTATAAGAGAAAATAATAAAATCATTACAGGTTGGTATCACAAACCTACGTTTACAGGCAGATTTTTAAATTTCAAATCGAACCATCCCATATCACAAAAAAGAGCAATGATATATAATCTAATAGACAGAGCGGTTTTACTTTCAAACAGACAGTTTTGGGAAAAAAACATCAATTTGGTTAAAGAATTTTTAATAAATAACCAATATCCTAGTAGATTTGTTGACTTTTATGTGAAAGAAAGATTAAAAAAGATTGAATTTAGTAATAATAACAATAAAAATAAAACTAGAGAAAAAAGAAATACAATATTGACTTTGCCGTATATACCAGATACTTTTGAAAAGGTTTCACATAGTTTGAAAAAAATTAGCATCACTACTATTCCAAAAATCAAGAATAATCTCAGTATTGTAATAAGAAGAGCAAAGGATAGACAAGAAACTACGGAACAGACTAATATAGTTTATAAAATTAATTGTAAAGATTGTGATGCTACATATGTAGGAGAAAGTAAGCGGATGTTAGGGACAAGAATTAAAGAGCACATTGCGAATACAAAGAAAAAAGATGACAATAAATTTGTCATTAAATAAGCACATGGATGATTTTAAACATACTTTTGACTTTGAAAATACAACAATATTGGACAAAGAAGAAATATGGAAAAAAAGATGAATATCTGAAATGGTGAACATTAAATTACAAAAGAATCCAATAAATATTAAAGATACACAAAAATTAAATAACCATTATTCGCAATTGCTCAAAGAAATGAAATAAATAAGATAAATAAATTAATCAAGTATAACTGCCGAACATAACCTTGAAATATTTGAAAATTCTCGCTGACTGTGGCAGTTCACGAGACTTGCCACCCCGAGCGCTCCGGGTCTGCGCGCGCATCACTTTCAATGGTGATGAGTGAGCAGAAACAGAGTGCTTAATAGCAATTAAGCGTGAAATTTCAAATTAAAATTAGATTTCTGACAACTTTATAAGATATAAACTCAAATTAAAATTCATTTTAACAACAGTTTTTTTATAGGATTTGACAACTTATTAATAAATTAAGACAGAATTAAATTTTAATAATAGTTATAATAGTTTTAATATAAAAATTGAAAATGAATATGTTGACGTGATATGACGTCAATTGCTAAGTTTATTACGAAGCCAATTTGCGGTATATTAACGTTGTATCAATTCATATATTCAAACTTATGTTTACATTTTTCTCGTTCTACTGGTTTTATCTGCCTTGACTGCTTTTGCTCATTCTTAGTGTTAATTTATTAATTGTGGCAGTCTTCTTTGTTAATTTATTAGTTGTGAGAGTTTTTGTATGTTAATTTATTATTAGTGTCAGTTTTTTTATGTTTATTAACCGTCTTAATTTATTAACAATGTACATTGACGTATTTGATAACATGAAAAATAAGGTAAAGTTATACTTGATTTGACGTGACCTTTGTGCAAAAAACTTATACAAATTGCATTTTTGTTCTTATTCTTATTTTAGAAAAGAAAAAAGCTCTGCTATTTTCTAGAAAAATGTGACGAAGTGTAATACTGATGTTAATTAGGTAAGACAAGCTATTGTTTATAATTGTATATTTTTGTATATGTTTTTAAAAAAGTGACTTGTAGTATTAACTTTGTAATAAAATTTAGGACTTGAAAAGGATAGCGATCAAGCTATCGAAACGTCATGTAATTTAAATCAGTTGTACTCATTAACATCAATAGAGTCCCACACAAGAAAAAAGAAATTGGTGATTATCAAAATATATGAAATCTACTAGCGTCGAGTTTATTAAATATTTCATTTCTGTAAACTTTTAATGCTTTCTAGGTAAAGCGATCAAATTTTTTCTTTTAATTTTGATTATCTCATTTACAATGTTGTATAACCTAAACAAATCTTGAACAGTTTACTAATTTTTTTGAATGCGTTGTGAAATAACATTGTGTAATGCAGTCATAAATCGAGCTTTTTTTGTCTGGAAAGTTTTTAAAAATATTAGATGTGGGATTTAAGAATTCGTATCACTATACTTAATATCATCTTCTCATAAATAAAATGGGTTTTTCCAATGAGTAGAGGTTTTTATTAAATTGAGAAATGCACCCATTGTGCAACATATTTGGTAACTTAATTGATGATTAAGTGCAACATTGTATAGATTTAATTAACTTTTAGTTTCTTGGAATATGTTGCAAATCCAATGAATTTTTTATTAACTAATAAAAAAAGATCAAATCTTTTCATTGAAAACATATATTTTATTTATAAGAACTTACTATCAAGCATTGTCATGCACAGTTTTAAGCCTAGCCTACATATAATGAAATATTGCACTATATAATTTCACAACATATTATTAGTATTGTAATAGTATTTTCATAGTAGTTAATATTAAAGGAAATTGATAATAATGATGGACCAGGTTTTAAACAATATTATAAATAATTAAGAACATATCTCTTTTTTTTAGTGATTGTATGGGATTGTAATCACTAGATGTTGCTTAGCTTTCCGCAAGCAAGTTGCCAAAAAAGTATTTAAATATAGATAATCTCATTCTTACAAAGGTGTCCGTTAAAAGAAGTGTATTTAAAAGCTCTCTCTTAATAGAGAACCCTCTCTTTATAAAGGTTTCGTTTTGCTTCAATTATCTATGTCTATACTTGTACTTTCGACTCAATTAGAATAGATGGTCATCTCAATTTCCGACAATACCTAACAAAAAACAGAATACAGTCCACATTTCAAGAAATATTTAATTTTTTAGCATTCATTAATTATTATCAAAATAGTTTTAAGTGCATTATATTTCTTGGTGAAAAAAATCATTTTAATATAAAATAATAATTAAATTCATTAATTTTGTGATAATTACATAATGGCTTACCCTACCGAAAAATCTCACGTGAGATCTCACGTGATTTCTCACTTGAGATCTCACGTGAGATCTCACCTCAAAATCACACGTGAGATTCTGCTCAAGGGGGCAGTAAAAATCTTGCATTAATTAAAAACGAGTATTTCACAACTGAGAACTGCCTAATAGGTAGTTTTACCCCCCAAATGAATTCAAAAATACACCTTTCAAAGCGGTTCAGATAGTTTTACAATTTTTTAAAATTTCTCACGTGAGATCTCACGTGATTTCTCACATGGGATTTCACGTGAGATCTCACGTGAGAAATTGTTAAAAATTGTTAAAATTATCTGAAACGCTTTCAAAGGTGTATTTTTGAATTCATTTGGGGGGTAAAACTACCTATTAGGCAGTTCTCAGTTGTGGAATACTCGTTTTTAATTAATGCAAGATTTTTACTGCCCCCTCGAGCAGAATCTCACGTGAGATTTTGAGGTGAGATCTCACGTGAGATCTCAAGTGAGAAATCACGTGAGATCTCACGTGAGATTTTTCGGTAGGGTTAGCTTTAAAAAAGATTGATTATTACACAAGTAACTGTTTAAAGATCACCGATATTTTTTGCAATTATATTCATGATCCCATAATATATCTTAAATATTCTCCATTTTAGTTTTTACATCGAACATGGATGAATTTGATGATACTGATCAATTTTGCAACTGCTTCAAGCGAAATCTCAGTAAAATATCAGCTCAGATTAAGATCATTAATTCAGCTAGTGAAGTCGAAGCAGTTTGTGAGCAGTTAAATGTAGATATTGTTGACATTGGGTTTAAACTTTGCGATAAATGCAGAAGACTTGTTTTTTTTGGGACACGAAAAGTAGAACCTTCAACCAGTGATCAAAGTCAGCCAATGAGTTAGCAGTCAAGCTCAGAAATACCCAACTCTCAGAGTTCAGGGAGCGTTGTTGAGGTAGTATTAAAACCAACTGTAGAAAAACAACCTTCCACCGAGTTGCCCCTCAAAAGAACTATGATTTCTCATACAGCATGTTGCGTTTGTAGAGACAAAAATAACTTGACATGTGTACCATTGACTGCAAGACTGCAATGTTTCAAAGAAATGTAAATCTTTATTCCAAATGGCAATCGAGTTTGTACCGAGCATTTAATAAAAAAACGATTTTTTGATGATGACCTGAAACTAATACAGATATACAGTAACACGAGTTTTTTAACTGCAGATGAAATATGTTTATTTTTAAAAAAAATTTAGCCTCGGAAACATTTTTAGATAAAATAAAATCATCAGAGCTTAGCAAAAAACAATTATTCTCTTTTACTAGTCTTTCAACTGATCAATTGCAAGAGCTGAGAAAATTATTAGTTTCCATGAGATCATCGGATTCTAGAGATGTTACACAAGCCCTGGTTATATGTTTATTTAAATTACGAACTGGATCGTCGAATAATTTTATTTCGTCTATTTTCGCAATAGAAAACGAAATAAAAGTTTCAGATTTTTGTGAATCAGTAATTAATTCATTTGAAAAAGATGTCCTACCGAAATATTTTGGAGTAAAAAGTATTAAATGGGAGGATCTCATACGTGATCACACTTCCATTTATGCAAAAAACTGTTTAAATTAGAGAACGAGCTTGTTTTGGTTTTTGATGGAACTTACTTACTTGCGTCACCAAAAAAGTAAAAATAATGAATACCAAAGAAAGTTATATTCAGGTCAGAAGAAATATCCTTTGGCCAAGCCATTCACTATTTGCACCACCGACGGATTCGTTGTTGATGTCCCTGGTCCGTTTTTAGCCACAGAAAATGATGCAAGCATCATGAAGAAACTAATGGATGATCCAGATGGTATAAGAACTATCATGAGAGAAGGTGATGTTTGCGTTGTAGATAGAGGTTTTAGGGATATGATACCTTATTTAAAAAGTCTTGGCTTTAAGATTCTCATGCCTGCCTTAAAGGGAAATAGACCCAACTTGAGTACGACTGAATCGAATGAATCTCGTTACGTTACGAAATTGAGATGGGTTGTAGAGGCTGTTCATGGTATTCTTGGTAAAAAGTATAAGCTTCTTCACCAGCAATTAGATAATAAACTTTTACTAAAAGCTGGTGGATATTGTACAATTGCATGTTTTCTCAACAACCTTTTTGGTAAGCGTTTGAATAGCGATAAAGATAACGGTGGCTTACAAGGTATAATCATCGAAAGAATGCTAAATTCTAATCAAAGTGAAAATACTTTAGCATTAGAAGCTGAGACAACCAGATGGTCTAGACGGCCCACCACTACGATCAAGCTAACATCCCAAGAAATCATTGACTTTCCGGAGATGACTGAAAGAGATCTCAAAATATTTTTTTCAGGTACCTATCAATTAGGTCAAGCCGTATGTTATTTGGCTGAGTTAATGGATGATAGTAACAATATCAATTTGGAATATATTAAGATCAAACCAAATATCATTAAAGTATTAATAAGGTCGAGGCATATTAACAGTAAGACTTACAAATGCTATATCGAATACAAACCTAACCCAATTGGATACAGCGGTATCCTACGCCATGCGTGTGACTGTGCCAATGGATTACGAACTGTAGGATCCTGTTCTCACATTGCTGCAGTCATATATTATCTCAGTAATGCAAGATATAAGTCAAAAATTATTAGACCAGCGAAAGTTCTTTCCGAATTATTTACTACTTCAGATATTGGTCCTGTAATAGACGAAGACAGTGACGAGGATTAAAAATATTATTAGAATTCAATATTAAAAATTATTACTCATGTAATTTTGTCAAATAGAACTTCTAAAAACAATTCTCGCAAGAATAAAGGTCAAATATGAAATGGTACATACTTATTTTATTGTTTTAATAAAAGCACAAAAATATTCATAACATATTTATAATTTCTATTAGAAATATTTACTCATTTTTATTTATCTACAAATGAATTTGAATAAAAATAATTAATTAAAAGGCTATATCAGGCCCTTTGTGGCTACCGACGAAGTAATACTCGATTCTAAAAATTTTTAGAATATTTTTGTATGCCCTAACACGTATTGAACGATCTCCTTTGAGGTTATGTTCCAAAAACATGGTAAACACACGAAAAAAATGTTTATAATTTGATTTTATAGCATTATTTGATGCAAAAATGGTAGTTCTGACAGTGGAATTCGAAGATATAGAAAGAAATTGAAAAAAAAATTGTTCATAAACACTTATTTAGCTATTGGTTTTGAGGTTATGTGCCAAAAACATGGGAAAAATGCTTAAAAAATCGGTTTTTTCGAATTTTGAGTATGTTTCGGCTCGAAAACGCAAATTCGGACACCGCCATTTGAAAGAACGGGAAAAAATACACAAAAAATCATTATTTACAAGTTAGCCAAAAATTACCTAACCTAACATAACCTAAAAAATCATTGAAAAATTAAAAAATTTTTCCTGAGCTCAATTTTTTTTTTTTAAATCTGAAAAAAATCAGGCTGTTTTCTTGCTCAAAAACATACGTCCGTGAAATTTTCAGATTTTTTTAAAGAAAGGGTCGAGCGGAAAAAAATTTTTTCGAAAAAATACGTTTTTTAGGTTAGGAGACTCAAATCATCACCTAGGGAACTGAAAATTTGGCAAGAGAGGTTTTCAATAATGTACTTTCGAATGGTCAATCCCAAAAAAAAATCCAGGTGAGTGCAATTTTGACCATCTTATCCCGCTATAGCCTTTATGCAAAAATTTAGTATTATACATTAAAGTAGCCCACCGGTAAACTGCAAACCTTTGGGCGCACCAAGTATATATGGGAGATCGGAGGACCACCCCTGCTAGAACAACTCTAGACTTCTCTTATCCTTCCAAGAATTGAGAAAGAATAATGAAAAATAGCGATGTGTTGGTAACTATATAATTTTTTTATTTAGGTTTTCACTTTTCGTAAATATCTGAAAAAATTGTTATAAATTTTAAAAATAAAAAGAAGGCATTATAGTTATATAATTGAAATAATTGTCGCCCACACGGGCGTTAAGTTCGTAGGTTCTATAAAGTTTTGTAGGAGTATATGAACTATTGGGCCTCTTGGACGTTAAGTAGTAATTTATGCCCGCTGCATGAATAATTTTGAAGTCATAACGTGGGCGTAAAATGTAATTTTACATGCAAGGTACGAAATGTTCTATTATGTTGTGACTTTGCAACCCGACGACTTGGGCGCATACCGGAAGGATAATGCTTAGCGTCGTGTTCCCCCTTTCTAGGCCGAGAGAGTTTGCGTCGGGGTGCCGCGTGCACAAAACCGATTTTGCTTTCTCAAAGAGAAAGCTTTGTAACGGTGAAAATTTTCGAATCACAGATTTTGATGAATTTCGATGTTTTTGAGATTCCTGAGTCAGAATAATATGTTTTTAGAAAATGCATGTATGTATGTATGTATGTATGTATGTATGTATGTATGTATGTGTGAAACCAAATTTTGTCCCGGTCATAACTCTTGAACGGATGGACGGAATTGGCTGAACTTTCGCGTGCACCTCAGGTATGTCTCAACTTAGAACTGATTAAATTTTGGAGTCGAATGGATGACTTTGAGGCCTTATTTTAAAAAAAATAACAATTTTGGAAAATTTTTTTTTTCAAAAATAATGTTTTTTTTCTATGTGTTTGAAAGATATGAAAAATGGAGACCGATATTCTCAAAGTACAGTTGATTACCTTCTAAATTATGTATTTTAAAACTAATCACGAGTTATTATTGACTTAAAAATGCAAATTTGAAAAAGTAGGAACTTTTTAGAAAAATTAACTAATTTTACGAATTCTAAATAACTTTTTTGGCATTACATTTCGAAAATGAATATAATATAAACACAGATTCTTAAGAAACTTAGAACTGATTGAATTTTGGAGTCAAACAGATGACTTAAGAGTCTTATTTTGCTTTCTCTATTATAAAGTGTCATATTTTGAATTCTGACCTCGGTTGTGTCTAGGTCCAAGTCTCTCACGTCAAATGCTACTTATTGTGAAAGCGATAGGACTGTAGCTTCCGTACCGATCGCTACTGCCAATACTTTTATGAATTATAAATTACTTTTTTAGCATTGCATTTTAAATGAAGACCGATATTCTTAAATTATATTCGATTTACTTTTAAATTATGTGTTTTAAAATTAGTCACGTGTTATTTTTGACTTAAAAATGCGGATTTGAAAAAGTAGAAAATTTTTACAAAAATTAAATAATTTTATGGATTATAAATAATTTTTAATCATTACATAACTATTTTAAATATAATTTTATAAATTATTTTGAATAATGTATTTATGGAAAATAAGATATGCAGAAAAAATGAAATTTTATATTAAAATATTCATTTAAAAAAATTATTTGAGATAATTTATTAAATCTCTTTGAGAAAGCATTCTGCTAAAGCAGTTAGCAGCGGGTTTTTCTTTTTGTTTCTAAGTAGGATTAATTTTTTTTTTGTTTTATAATAAGCGCCCATTTTTTATAAATATAATTTTTTTCAAAATTCTAGAACTTATGCAGTTGTTTGAAAAAAATTATATTTATCAAAAATGGACGCTTATTATAAAACAAAAGAAAAATTAATCCTACTTAAAAACAAAAAAAAAAATAAACTCCAAAAAAACGGCATTTAACGTATTCCTTACTAAAAAAAAGAGCAATGCTACAGCCATGAGGGAAACGATTTATCGTAGGAAATTACTTCACGAATCCAAAACGTATTTTATAAAAATTTTTTGAGCCTTATTGTACTAAAACACGAATTTTCATCACATTTGCATCGATCGGGCACCACTGTGCGACGGCGACGTGCCGCCGTGAGCAAGGCTATTCGGAGGACGAGTTACAAAACAGTATGAATATTGGTCGTACCTGTCTGAGAGAGAAAGCATGGCCGTGCATCTAGCGGGTCGCCTTATGGACGATTCTGGGTGACTCGACTTCCGCCGGCATTAACAAGTACCTGACTTGCTTGACTCGCAGTCGATGTTCGCTGCCGGCCTCGGGTAGTCGCGTGACTGTGTTGCTTTCTCGGCGCCGTGGCATGAACCGCTTACTAGACTCTGACTCGTTCGGGCAGCTGGGGTGCTTTCGCTGGTCGGGGTTGCTGCTCGGTCGCCCGGTAAGCCGCCGGTGCGTTAGCTTGCGGTGTAGATACTGTGGGCCCGCTAATAGCCAGGCCGGATCCATCCTTTACCCGTCGTCAAGGAGACACTCTCGTCGCTCCATGGGTGATGACGCAGCTCCTTGACTTCGGCCCGCTTCTCGCCGCGCACTTTCGTCCTTATCACTAGGCGCCCCGGCTCACACTGCCTGATCAGTCCCTCTTGCGCTCTCTCCAAATTGCGTGATCATCCTACGTCTTAGGTGTGCTTCTCTCTCTCACTCTCTCTCTCTCTCTCTCTCCTTCTAAATTAATCTAATACTCTCTCTATCGAGTATTGCCTCCCTGCTTGTCACGTGTCGTTCGAGCGCGGCTCCTGCCGCCTTGCTTATGGCTTTATCTAGCCGTACGCGTGTATGTGTACAGGTGTGTGCATGTGCGCGCGCGCGCGCGTGTGTGTGTGTGTGTGTGTGTGTGTGTGTGTGTGTGTGCGCGCGCGTGTGTGCGGTGTGTGTGTGTGTGTGTGTGTGTGTGTGTGTGTATGTGTGTGTGTGTGTGTGTGTGTGTGTGTGTGTGTGTGTGTGTGTGTGTGTGTGTGTGTGTGTATTGACGCACACATGTGAGGAGTCGTATCTCCGTCACAATGTCAGTCAAGTTAACTTATGGCCGGTGCTTGACTACAATAAATTAATTTCAGTACTTTCTTGTATTTAATTTGTATAGAAGAATAAAGAAATTCGAATACATTTCTGAGAACAGTCATACAGATGTTTCGGAGAGTGGTTTGCATTACTTGACTATCGATAATTAATTTCACAACTTTCGTTTGTCTGATTTGCAGTAAACAATTTGAATGTACTATAACGAGGTGTGATACAGCGCTAGCCGGCGCAAGAGTAGGGCCCTGTGTTACCGGCACCTGCGGTTAGCACACCAGATAGAGGGCCAGAGAGCAGTGCGTTGGTAGTCTTGCGGTAGAGACACTCGCCTCCGGTCCGGACGGCTCGGGTTCGATTCCCGATGCCGGCGCGTATTTTTTACTCTTCTCCTCCGTATCCACCCCGTTACAGTACTTACATATAATTTGGTTCAGCATACATTAACTCAAAGAAGTAAAAGACTTTTTTAATAGTATTTATTTGATTTCTTTAAAAAAATCATAAATATTATTTTATAGATTATATAGAAGAAACTTCTATACTTGCCTTATTTTATACTTTAGTAGAAAGTGTTATTAACAATATTATTATTTCTACAGTCATGAAAAAATGATTACCATTTATAGAGAGTGCTTATTGAACAAATGAGATTGGAATAAAAAAAAAGGACTATACAAATTGTGATGTTAGAATATACTTATAAAATTAGTTTTTAGGCACGACCGCTTCACGGGAGAGCCTCATAGTTTCGTCAGGGCGAAAATTGTAACACTTCAAATTCTGAAAATTTACAACATACAAACTATTTTCAACCCAAAATAAGTCCATTTTAAGCGTTTTTCGAGATGTACGTATGTCTGGACATATGTATGTAAGCAAGTTTCCTGATTATGTCAACGAATTTTTTATAAATCCAAACGAGCTTTGGCACAGATACTCATCTAATTATAAGTAACTGGCAGTTCTCAACCGGGCCTAATCAATCGACAAATAAAAAAATGCCAGTGGAAACAAAAATTTGAAAAAATCGATTTTTGGACATACGGCGAACACAATTATCTTTAAGTTAAAAACGACAATTGTATCTGCTAAAACTAATTAAAACACGACTTTTTTACATTGAACATTTTTTTCTACGAACAATATTTGGCAATAGAATAGCGAAAAACCCGCTAAAAACATCAAAAATCGTGGTTTTTTACTATTACTTTACAGATAATATTAAAACAAAACTTTTTCCTATTCAACATTTGTTGTACAACAAATTCCTGACGAGTTAAATCCAAAAAACCAATTTTTAACGCCTGAATGTACCTACAATGGTCGATTTTCGTTTATAACTTAGCAGGATTTGATTTTATACAAAAATGTTAAATACAAAAGTTGTAGATAATATTTAAACAAAACTTTTTCCCATATAACATTTACATCAAAAATCAATACCTGACGAGTTAGGACTATAAAAACGATTATGAACGCCTAAATATAGATAAAATGGAAAATTTTCGGCTATAACGTCACAGGATTTAACTTTACACAAATATGTTAAATGTAAAAGTTGTAGATTATAATAAAATAAAACTTTTTCCCATTTAACATTTTCCCGTAAAATCAATACTTGGCGAGTTAGACCTACAAAAACGATTTTAAAGGCCTAAATATACATAAAATGGATGAATGTCGGCTATAACGTCACAGGATTTAACTTTATACAAATATGTGAAATGTAAAAATTGTATATTATAAAAAACAAACATTTTTCCCATTTAAGATTTTCATGTAAAATCAATTCCTGGTATCTAAACCTATAAACACGATTTTTAATGCATCAATGCACTTTACATAGTCAATTTTCGCTTATTATTTAACAGAATTCGATTTGACACAGAAATATTAAATACAATAGCTATCAATAAGATCGGAAAAATCCATATCCGATAATATAATAATGAGATACAAAAGTACATTTGATTACAATATTCAATCTGATAAACACATTGTTAAAAAATAATTAAAGAAACGAAATATCTATTCCTCCTTTTTCTACAAAAAAAATATTATGCAAACTAAAACATTGTTGACATTATATTATGCTCTTTATAATAGTCTTAAAAATTATGGAATAATATCTTGTGGTTCTTTATATGAGGCGTTTCGCCTCAACTCTCCCAGCGCGGCGCGCGAGCGTCAAATCATGCTATTTTCAAGTCGTGTTTACGATATAAATATGAATTTCAAAAAATCATGTGATAAGCGTTTCCGACGTATTTTTTCCTCAGCTTTCCAATGGTGTAAGTGGTTTTTCCGAAATTTTCCATTTTCACCCTCAAAAAGTATAAAACATACTATATCTCGGAAAGTATATTTTTAAT